>CM076607.1:122806152-123406152 GCA_038502775.1 Hippodamia convergens
ATGTTGTAAGTCACAAATGATATTCATATACCCATCATGTATACATAATGAAACAAAACAGACGGATATATCGGTTCTGAAATGCAGGCAGACAACAAAATACATTCGCTGTCGTGTTAATGAAAGTGAAAAATTTTTACTATTTTACTCTACATTTCACTGGAAAATACTGCTTCAGCAGGTCTGCAATTTGAACTGGGTATTCATATTATCATAATCTATATACAATTAAACAAAACTGTATATCGGTTCTAACATGCAAGCAGACAACAAAATACATTCCCTGTCTTCTTAATGAAACTATGAGATTTTTACATTTACATTTTTACTCTTCATTTCACTGGGAAACACTGTTTTAGCAGGTCTGTAATTCATACATGGTATTCATACTTTCATAGTTTATACAAAATGATAGAAAACAGACAGATATATCGGTTCTAACATGCAGGCAGACAACAAAATATATTCGCTGTCGCGTTAATGAAAGTGTGACATTTTTACTTTTACTTTTTTACTCCACATTTCAATGAGAACCAGTGTTTTAGCAATGCTGTAATTCACACATGGTATTCATACGATTATAGTTTATACACAGCAAAAAAAACAGACAGATATGTCGGTTCTAACATGCAGGCAGAGAACAAAATATAGTCGCTGTCGTGATAATGAAAGTGTAAAATTTTTCCTTTTTTACTCCTCATTTCACTGGAAAATACTGCTTCAGCAGGGGTGCAATTTAAACATAGTATTCATATTATCATAATCTATACACAATTAAACAAAACTGACAGATATATCGGTTCTAACATGCAGGCAGACAACAAAATACATTCCCTGTCTTCTTAATGAAAATGTGAGATTTCTACATTTTTTTTTACTCTTCATTTCACTGGGAAACACTGTTTCAGCAGGTCTGCATTTCATACATGGTATTCATACTTTCATAATCTATACAAAATAATAGAAAACAGACAGATATATCGTTTCTAACATGCAGGCAGACAACGAAATACATTCGCTGTCGTGTTAATGAAAGTGTGAGATTTTTACATTTACTTTTTTACTCCACATTTCAATGAGAACCAGTGTTTTAGCAATGCTGTAATTCACACATGGTATTCATACTATTATAGTTTATAAACATCAAAAGAAAACAGACAGATATATCGGTTCTAACATGCAGGCAAACAACAAAATATATTCGCTGTCGTGATAATGAAAGTGTAAGATTTTTGCTTTTTTACCGATATATCTGTCAGTTTTGTTTAATTGTGCATAGATTATGATAATATGAATATGAGTAAACAAGTATAAATTTTTCACTTTCATTAACACGACAGCGAATGTATTTTGTTGTCTGCCTGCATTTCAGTACCGATATATCTGTCTGTTTTGTTTCATTATGTTTACATAATGGTTATATGAATATCATTTGTGACTTACAGCATTGCTAAAAAACTGGTTCCCATTGAAATGTGGAGGAAAAAAATTAAAAGTAAAAATCTCACACTTTCATTATCACGACAGGGAATATATTTTGTTGTCTGCCTGCATGTTAGAACCGATATATCTGTTTGTTTTGTTTTATTATGTGTACATAATGAAAATATGAATACCATGTGTTAATTACAGCATTGCTAAAACATTGGTTCTCATTGAAATGTGGAGTAGAAAAGTAAAAGTGAAAATCTCACACTTGTCTGCCTACAAGTTAGAACCGATATGTCTGTCTGTTTTTTTTTATGGTGTATGATAGTTTGAATAGCATTTGTGAATTGCAGACCTACTGAAACAGTAGTTGTCAATGAAATGGAGAGTAAAATAGTAAAAATCTAACAATTTCATTTACACGACAGCGAATGTATTTATTATGTGGTCTGCCTATATGTTAGAACCGATATATCTGTCTGTTTTATTTCAATATGTATATGTATTATCCGGGTCTTACACTGGTTTAGGGCTTTAATAATACAAACACAAAAGTAATAATAACTATCTTTATTCACACATCAACTTGCACCGAATCACCTACATCGAATGAATAATATGTTATCCTCCTCATCGCTTAGTCATTCGTTACCCGCTGGACCGATAATCACGCATCAAGCCAGTTTTTGTCATATTCTCCATACACTACAGTATACATGATTATAGTATGAATAAGACGTGTCAATTGCAGCATTGCTCAAACAATAGTTTATAATGAAATGAGGAGTAAAACAGAAAGAATCGTACGTTCTCATCAGCACGACACCGAAAGTATTATGTGGTCTGCCTGCACGTTAGAATCGACCTATCTGTCTTCCTCGTCATATATGTGTATTCGATAATCATATGAATAACATACACAACTTTCAGCCTTGCTAACATAACGTTATTTTTTATGAAATTTTCAACTTTCATGAACCTAGAAATTACACTTGGAACCGGAATAAATGTCTGCTATTGAATTGTGTAGAAAAGTGTATAGTACAATATATCAAAAAGGCAGACATGCTACTATCACGTTGAAAAACCCAATTTTTTGTTTTTGGACTTCCGGCCACGCTCCAAGGAACCATCGCCGAGCATAGCGAATCCCCATTTCACCTACGGTAGGTGTCATAGTATACCTGACATTAATATGAAGTTTGCTAAAATACCGTAAGTCTGCCGAACGCTGGCTCTTAGACTATTAGGCAACACACAACACTCCATTGTTTTGCATGGGGAAATGGTTATAAATGGCGGGAATTTCAAATTTATTTGAAGGGATAAATTTGAAATGACGCGTGCTCATAACTTACGTTACTCTTCATTAAATAATACATAACAGAGGAACAAAATAATACCTCTATTCTTTCATTCCTCATTTATTTAAAATGTGTTACTTCTAATAACATATTTGAATGAAAAAAAGTTTCGTGATTGAAACGACTACCATCATAATAAATAGATACTGTCGCAGTATTAATTATTTAAATATAGATAAGTTTCAATTAAATACCATAAACAATATACTGCTGATTCGACGATAAAAGAGGGTTTCACAAAACTTTTGAAGTCAGATCAAAAAAACTTTCGTGAATTCGAACAGACTGCATCACTTCGCTTGAAATTCAAACAGAACTCGGTGGCTCGAGAGGTGCGACAAGTTGGTGACTCACTAGTGGAATTTCGATATGAGAATGTTTTTTGCATTTTCAATGTTATCTTATACATATACATGGTGAAAATCCATCATGTTAATCATTTTTAAAGTGAGCTTCATAAAACTTTGATTACCTTATCAGAAACTGTCAAGTGATTCGAGCCAAGGTGCGTCAAGTTGGTGACTCACTAGTGGAATTTCGATATGAAAATATATTGGGAATTTTGTGCCAATTTGTGCCGTATTTTACGAATTTTGTGCCCATTCAGTTTTCGAGATATTTCGAAATTTCAATATAACTCACCAACTTGACGCTGTGACTCATATGTGGAATTTTGATATGAAAATATTTTAGGAATTTTGTGCCCATTTTGTGCCAATTTGTGCCGTATGTTATGAATTTTGTGCCCATTCAGTTTCCGAGATAATTCGAGTATTCACTATGAGTCACCAACTTGACGCTGTGACTCAAATATGGAATTTTGGAAATTTTCTTTTTTTGATGAATTGTGCTAATTTTGTGCCAATTTGTGCCGTATATTATGAATTTGGTGCCCATTCAGTGTTCGAGATATTTCGAGTTTTCTTTGAGTCAAGCGTCAAGTTGGTGACTCACATATGGAATTTTGGAAATTTTCTTTCTTCAATAAATTGTGGCTATTTTGTGCCAATTCGTGCCGTGAGATATTTCGAGTTATCACAGTGTGTCACTAATTTGGAAATTTGATCATTTTTTTATGTTACGAATTGTGTATTTTAGGAATATTCCTAATTTTTCTTGTGGAAGATAGATAAAAACTCGTTTAGGAAATCATTAACGGACATTATTTGTATTTCTCAATAATTTACATAAAAAATATTAGTCTGATATCATATCATAATATTCGATTATTCTAATGTGTGAGTTGAAGAATTGGCAGAAATTCGGTTGAGGTACAGAAAACCAAGTTTCGAATATTCGACGTTTCAAATCTTCTTCATAGGGAATATTTTAGATGTGAAATCACGTACAAGCGACAGCTTCCTTGAGCCGGAGCTTCTGTGATTCAATATATTTGTTCACATTATATTTATATTACTCTGTTTTTTCTATTTATATTCTAGGAAGTTCTTTTGGTGAATAAATTATTATTATTCAATAAGAGGTACCTATTCACTTACAAAATTCCATTCAAATAATATTTACGTTGATATATGAATCCATTATAGGTTCATCTAAGCCGTTGACACATTCATATCATCACTTATCAATTCACAAAAACTAATATTCTACTAGTTGCTAGCTTTTATCGATATTTTTTTCTATAGTTATTTCTGAAATATAATTCAAATTCAAATTCATTTAATTCCTCAAAATATACAGGAGATGTCAAGAAGGATAAATTGGATATACATACTTATATATATATATATATATTATGTATACATAAATATAAAATCAGGCTATTATATAGTAAAAAACAATAGAATAAAACATTATTACACACACAACAGCAGAATAAAACAATAAATAATTATGTGTTCAAAACTTATGTGACATGAACTCGTCCACGGAGTAAAAGGCACCTTCTATGAGTATTTTTTTCATCTTGATCTTGAAAGCTGTGCTGGAAGAGGTTGTTATGTGTTCGGGCAGGCTATTGAACATTTTTAATCCATTAAATATGTGCATATTCTGGGTTTTTTTAAATCGATGTAGTGGTGGCACATATTCATCTCTTGCCCTTGTTTGGTATTGGTGAGTTTCTCGGTACTTCGGGAAGTTGTGTTTATTCTGACCTATATACAGGGTGTACCAAGTTCGACGGCCTATTAGGCGTTTCTGGAGAACTAGACTTATTTGAAATCTGAAAATTGGGATTATGACATTGTTGGACATTATCTACCGAGCTAAAATATTCTTGGAGCCTGACCACTTTTAGTTATACAGGGAGAGAAAAAAAAATTTTCAAAATTTTATTTTTCTGTTTTTTTCTTTTTGAATTTGATAGAGTATGCAATTCTGAATACATTCGTACTCAAATCGTTGCATTCGTCGAAATACTTTAAAAAATATCGAGAAAAACCTGAAGAAAAAGAGAGGAAAGAGTATTCGGTATTATGTTTGTTATTCCTAATCTAGATATCTTAAGCATAAACCGTTTTCACATTTTGAAGTCGAAGAATGTGGAAATATTGTACATTTCTAGAATTTTGAAAAACTTATCACAGGGTGTTCCAAATATTGGGTCAAAAATTGGGATCATAACTTTCGTTTTTCAAATTAGAACCTATTTTTTTATGATTGCTTTGGATTGTACAAAGAAAAATGATGATAATGTTTTAACATGTTCATGCTCCTAAAATTGATAATTCTTAAGTTATTTAGGATTTTCTGATTTTACGTCGTATGTAGTGTTAAATTCATTAAATCTGTTTCATATCAACTATGACCTTGGTCATAGAAGATAAATTATTTCAATAACTCACTAGTGACAAACCTTTTTGTTCAATTCATTCATCATTGTTGTTATGGAACAGATTTTATGAATTTGACGCAATGTACGACATGGAATCAGAAAATACTAAATAACTCAAGAAATATTAATTTTAGAAGTATCAACATGATAAAACATTATCATCATCTTTCTTCGCAGAATACAACGCAATCATAAAAAAATAGGGTTCTAATTTGTAAAACGGAAGTTATGGGCCAATCTTGATCCCAATTTCTGACCGATCATTTAGAATACCCTGTGACGAGTTTTTCAAAGTTCTAAATATGTAAAATATTTCCATTGTCTTCGACTACAAAAACGTGAAAACGGTTTGTGGTCAAGATATCTAGATTAGAAATAGCAAACATTATACCGAATACTCTTATCTACCTTTTTTTGTTCAGTTTTTTTTTTATATTTCGGAAAGTATTTTGACGAATGCAACGATTTCAGTACGGATGTATTCAAGTGTATATCATTAGTGGAATACTTCATCTTCTATGACCCAGGTCATAGTTGAAATGAAACAGATTAAATGAATTTGACGCTACGTACCACATAAATTCAGAAAATCCTAAATAACTCAAGAATTATCAATTTTAGGAGCATTAACATGTTAAAACACTATCATCATTTTTCTTCATACAATCCAACGCAATCATAAAAAAATAGGGTTCTAATTTGAAAAACGAAAGTTATGGGCCAATCTTGATACCAATTTTTGACCCAACATTTGGAACACCCTGTGATGATTTTTTCAAAATTTTAAAAATGTACAATATTTCCACAGTCTTTGACTTCAAAAATGTGAAAACGGTTTGTGCTTAAGATATGTAGATTAGGAATAACAAACATAATACCGAATACCCTTTTCTCTCTTTTTCTTCAGATTTTTCTCGATATTTTTTAAAGTATTTCGATGAATGCAACGATTCGAGTACGAATGTATTCAGAATTGCATACTCTATCAAATTCGAAAAAAAAAAAAACAGAAAAATAAAATTTTGAAAATTTTTTTTTCGCTCCCTGTATAACTGGAAGTGATCAAGCTCCAAGAATATTTTAGCTCGGTAGATTATGTCGAACAATATCATAATCCCAATTTTCAGATTTCAAATAAGTCTAGTTCTCCAGAAACGCCTAATAGGCCGTCGAACTTGGTACACCCTGTATAGGAGACACTCAAGTATATAACAGGACGGAACAGTAAGTATGCCATACTTTTTGAACAGCGGTCTACAGCTTGTCATTCGGTCAACTCCCGCGATTAATCGAATCGCGTTTTTTTGTTTCAGGAAAATTCTGCCAGCTTTCGACTCACAAAATTGAATGTGAACGAATATTGGGGTTCTAAGTTATCAGATTTCAAAATATTCCTAGGTCCTGGGTTAAATTTTGATTTTTTCATTGTCAGGACTGTTTTTCTCAAACTTGAATGAATTGAAATATGGTTGTTGTGGTATAGATATTTATAAAATATGTCATTTCTTAATATTCTCAAATGGATATGCAAATTACTGAAAACTTCTGAATGCGGATGAACTGTTCGTTTAAATCCTAACTTGAATTTGAATCTCGGTGATTCAAGCTTTGATACTTCACGAAAACCAATGGTTGACATTCTTCATTTTATGGTTTCTCAGCTCCAAAAAAAATATACGATAAAAAAGTAACGGTACAGGGTTTTTCCAAAGCATTTGAAATGTTGAATCTCGAAGACCAAGGGTGCTTGAACATATTATTATACATGCGTAACGGGTGGGACGCTTGACTCAAAGAAAACTCGAAATATCTCGAAAACTAAATGGGCCCAAAATTCATAATATACGGCACAAATTGGCACAGAATGAGCACAATTCATCGAAAAAAGAAAATTTACAAAATTCCATATGAGTCACAGCGTCAAGTTGGTGACTCACTAATTTGGAAATTGGTTCATTTTTTTATGTTACGAATTGTGTGTTTTAGAAATATTCCTGATTTTTCTTGTGGAAGATAGATAAATGCTCGTTTAGGAAATCATTTACGAACGTAATTTGTATTTCTCAATGATTTACATGAAAAATATTAGTCATTAGTCTGATATCATAATATTCGATTATTCTAATTTGTGATTTGAAGAATTGGCAGAAATTCGGTAGAGGTACAGAAAACCAAGTTTCGAATATTCGACGTTTCAAATCTTCTTCATATTCAATATGAGGTACCTGTTCACAAAGTTCCATTCAAATAATATTTACGTTGATATATGAATCCATTATAGGTTCATCTAAGCCGTTGACACATTCATATCATCACTTATCAGTTCACAAAAACTAATATTCTACTAGTTGCTAGTTTTTCATCGATATTTTTTTCTATAATTATTTCTGAAATATAAATTTCTTTCGACTCACAAAATTGAATGTGAATGAATATTGGGTTCTAAGTTATCAGATTTCAAAATATTCTTAGGTCCTGGGTTATATTTTAATTGAATTAATTGAAATATGGTTGTTGTGGTATAGATATTTATAAAATATGTAATATCTCAATATTCTCAAATGGATATTACTGAAAACTTCTGAATGCGGAAGAACTGTTCGTTTAAATCCTAACTTGAATTTGAATCTCAGTGATTCACGCTTTGACACTTCACGAAAACCAATGGTTGGCATTCTTCATTTTATGGTTTCTCAGCTCCCAAAAAAATATACGATAAAAAAGTAACGGTACAGAGTTTTTCCAAAGCATTTGAAATGTTGAATCCCGAAGACCAAGGGTGCTTGAACATATTATTATACACGTAACGCGTGGGACGCTTGACTCAAAGAAAACTCGAAATATCTCGAGAACTGAATGGGCACAAAATTCATAATATACGGCACGAATTGGCTCAAAATGAGCACAATTCATCGAAAAAAGAAAATTTCCAAAATTCCGTATATGAGTCACAGCCTCAAGTTGGTGACTCATAGTGAAAACTCGAAATATCTCGGAAACTGAATGGGCACAAAATTGGTAACATACGGCACAAATTGGCACAAAATAGACACAATTTATCGAATACAGAAATTTCCAAAGTTCCATATGTGAGTCACCAACTTGACGCTTGACTCATAGTGGAAACTCAAAATATCTCGAAAACTGAATGGGATCAAAATTCGTAACTCACGGCACAAATTGGCACAAAATAGACACAATTCATTGAAAAAAGAAAATTTTCAATATTCCATATGTGAGTCACCAACTTGACGCTTGACTCAGTGAAAACTCGAAATATCTCGAAAACTGAATGGGCACAAAATTCGTAACTTACGGCACAAATTGGCACAAAATCAGCACAATTTATCGAAAAAAGAAAATTTCCAAAATTCCATAAATGAATCACAGCGTCAAGTTGGTGACGTCACAATGAAAACTCGAAATATCTCGAAAACTGAATGGGCACAAAATTCGTAACTTACGGCACAAATTGGCTCAAAATAGACACAATTTATCGAAAAAAGAAAATTTTCCAAAATTCCATATGTGAGTCACCATCTTGACGACTGACTCAAAGAAAACTCGGAATATCTCGAAAACTGAATGGGCACAAAATTCATCATATACGGCACAAATCGGCACAAAATGAGCACAATTCATCGAAAAAAGAAAATTTCCAAATTCCATATGTGCGTCACCAACTTGACGCTTGACTCAAAGAGAACTCGGAATATCTCGAAAACTGAATGGGCACAAAATTCATAATATACGGCACAAATTGGCACAAAATGAGCACAATTCATCGAAAAAAGAAAATTTCCAAAATTCCATATATGAGTCACAGCATCAAGTTGGTGACTCATAGTGAAAACTCAAAATATCTCGGAAACTGAATGGGCACAAAATTCGTAAAATACGGCACAAATTGGCACAAAATTCCCAATATATTTTCATATCGAAATTCCACTAGTGAGTCACCAACTTGACGCACCTTGGCTCGAATCACTTGACAGTTTTTGATAAGGTAATCAAAGTTTTATGAAGCCCACTTTAAAAATGATTAACATGATGGATTTTCACTCTGTATATGTATAAGATAACATTGAAAATGCAAAAAACATTATTATAATACACACTAAATTGTATGCCTTTTATAACATTGAGGAATACTAGAACATTTCGAAAAAAATACATTGATTTTTCCCTAGTGCAGATGGATAAACATGCATAATATTTATATTTCATTTAGAAATATAGTTTCATCAGAACAGGATACCACTTCAGCAATATTCTAATTTTTATTGTACAAATATTGAAAGACACAAATTTCGAGATGAAATTACATGAATTTAACTAGGAAACAATTTGGAACTATATCATTAGAATTTGATGAATTTAGAAAGAGGTAGCAATGATCATGCAAGGCAGAACTAAGGGTAATGGAAGTGTTGTTGACAGAAACATTACAGTTATAATTTAGATTTGGTTCTTCATAAGGTGCGTGTTTAAAATTGACAAAGAATTGTCACTTTAATTCTACCTATTAGTGTTTTTGTAGTTTAACTATGCTTTCTTCACCACACCTCATCTTCAAGTATGAATGACCAATTATTAATTGAGCATGGGTCCACTACGTAATCGATTGCAACCTCGCTTTGATTTCACTCTACTCTAATTCATATACATTAAATTCAGTTTGCAGTGGTCGGCCAGCCTAATTCTCATTTAGGTAATCATGCAACTCAATGTAGTACACAGTTGGTATCTTTCTTCGAAATTACCCCAGTGCACCTTGAAACAGAATTGGAATATTATTCCATGTCTCAGTAAAATCAAGCAATTATGGAATCAAAAGACTAATTAATAAGTCAAGAGAGGCAGGACAGAAAAATGAAATTGGAAATCCCACCTTCAAATTTTCAATATTTACTAAATTCGTCTCGTAAATATTCCATGAACGATCGTGTCTTCTGTCCTATGCTTTGGTGAACCTGCGAAAGAAAAAAACACGTGTGGTACTCTAGGATTGCCGCGGTAAAACTATTGCATAGCAGCTTTTCAAAAATAAGAAGATAATTTTGTTGATTAAATTTTTTTCCATTTATCTTCTAATACATGTAGGTTTATGGTAACTGAAATAAGAAACATAAGTTTGACAGTTAATGTCTTCTAAATATCTGGAAAATACAACGTCAATAGTAGTCCCATATTTTGTAGTGGATTCTTGTGGATCAATATTCATTTTCAAATTCAATTTTTTCCAAAGAAAAGTTGTCAACCGCTCTGATTTTTTATCAGCAAAGTTAATGTTGAAATCGCCATCCAAGATAAAAAATAGATCACTATTATTTGTATTTTTTATCAAAACTGTCTATTTCATGATTCATTAAATAATATACCAAATGTTGACTTTGATTAAAACTCAGTTACTTTTCAGGCAGTTCAAAAAATATGTACAAACTGATTTATTCATTGAATTGGTTGAGTCTTTCGCGGCCATCGTTCAATGTGACATGTTCTTTCGAGCATTTAGGCCGTCGTCGTAGATTAGTTCTCGAAGTTTCGCCAGTTCGAGTGTCTGGCATCTTAAGGAGTTATATTTCAGGAGATGTTCTCACTGGACTGAACTGCCTGAGTGTGACGGGGACGCAGATTGTACTTCCTTATATAACCTCGGTCGGGGAGCGTGGCTGCGCTTGACCGGTCTCGTCCCGATAACGAACGCGCGCCGGTGTCCGACCGGTTCACAACCGGTTCCCGATCTTCATTCACTTCATGAACCCGGTTATTATTATAGGGAAGTGGTTTTGTGTTTTTGAGTACTGGCACCCATGTTCTATTGATTTTCAAAGATTCCTCCGATTTATTGAAATTCGTTGGGTGTTTATGAATTTCGATTGCTTCCCTGTAGAGCCTGGGGTAGTATGCGGTAGTGGTGCACAACACTTGGGTTTTGTCGAATTCTATTGCATGATTCGTGTTGTTCAGTGTGTGCTCTGCGACGGCGGATTTCTCTGAATGACCCAGTCTACAATTGGTCTTGTGTTCCTTGATCCTCGTATTGATGGATCGCTTCGTTGTACCGATGTATACACTTCCACAGCTGCACGGAATTCGCAATACACCTGGTGTACTGTGTGTATCCCTTCTGTCCTTGGGGGAGTTGAGATGGTCCTTGATCTTCTCCGACGGTTTGAATATTGTCTTAATGTTATGTTTCCCCAGAATTCGTCCGATTCTATCAGTCCCGAAAAGTGCATTTCGGGATAGTTGAATTATTCATGTTTCAATCTTAATGAGAAGTGTTTTCTATTGTATGCTGCCTTACGCCATTCATTTCACAACTTGTCCTATCATCCTGATGAAGGTCCCAAACTAAGGACCGAAATATAGATGTTGAAAGACCAAATGTTGTATTGAATAAATTGAAGCCCTATGCCGAGTACCCAAACAAGAATTTTGAAAATTATTATATATATATATATATATATATATTATTTTTATCACATACTCTTTACTATTTTTTCTTTGAAAAACGTCAGGAAAAACTTATAATAAATATTATGAATTTATGGCGGGGGCCCCCGACTAAGATCTTGCGGGGAGGCCCCCGAATTTTGAGCTACGCCCAGTGGCGTAGCAGATGGCCCCACAGACCCCGCAGTGCGGGGGGGGGCCGACACTAAGGGGCCCCCGAGACAAACGAAAAGCTCTAAATGCGGCCCTAATAATAACTATTGAACTTGCCAATTCGCGACATTTTTCTCATGAAATAATGAACAAAACCTAAACAATGAAGGTACAGTTATTATTCTCGAAAAATGGAGAAATAATAGTGAATTATATTCAAAGCACATAAAAGGTTTAAAGTAATTCGATTCGATATATCATTCGATCACATCCTGTGGACCCTATTTTTAAGAAACTTTATATAGCGTCAAGTTTTTCGTTATTTCTCTTTGAACGTAGCCACATGGACGTTTTATTGAGGGCTCGGCAGCTTATGTGACGTGTTGTTCTTCAGGCGGCTTGCGGCTTATTTGTTATTGCAGAAATTATTGTCAATTCTCCAATCAGGAAATTTTTATGGAGAAGAGGAAAATATTCTGACATCTTTTGATTTTCATTTCTATTCTAGTAGTAAGAAAAGCAAGTATAACAAGCGTTTGAAACCACGTTGTGACAAAGTTTTCAGTATTCTGACTTTTTGAGTGCCTTCGGTTTCAGGATTAAAATTTCATTGTAGTTCATTATAGTTCTAGAATTGATTGCGTAGCTTATTTATCCGCTAGGAAACGTCTCTCGTTTTTCATTCTCATATTAAAAAAAAAGAATAGTTATGAAATGCGCAAATTAGAATTGGCAATTTGAATATCTTATTATTTTTCAGATATTAGAGAAAATGTCAGAGCGGAAAAGAAAATATTTGAGTGGGGCTTGCAAAAGAAAACTCCAGGAAATAAAGAAAATGCATTTTCTCTCCAATGAAAAGTTTTTTAATATTTTAATAAGTCAATGCCAGAGTCTTATCAACTACTATAGTATCATACAAAGAATGTTATGATACCCCGTTCTTTTTTTTACCCCAGCTTAGGTATTTTTTGTTTCAACATTTATTGTATTATTTTAGCTCTCTTTTTCATAAGAATATATATATATATATATATATAGAATAGATTCTTGGGATAGCAGCAGATTGGATGAATTACTCTTTTTCCTTTATAGCTTAAGCTTTCGATAACTTTATTTTTATCGTCTTCAGAAGCACTACAAACATCGACAAAGTGAGATATACATGTAAAATGGAATAAATATAACAAACTTACAGGATTTGAGATTATAAAATTCAAAGGTGTTCATATATCAGAATATCGACATATATATGTTTGAAAACCATGAGAAGTTCGGACGAAAATAATTAAAACCAATTCTCAATTTGTAAACGATCACTCCTTTGAATCATTTCAGTACCATATCAATGATATTCGTCAATAACTGACATTTATCAATCCAAACAAATATATTTTCCGTTTTCGTCCGAACTTCTCATGGTTTTCAAATATATATATATATATATATATATATATATATATATATATATATCGATCTTTTGATATATGAACACCTTTGAATTTTATAATCTCAAATCCTGTAAGTTTGTTATATTTATTCCATTTTACATGTATATCTCACTTTGTCGATGTTTGTAGTGCTTCTGAAGAAGATAAAAATAAAGTTATCGAAAGCTTAAGCTATAAAGGAAAAAGAGTAATTCATCCAATCTGCTACTATCCCAAGAATCTATTCTCTGTTTCAACTATATCAGCAAAGACTTCATTTCTTGTATATATATATATATATATATATATATATATATATATATATATATATATAGCAGAGAATAGATTCTTGGGATAGCAGCAGATTGGATGAATTACTCTTTTTCCTTTATAGCTTAAGCTTTCGATAACTTTATTTTCATCTTCTTCAGAAGCACTACTTATCCTACCACATATTGAAGGATTTACTTAAAATACTAAAAACTGAAAATACTCTGGTGGCCCTACAAAATATTAGAACAACCAAATCATTGTACACAAAATTAAAGGATAAAACACCTATAACTAGCCAATCCAACATTGTGTACAGGATACCTTGCACCAACTGCGACTTGGTATACATCGGTGAAACAAAGAGAACCTTATCCAAGAGGATAACATCACTGACATCACATAAGAGTGATTCGAAAAGAAAAATCACAGCTTGTGCACTTACTGTACATGAAAATCAAACAGGTCACCATATGGATTATAGTAATATCAAAATCTTAGAGTTTGAAAGTAAAATGTGGACGAGAAAATATTTGGAAATGATTCATATTATACAAGAACCAAATTCTATGAATAATAGACGAGATGTAGAAGATCTCAGTTCAATTTATGCTAATTTAGTAGAGATCGATAAAATAATGAAAACCAGTTCTCAATTTGTGAACGATCACTCCTTTGAATCATTTCAGTAACATCGCCAAGAAATATCAATGATATTTGTCAATAACTGACATTTATCAATTCAAAAAAATATATTTTTCGTTTTCGTCCGAACTTCTCATGGTTTTCAAATATACAGGGTGATTTTTTTAAGTGTTTCATTAGAAGTTATCGAGGAAGGAATTTTAATACAAATTCCAGATTTTGCATTGTTGTTTTATATCACATGATCTTGAGTTGTTAAATATTTTCAAGCAAAATCTACTTCCGGTTCTACCGGAAACGAATGTGAACTTCGTTATTTCAAATGGAACACCTTGTATATTTAGACATATTTTGATTCTTCGTTCAATTCTACACTAATTTCAGGAATAATATGCCCAACCTCATGAGCGATTGTTGAGTTATAGCTTAATTGTCAAATTATTCGTCATAAAGATTGTCACAAAGAAGTGTTTATATCTTCAAAATCTCTCATTGTGAAATTTTTTTCCGCAACAGTGAAATAAAATAAAGTACGCAGTTGCTGTTGCTGCTATAACTTATAAGGAAATTTCATACAGGGTGTCCGAAACAAAGCTTCAAAGTGAGCCTTAATTAAACTATGAAATCTCCTTTTTTTCAAATGGCAACCATATAATTTTGTTCTTATAATCGATTGCTCGTCAAAAACTAGTTAGAATATGCCGAACATTTCATGCCTTCAAAATCAGTAGTTTTGCCGTTATTGAATTAAATTCAATTTCCCGACCAAAGACAGGTTTCAGTCGAATTAAATGGTACGCTCGTTTTTTTAGTAGGCTATGGTAGGAACTGTCATTCTTACCTTTTTTCATAATGATCAAATGAACAAAAAATATTTCAATTCAAAACTTCCACATCAATTCTCTCAACAACCAACGAAAATTAAATAAATGATATTCAAATAAATTTTCAAATTTATTAATTCTCTATTCACACACTCTAAGGTGTTCAGGTGATAATTTCCGCAGTGCAACCAGCACCCTAACTTCAATTTTGTTCCTTGAATGACTGCTATTTTTATAAACCTCCCATTTTATAGTACCCCATAGATACAAATGAACGTCAGGTCTGAAGAACGAGAGTTCTAATCTGATGGACTATTCAATCTGATATTTTGATACATTCACTTTGAATGAAGAACATATTTTATACATCACTGCTAACGAAATTCCGATTCTGCATAATAATAATAATAATTTCATTACGTAATTAAAAATCTTGGTCGCTATATTGATAAGCAATTGAGATTTTCTCACCATTCTTCACAAGTTCTGAAAAGATCATATATGAATCTTAGACTTCTATTTCTAAACAGGCACTTTCTCAACAGAGAACTGAAAGCGATGCTCTGTGACAGCCTAGTTCTTCCACATATAAACTATTGTGACACCATATATGGCCCCTGTATAACGGAATACGACTCGCATAGAATTCAAAGACTGCAGAATTCATGTTTAAGGTTGATTTTTGGTACAGTAGAACCCCGATTATCCGAGCCCGCTTTATCCGAGGTCGCGATTATCCGAGTCGCGTGGATAGCACAGGATAGTTCAATTTCACAAGGTCAAACTTTGCTCGCGCTGCGAGATGTCTGTACTTGTCATTTGTTAAGGAACATATCTACATACTTGTGTATTATTTTTATATAATATATGTATTTACTTATCTATTTAGTAACTGCTTACGTAAATAAAACTCAATTTGATTAAAAATATCATATTTTTTCAAAATCATTTAATGAAGTCCGTATTATCCGAGTTTTCGATTATCCGAGGTAGGCTCGGTCCACAACAGCTCGGATAATCGAGGTTCTACTGTATTCGAAAATTTCAGCACATCAGTCATAAATTGAAGGAAATCGATTGGTTGAACATGAAGCAGAGACGTGGCCTCCATCTTGCCTGCCAGTTTTTGCGTATTGTTGTTGGAGGGACGCCGGCATATCTATACAATAAAATAAGATTTCGATGTGACGTTCACAACATCAATGTTCGCTTTAGGGGAAGACTCACGATACCTTCGCATTCGTTACAACTCTTCAAACGATCATTTTCATACAACATTGCAAGGTGTTTGAACGAGATTCCCATTAATTTCGCGAATATTGACCAACACTTCACAAAAGAGAAGATTAGAAAGATAGCGTTAGGGTGGGTCACTGGCTCGTCCACGTGAGGATGAGGTGGTTGTCTTTTATATTATTTTATATTATTTTATGGGTATACCTTCTTCAATATCATTAATATTTTTTTTTCTACATTCAACTGTTTTTTTTTCATTTTTTGGGTTAGTTGAACAGACGTTCGGGGTGTATCAGTGATATACCCCGGGCGAACTGAACCTCGCCCATTAATATTACTGTAATAACTTTTAATATTTTCTTCTTCAATAAAGGCCTTTATTATTATTATAATGTTTATTCATCCTTTAAGACAAAATACATTTGTATGGGACTCGTTTACAATACAAATAAAAAAAACAATACAAAATGCAAATAATGTGAACAAGTACGGGAGAATATCAGAGAAAGACAAGAAAGAAAAAGTGTACACTAATTCATGACCATGTCAAAATATTCATGCTTGTTAAAAGCAGTTTCTGAGCAGCAAGGCCTCAATTTCATTTTTGAATCTTCCGTATTCCAAAACCTTCAATCTATCAGGCAGATGGTTGAGATATTTGATTCCACTATACATAGGTGAATCCTGAAATTTTGAGGTGCGGTGTTTTGGAACACAGAGAGTCTCTTTATGCCGTGTGTTATATTGGTGGAACTCAGAACATTTACTCAATGAGAGAATGTTCCTACGAGTGTACAATAGGCAGCCAAGAATATATATACATGGAAAACACATTATTTTGTTCTTTATGAAAGAGGGTCTACAGGACTCCCCCGGTTTCAAGTTAAAAATCAGACGGATTATTTTCTTCTGTGCAACAAAAACCGCACTACTAAATGGCGAATGTCCCCAAAGTCCCACATTATAATTGAGGTGAGTGTACGCAAGTGAGTAATACGCACTGATCAGCGAATCTTGTGATAGTATGAGTTTTATTCGTCTCAAAGCAAAAAACGCGCTACTGAGTTTTTCATAAACATGATCGGAGTGATCTTTCCAAATAAGATTCTTGTGAATGTATAGACCGAGGAACTTTATACAACTCGAAGATTTCAGATCACCGGATGGAAGATTCAAGGTCAATTGGTGATCTGAGTCACGCATTTGGAAATGTACCAGATCTGTCTTGCCCACATTCAAAATAAGGGAGTTTCTAAAACACCAATCAGAAAAGCACTGTACCAGTAATTCACAACTCGCCTTGAGATCATTTAACGTTCTTGCAGAAATAACGAAAGAGGTATCATCTGCAAACAGCACGATCTTTATTTCTAATGTAATGAAAAAATTCTTTAAAATATAATCGGGCAGATCATTTATGAAAATGATAAATAAAAGAGGACCCAAGACCGATCCCTGAGGAACACCCATTTCTACGGGTTACCCTGAGGAGCTGTGTAGACCCACTCTCGCGATTAGCCATCGAGTCGTTGAAAAACTTCGAACCCATTCAAGGAAGACACCCCTGAAACCTAGGCTGAACAATTTTTCCAGTAAGAAGTTGAAGCTTAAACAGTCAAATGCTGGTCAAAGAACAACCCCGCCACAAAAACTCCATCATCGAAACAACTGTAGACAAAATTCAACAGATCACATGCTGCGGACTCCGTTGATTTACCGTTTCGGAAGCCGTGCTGACAGATTGTAATGAATGAGAACCTTTCCAGGTATTTTAACATTCTATCGTAAACCAATCTCTCTATGACTTTAGATAATGAGCTCAACAATGAAATTGGACGGTAGTTATTGATGTCGTTAATAGCTCCTTTTTTATGTATAGGAATAACCTCGGCCGTCTTAAGTAAAGAAGGAAAAGTACCCGAAGAGACCGAGACATTAATCAAATACGCCAAATGTGGAGATATAGGGAGCCAATATCTTCAAAACCCTAACAGGAATTAAATCTAATCCACTCCCATTTGTATTTCTCAAATTCTGCACAGTTGAGTAGATCTCCCCAGCCATGACCGGAAAGAAGAAAAAATTGTTTTCAGTTAGTGTTCGAGTTGTGCACGAGCGAGATCTGTTCAAACCAAAATGCTCCTCGATACTGATTAGGTTTATCGAAGAAAAATAGTCTCCGAAAGCCTCAGCCACATCAGACTGATCAGAAACAATTTTCCCACGTATCTTCAGAACGATGTCTTGGTTGGACTTAGTGGAACCGGTCTCTTTCCGAACTAAGTTCCAGATAGTTTTATTTTTATTATTCGAACAATCTAATAGGTTCTAATGGAAATTCAACTTAGTTGTTTTCAAGAGTGCCCTGTATTCCTTTTTAGGGAAGATTTCTCGACTTTCTTGAGAATTTAAATTTCGGACCAACCAGTGTAGGTTCTTGAGGTCGCTACTAGCTTGTCTGATTTCTTCAGAAATCAAGGTGGTCCTACGATTATTTGTACATCGTTTCTGTTTGATTGGGCAGGTTGAGTCCAATAAAAATTTTAAGATGTTATAGAAATGCTCGAAACTGCTGTTGACATCTGATTCACGATAAATTTCATCGAAACAAGTAGAGGCGGCCATGAAAGTAAGATTTTGTAAGTTACCTTGAGATAGACAACGAAATGTACTTAAAGTTGTATCTTCTACACGTTTCCAGACAGCACAAGCAAAAGACAGAACAATAGTCCTGTGATCCCCGATGTGGCAATCAACCACCTTCGCAGAGATAAGATCAGGGTGAACATTGGTCAGTATGTAATCAATTTTACTTGAGCTAGTGATACCATGTTTGTTAGTACAGACTCTAGTGGCATCATTGGAAGTTACAGTCAAGTCAAATTCTATTAGTAAACAATTGAGAGAGCTATGTTTCTCAAAGAAATTTATATTCAAATCTCCGCAGATAAAAATGGACACTGACCCTGTGAGGCAATGATCAAGAACATAATATGACATTATTTCGCCAAATAATTCTTAATTACCCTGGGGAGGCCTGTACACACTAACAACGCATATATTAATTAACAGATGTTTCAACTTAATTGCACAGAATTCACAGTGCATTTCAACAGAATATTTGTCGATGTAAGGAATATTTTCAAACTCAATATTAGATTTGATGTATATGGCTGCCCCACCATGCTGCCTGTTGGGGCGACAGTATGAAGCAGCCATTACATAGCCTGGTATGTTCATAAACGATATTTCATGTGGACTACACCAATGTTCAGCAACACTCAAGATGTCAGGATTTTCAAGAGTGACATAAACTTCGATATCGTTAATTTTATTAGAAATACCCTGAGCATTCAGTTGCACAATTTTTAATAAATTTAGTGTTTTGTTACCTATTGATACTTGTTGAAGCGTTGAACTGGTCTCATCTTTCATGAAGCAGTCTTTTCCTGACGTCGCCTCATAAAAAACCTATTTACTGCTACCCCTTCGGGCCAAAAGTCAGGATTTGATACTTTGTTCAAAAATTCTGTAGGCAGAGTAATCTTGAATGAGGAGTATAATTCAGGTTTTTTAGATGTAAATTTCTCACAAGACACATTAGGTACACTTCCGTTGAAAAAGTCCAGCAGCTCACTCGTAGATGTTTCAGGGCTGAGACGTGTGACATGAACATATGAAAATTGTATTTTTGGAACAACTTGTAGATTACTTGCTTTCGAGGTTCTTACTATCGGCTTCAGTAACTTTCTGGGTCCATCCGCGCGTTTCAAATGGATCATTTGTGGTTTGTCAGAAGAAGGAGATTTTTGTTTCGCCTTATTCCTCTTTTTCGAAGAAACAACTGACCATTTTGATGGATGGTCACCACTGTTCAGTTGTTTATCGTTGCATTCGCTTTCTGTAGATTCAACATTGTTCTCTACTTTGCTGCCATTGGAAACGTTCGGAACATCAAGATGTAATTGTCCAACATACCTCGGTGATTCAACGATGGAATTCCCGCAGGCTGAAATTCGGGTGTTATCAGTGCCAGCATTTGTTGCCGTCGAGTTTTTACGCATCGTGAGGATACTTATTTCTTTATTAAGATCGCTGATTTGTTTACTTTGCGATAATATCAACGATTTCAAATTATTGATTTCGTCGATAAATGTTGAAGAAATTTCTTTCACAATTTCCCTTTTTATATTGAGCAAATCTTTTCTCGTGATGCGGACTTCCTCAGATGAAAATTCAGCTGGAACACCATCGACAACATTGGATTGTCGACAACTATCACAAAACCATTTCTCTGAGGTATTCTCACGCAATTTATTGAAATCTTCCACTGTTAAATTTACACATCTGATATGATAACTATTATCACACTTATTGCAGTTGATGGAATCATCATACCTATCAACTTTAATATTATATTGGGAGCAACTAATACCACGTCCGCCCTTCATGATGTCTACAACATCAGAACATAGTCTCCGATTAATCAAACAACAAATATTACGAAGGATAATTCTTAACAATGCATTATAAATGAATTGATATATTTACTTTTGACAAAGCCTACTTGGAAATTATCTGAACAAATCCATTTCTAGATTTACAAACCTGACTTTATTGCTGAATTTCGAATTTTATTCAATAACAGCAAAACTACTGTATTTAAAGGCGTGAAATTTAAGACATACTCTAACTAGTTTTTGACGAGCAATCGATTAGAAGAACAAAATTATATGGTTGCTATTTGAAAAAAAGGATATTTCATAGTTTTATTGAGGTTCACTTTGAAGCTTCGTTTCGGACACCCTGTATGAAATTTCCTCATAAGTTATAGCAGCAGCAGCAACAGCGTACTTTATTTTATTTCACTGTTGCGAAAAAAAAAATTTACAATGAGAGGTTTTGAAGATATAAACACTTATTTGGGCCAATCTTTCTGACGAATAATTTGCCAATTGGGCTATAACTCAACAATCGCTTGTGAGGTTGCGCATATTATACCTGAAATGATTGTAGAACTGAACGAAGAATTAAAATATGTCTAAATATACAGGGTGTTACATTTGAAATAACGAAGTTCACATTCGTTTCCGGTAGAACCGGAAGTAAATTTTGCTTGAAAATATTTTACAACTCAAGATCATGTAGTCTAAAACAACAATGCAAAATCTGGAATTTGTATTAAAATTCCTTTCCCGAAAACTTCTAATGAAACATTTAAAAAAATCACCCTGTATATATGTCGATATTCTGATATATGAACACCTTTAAATTTTATAATCTCAAATCCTGTAAGTTTGTTATATTTATTCCATTTTACATGTATATCTCACTTTGTCGATGTTTGTAGTGCTTCTGAAGAAGATAAAAATAAAGTTATCGAAAGCTTAAGCTATAAAGGAAAAAGAGTAATTCATCCAATCTGCTGCTATCCCAAGAATCTATTCTCTGTTACAACTATATCAGCAAAGACTTCATTTCTTGTATATATATATATATTAGACTGTTTCAAAAAAATCGACATTTTTTGTTTTCACGAAACCCCCCCCTAATTATCTTCAGGGTATCATAAAGAGACCTCTATGAAAATATCAGCCTCAAATAATAATATTTAGAGGTCGCTCATCAATTATTTCTATTTTCCCTACTAATAGCAGGGAAAAAATTTCTTTTTTCAATAAAAAATTCCTAGAGCAGAAACCAATAGACGGATTTCATTGTGTAATACATTTTCGTGTAGACAACCAGATACTCTACAAAAATGACCTTTACGATATTTCGGTAAAACGGCCCCTTCAAAAGTTATTCGATTCGATGCTAATATTGAGGTATTTTTGAAGAAAAAAATTATTCAAAAAAATCGATTCTGTTTGTTTTCACGAAACTCTATTTCTAATTATCTTCAGGGTATCGAAAAAAGGCGTCTGTGAAGATATTAGCTTTGAATATTAATATTTAGAGGTCGCTCAGCGATTACTTCTATTTCCGCTGTTGATAGCAGGAAAAAAATTTCTTTTTTCAATAAAAAATTTTTTCTTCACGAACCAATTGACGGATTCCATTGAGTGATACATTTTTGTGTAGGGAACTAGATGCTTTACGAAAATGTCTTATACGATATTTCGAAAAAACCGCTCGTTCAAAAGTTATTCGAACTTTTTCTTCGAAAATACCTCTATATTAATAACTTATATTGAGGTATTTTGGAAAAAAATATTCAAATAAGTGGTTTTATCGAGATATCGTATTGAACATTTTCGTAGAGTATCTAGTACCCTACACCAAAATGTATCATACAGTGGAATCCGTCTATTGGTCAGTGAACAAAAATTTTTTTATTGAAAAAAGAAGTTTTTTCCTGCCATCAGCAGCGAAAATAGAAACTATCGATGAGCGACCTCTAAATATTAATATTCAAAGCTAATATTTTCACAGACGGCTTTTGTCCATGCCCTGAAGATGATTAGAAGGCGGGTTGCGTGAAAACAAGTAAAGTCGATTTTTTTGACCAATTTTTTTCTTCAAAAATACCTCAATATTAGCATCGAATCGAATAACTTTTGAAGCGGCCGTTTCATCGAAATATCGTAAGGGACATATTTGTAGAGTATCTGATTGCCTACACGAAAATGTGTCACACAAAGAAATCCGCCTATTGGTTTGTGTTCTAGGAATTTTTTATTGAAAAAAGAAATTTTTCCCCTGCTATTAGTAGGCAAAATAGAAATAATTGATGAGCGACCTCTAAATGTTATTATTTGGAGCTGATATTTTCACAAAGGTCTTTTTTCGATACCCTGAAGATAATTAGGGGGGGGTTTCGTGAAAACAAAAAAAGTCGATTTTTTTGAATCAGTCTAATATATATATATTAGACTGTTTCAAAAAAATCGACATTTTTTGTTTTCACGAAACCCCCCCCCTAATTATCTTCCGGGTATCGAAAAGAGACCTCTATGAAAATATCAGCTTCAAATAATAATATTTAGAGATCGCTCATCAATTATTTCTATTTTCCCTACTAATAGCAGGGAAAAAATTTCATTTTTCAATAAAAAATTCCTAGAGCAGAAACCAATAGACGGATTTCATTGTGTGATACATTTTCGTGTAGACAATCAGATACTCTACCAATATGTCCCTTACGATATTTCAATAAAACGGCCGCTTCAAAAGTTATTCATTTCGATGCTAATATTGAGGTATTTTTGAAGACAAAAATTATTCAAAAAAATCGATTCCGTTTGTTTTCACGAAACTCTATTTCTAATTATCTTCAGGGTATCGAAAAAAAGCGTCTCTCAAGATATTAGCTTTGAATATTAATATTTAGAGGTCGCTCCAGCGATGATTTATTTCCGCTGTTGATAGCAGGAAAAAATTTTCTTTTTTCAATAAAAAACTTTCCATTCACGAACCAATTGACGGATTTCACTGTGTAATACATTTTCCTGTAGGGAACTAGATGCTCTACGAAAATGTCTCATACGATATTTCGATAAAACCGCTCGTTCAAAAGTTATTCGAACTTTTTCTTCAAAAATACCTCTATATTAATACCTTATATTGAGGTATTTTGGAAAAAAAAGTTCAAATAACTTTTGAACGAGTGGTTTTATCGAGATATCGTATATAACATTTTCGTAGAGTATCTAGTTCTCTACACTAAAATGTATCATACAGTGGAATCCGTCTATTGGTTCGTGAACAAAACATTTTTTATTGAAAAAGGAATTTTTTTTCCTGCCATCAGCAGCGAAAATAGAAACCATCGATGAGCGACCTCTAAATATTAATATTTAAAGCTAAAATTTTCACAGACGCCTTTTGTCGATGCCCTGAAGATGATTAGAAGGCGGGTTGCGTGAAAACAAGTAAAGTCGATTTTTTTGAATATTTTTTTTCTTCAAAAATACCTCAATATTAGCATCGAATCGAATAACTTTTGAAGAGGCCGTTTTATCGAAATATCGTAAGGGACATATTTGTAGTGTATCTGATTGCCTACACGAAAATGTATCACACAAAGAAATCCGTCAATTGGTTTGTGTTCTAGGAATTTTTTATTGAAAAAAGAAATTTTTCCCCTGCTATTAGTAGGCAAAATAGAAATAATTGATGAGCGAGCTCTAAATGTTATTATTTGGAGCTGATATTTTCACAAAGGTCTTTTTTCGATACCCTGATGCTAATTAGGGGGGGGTTTCGTGAAAACAAAAAAAGTCGATTTTTTTTGAATCAGTCTAATATATATATATATATATATATATATATATATATATATATATTTATATTATCACCATTATTGGGCGCAATTCATATGCCGGGCTTGTTTGCCAAGACAGATAAAGATGCTACATCCCTTGCAAGATCTTTCTCACTATCCGTATCGTCCCCAACACGACCTGCCTCTGTGCACTCGAGATCACTGATTGATCCAAACACAGCCTTTCTGTGTTTTCCACAAGATGCGCCATTCACCGAAATTATGAGCGGAAGAACACTCACAGATCGCAACCCGTACATTTCCCTCAACTGTAGAGCCAGACTTCCGTATTTTACCACCTTTTCCGTGTATGCTCTCGCTAAATTTTCATCAGCCGGTATTGTGAAATCCAGCAGAAGGCAAGTTTTTGGTCTAAGTCGAACAGTGTGATATCCGGTCGATTAAGTGCGACCACCCCGGTCCGTTATAACTGTCGCATCCCAGTAAAGCTTGTATCTTTGACTTTGCAATAGGATCTTCGGATCATATAGGTGCTGCTGGGATTTCATCTTTTAGTAGACCGAGTTTGAGAGCAATTTGTTGGTGATAAACTTTTCCAATCGCGTTGTGTCGGTCCAGGTAGTCCCTCGTAGCCAGAATGGGACAAGACGACGTCAGATGTTGAATGGATTCAGGTGCAGCAGAGCATCTTCTACATCTATCCGAAGGAATATCCTCTTTAGCAATATGCTTCAGGTACATCCTTGTTGGCATGACCTGATCCTGAATGGCAATCAGTCTCGCTTCTGTCTCCGGAAAAGGTAACCTGCAATGCCTTGGATCTCCACTGCTCAATCAGCTCGTGCGTTGGTGGAACGATCCTTTGGTTACCCGGCTCAGATAGTTTGAGCGCCGATATATTCTGGTCAGCTTCGCGGATTGCTCGGAAAAATGGTGAGTGTTGTGCCAAGAAGTATTCTCTCAGTTTATTGATGACATCGCTGTGCGTCCTTTCCAGAATGAGTAGGCCTCTTCCTCCCTGCTGTCATGGAAGGTAAAGACGGATGACCGATGAATGCGGGCGATGCATTCCATATTTTGTCATCATTGTTCTGATTGTTTTATCTATTTCACGTAGATCCGTATCTGACCAAGTCAGTACACCAAATGAGAATGTCATAGATGGAATAGCGCAGGCACTAATTGCATTAAAGAGGAATTTTGAGTTTAATTTGGACTTCAACAGGGTGTTCACTCGGTTGTAGAGCTTACTTTCAAGGGATTCCCTCATCTCCGCCATCCTGATATCTAAAGCCTGCCTAATCCCCAGATATTTGTAGGTTTGATGCAGGTCCAAGCCCGGTATCGCGACTGCGTTCATGAGGATGGTTTTCTCCTCCGTCTCCTGGATCTTTCCTCGTATTACCTCAAGC
Source organism: Hippodamia convergens (assembly GCA_038502775.1). NCBI lineage: Eukaryota > Metazoa > Arthropoda > Insecta > Coleoptera > Coccinellidae > Hippodamia > Hippodamia convergens. Next base: position 122,832,398 of record CM076607.1, read on the forward strand.
GTAGCACATTTGTCAACTCCCATCTGCATGTTGATGGAGTCAGTGAATGAGGCAACTAATTCCAGTAATCCTTTCAGCTGGTCTTTGTTGGCAGCGAACAGCTTTAAATCATCTATGTAGAGTTCATGGTTTACTCTCACATTCCTCTGCTTATCGATGACATATCCATATCCTGGCTCATTGAGAAGGCAGCTCAAGGGGTTCAATGCCAAGCAAAATATATATATATATACAGTGGAACTTCCCTATAACGAATACGCTAAATCCACAAAAAAAATTTCGTTATACAGAAATTTCGTTATGCAGAAATTTTTTTTTTTATTTTGTCAAGTGTCAAAAAAGCAATGTTCACTTGAATTTTTTTATCTGAATACATTATACATAATTAACTCAAGCACTTCCTTCTAGACATTTTCACACTACTATCTTCATTAACGAGCGAAACTGAAAACTGAACAATCTGTATAGCCAGGGTGCATCTACACTACAACTGTTTCAGAAGGAACTCTCCGTCCGCCGTAAAGGTTTAGTTTATGATCGGGATTTATTACCTATGTCCGACAGAATTACGGAAAAAACCATCCCTAAGTATACTCTGGGAAAAACCTTCTTACCAATACGCACTTAGAGGGTGACTTTCTTGGAATAATTCGTTATAGAGAGAATTCATTTCGTTTTAGAGGGTGTTTTTAACAGGGTATTTGGATTCAAGGTGCAATGACAGATACGAAATTCGTTATACAGAGAAATTCGTTGTAGAGACGTTCGCTGTAGGGAAGTTCCACTGTATATATATATATATATATATATATATATATATATATCAACTACTCAGGACAGTGGCGTGTATCAGAGGGCCTCGGCACTAATGGGGCCCCCAAGCCAAACGAAAAGCTTCAAATGGGGCCCCGATAATTTCATTCTATTGAACTTGCCGATTCCCTATATTTTCTGATGAACAGAACTCAAAAAATGAAGATAAAATTACTACTCCCGCGAAATAGAGACATATTCCTAAATGGTATTAAAAAACAATAATTTCATTCAAAATTCGAATTATCACTCAATTTCTCCCTGTACTACCCTGTTTTGAACAGTTTTTCAATATACCGTCAAGCTTTTCGGGACTCTCTTTAAATATCGCCAAATGATCGTTTCATTGAGCTCAAGATAATCAAGAATTATCTCAGGAATTCATTGTGGCAAACATGTCTATCAGACTTTTGAGCCTACTTCAGCTTCGAACAAGAAGTAGCCTGAATTTTGGAAATCGACAAGTTGATGAATATTTTTGAACAAAAAATTAAGGAAGATTAATGCATTTTTGTTAAATACTTTATCAAGTTTTTTATGACATTGATTTCTTTCTGAGTTATTTTTATATCAGAATTTATATTATTTTGTTTAAAAATTCTTTTTATTCAATACATTTTCTTCTTCTTCTTACATTTTCTCCAATATTCTTCTCTGAAAAACGTCAAGGAAAATTAGTCATGAATGATAGATCTAAAGGGGCCCCCGACTAAAATCTTGCGGGGGGGGGTCCCGAATTTTGCGCTACGCCACTGTTGTTTATGCTTCACTGTTTGACCTATCTTTACGCTCAATGTCTAGAGGTTATTCTGTTTTCAGATTATTATTTTTGAATATAATACAGGAAACTTATCAACATTTCTGGAAATTTGCATTCAAATTAGTTCTTCCTAGCTACAACATTCCCCAGTAACCAAGTATGTTTTAACGAGGATGTATAACCGTGTTGAGAAATTTACAGTGAGGATAAGTGGAGGTAACCGCACTATTACCAAAAGTATAACCGGACTTATGACACGGTAACTTGCAGAAATTGGACTTTGTTGATAAGCGCAGCATGCGGGTCATTGGCGTCGATACGGGGGGGGGGGTAATGGGGGTAATTACCCCCCCCCCCTCCCAGGAACATGATGGCTTTCAAAAAATTAGAAAAGTAAGTCATACAGTCATTACATAGGAACATATCATGACAATACAGGGTGTACTTTCCTACGTTCCAGAAAATAGAATTCCAAGACTGAATTCTCGTAAACCTATTTGGTCGAATAACTTTCTGAATTCGAACATCATCTACAACGAAATCTGGAAATCCGAATGGGATGTATGTTCTTTATCTAATAAAGATCTAATATCTGATCCATCGAATAAAGTTCCTGGTTTTAACCTTCCCAGGAGAATATGGTCCCTTCTTAATCGAATAAGAACAGGTCATGGTCGTACCAATAGCATGCTCTTCAAGTGGATTTCGGTTGATAGTCCTAATTGTGAATGTGGTGAATCAGAGGAAACAGTTGAACACCTAATTAATAATTGTTCGATTTATAAATTCCAAGATGGCATTAGAGCCATACACAATATATCAAACTCATTTTTGCAATGGGATGAAAATTTCTGATCAATTTGATGAAGTATAAATTGAATTCTATTGCTGTTCTGTCTTTTTTTATTTTCAGGTTGGAGTTTGTGTTTGGAAATCCTTCTTCCGAAGAGCCGTCCCGGTGATCGTGATGTCCTTCTATATAGAATATTCAGATACAACAGTTTTATTATATTTTTTCAACGGGTATTAGGATATTGTTCGACATTATCTACCGAGCTAAAATATTCTTGAAGCCTGAACACTTTCATTTATACAGGGTATGAAAAAAATATGTTAAAAATTTTTTTCTTCTGTTTTTTTCGTTTCAAATCTTCATTAATCGTTGCAATCGTCGAAATACTCTTCAAAATATGAAGAAAACACTGAAGAAAAATAGGAGATAAGAGTATTCGGTATTTTGTTTGTTATTCCTTTCCTTTATATCTTTTTTGAAGTCGAATATAGTGGCAATATTGTAAATTTCTAGAATTTTGACAAACTCGTCACAGGGTGTTTGAAATGTTGGGTCAAAAATTGGGATCAAGATTGGCCCATAACTTCCGTTTATCAAATCAGAACCCTATATTTTTATGATTGCGTTCTATTCTGCGCAGAAAAATTATGTTAATGTTGTAACATGTTAACGCTCCCAAAATGAATACTTCTTGAGGTATTTAGGATTTTCTGATTTTATGTCGTAAGTAGAGTCAAATTCATAAAATCTGCTTCATATCGACAATGATATATGTTCATAGAAGATAAGTTTTCACAATAATTTACTAGTGATAGACCTTTTTCTGAATTCATTTATCATTGTCGATATGAATCAGATTTTATAAATTTTACTCTAGGTACGACATAAAATCGATAAATCCTGAATAACTCAAGAATTATTCATTTCAGGTGCATTGATATGTTAGAACACTATCATTATTTTTCGTCGCAGAATCCAACTCTAACATGAAAAAATAAGGTTCCAATTCGAAAAACAAAAGTTGTGGGCCTATCTTGATCCCAATTTTTGACCCAACATTCGGAACACCCTGTGACGGGTTTTCCAAAACTATAGAAATTTTAAATATTTTCACAGTCTCTGACTTTAAAAATGTGAAAACGGTCTGTGCATAAGATATTTAGAATAGGAATAACAAACATAATAGGGAACACTCTTATGTCTCTTCTTGCTTCAGTTTTTTCTTTATATTTTGAAAAGTACTTCGACGAATGTAACTATTTAAATAGGAATGTATTCACAATTGAATACTCTATTAAAAGTTGAAACGAAAAACAGAAATAAAATTGTTGAAAATTTTTTTTTCATACCCTGTAGTGAAAGTGCTCAGGCTCCAGGTACAGATCTCCAAAAAAGTCTAATAGGCCGTCGAACTTGATACACACTGTATACTAGGCACATCCTAAATCTAGGATAATCTTACCTGGAATAATCATATTGAAAATATAATGAATAAAATTACCCCCAATGGCAGGTGCAATAAGAAGATGTTCCCGAGAACTCAATGATAACACTAGAAAACTACTCTATCACAGCTTTATAAAACCACATCTATTATACCTAATTTCCTGCTGGGCTGCAGCTACAGGATATCTCATACAAAAACTTCAAAGGATGCGGAATAAAATTGTCAGGACAATTATAAAAAGGAAATAAAGTTATGAATATTAAGAACATTATATTTTTTGAAAAAGTCAAACTTATATACAATATGGAAAGTAAAAAACTAAAATGGAATACAAAACTAACAAAAAATAGAAATTTCCATTGATATGAAGCAGGAAAAAAAAGTACCTAAGAAGAAACTCGGCAAGAAAAACAAAATGTTTACATTCACCTATCCGGCAGCATTCATTCGTATAATCAAGTCCCTGTTGAAGTTGTAAAAGTTGATACTACCAAAAAATGTGCCGTAACTTCTGTCATTTCCTCAGTGAGATTTAGCTTTTTGTTTGTAATATACAGTTTATTAATATTACAAAATTTATTTTTAGCTGAACAGGCTAAATTATAGTATTTTTTAGGCCCTGGTGCCAGTTTTTCATAATATGTTTTTAGGTCAACAATAAATTGAATTGAAAAATCGGTAGATATAACGAAAAATCGGTAGATAAAACGAAAAATAGGTAGATATAACGAAAAATCGGTAGGTTCGGCAACACTGCAATATAAGAAGGAATGAAGCTGAGTTTGACAGATGTACCACCAGATCTGGGACATGCGCACATAATTTTGTCCCCAATAAATTTGTTCGAGCTGTCGCTTCTGGGTAAGGATAGATATTCTGTGGCTTAGATAAGTCCATAGAACATCGCAATATACAGTGGCGTAACTGGGCGTGGGCGACCGCCCACGGCCTCGCGCCCTCAAGAGACTCGCGGCCAAATGATCCCCTTTCCCTCTAAGGTTAATCATTTTATCTACAAATGAATATATATGATGACTCTTTCCTTTTTTGACGACGATTTCTATTTCGTACCTCTCAGCTTACTTATCAACTTTCTATAGCGCAATATATTTGCAGAAAATCACAAACCTAAATCGTGCCAGGAATACCTACATACATCAGTTTACTCCGGTAGCCACCTGAGGGTGACAAGATCGTATCTCCACCGCCCTAAATCAGAAAGAATATTTTTTTACTATGAAAGCAGCGATGAACCTGTACAAGGTATCCTAAATTGCTTGATTTTGACTGTTTTTAGTACATCTGGTCTATACCTTTCCAACTTCAAATTGAGACGAATCACATTCAAATTGGTATTGAACAATTTCAAATTGAAAATGAGCAACTTCACATTTGCGAATTGGGAACAAACATATTCAAAATGGGACAGAATAATCTTATATTGCGAAATAACATGTCTTTTTTTAAAGAGAATTGTCATGATTCTGAAGACTTCCATGAATAAAATTCGCTTCAGTCTTTGAAAGTTCGAAGTGTTCTTTTTCAATTGTGAGGTTACAAGTTTTTGAGTGGATTTGGCCTTTAATCAATGTGTGCACAAAGTTTCTGATTGATTTTCGATTCAGAGAGTGGAAGAGAAAACTATGAATAAAATCCAGAAGATTGCAGAGTATTGATTCTCGAATTTCTCAACGAAATCTTTCATAAATTCTTATACACCTCCGCATTTTTTCCTCATTTCTCTTCTCAGTTACTTCAGAATAATTCTCTCGAAATATGAAATAAAACGGCTTTTTTCAATATGGAATAGTTTAGTGTCAATATGAATTTGGTAAATTCCAATTAGATTGTGATAACCATTTTGAAATTGTATAGTCCCATTTTAAATGTGTTTATTCTCAATTCGATTGTGTTTACCATTTTGAAGTTGCTTATTCCCATTTTCAAATTGTTTAATCCCAATTTGTATTTGATCAGTCTCAATTTGAAGTCGAAGAGATATAGATAGGGAAAAAATTTCCTGGGCTCGATTTTCGCGAAAACACTATAAATGGAAACCGTTTCATAATATTTTAATTTTTTGTGTGATATAACTGAATTTTGAAATTCGATCGATTTTGAAAGTGTGCCATATCATTTTTATTAACGAAAATATGTGACAACTATTGAAATTTTTATAGGTTATTTTCATAGGAAATAACACACTATATTCATTTTTTGTCTCGTCTACTAAGGGTAAAAAAAAAGTTTTTCCTTTTAAAAACGACCGATAAAATATCAAAATTATGTTATATCTTCGAATCAAATAAAAATATAGTGAAGCGGTTTCACTACTGGTGTTTTCACGAAATTCTAGCCCAAGACTCCTTTCAACGTTTTTTACCTGTTTAGTACCAGAAACAGCCAAAATCAAGCAATTTGAAATACCCTGTACAAATGTACAATCAGGAAAGACTTTCTGCTTTAGCAACCTTCTCTATAGAAACAGATTTAACATCCCAGCTGGACTACGAATATAATTAAGCAGTCAAGTGAGGCTAGAAGCCGACAATTGTTATTTAATTTTTACTTCATAATTCGTTAAATGTTAGACAATGTGTTCCTTATGAAAATCATTTTTCGTGAAGGGCCTCGCAAATTTTATCTTGCCCACATATAATTGAGGTCTTGTTACGCCACTGGCAATATAAGAAGTGGTAGCTCCTTAGTAACGAGGGCACGAGAGTACATTTGTGACCAAAGACCTTTTATCCTAAGTGATGATAAGTCTATGTTTGTGACATTTCGAAAACAAATGGGATCTGTCCCATTTGGTGCTTTAGAGGAGTCCGTTTGTTAAATTTTTGACATACGTTATACTAGAATCGGATGACAATATTAGTCTTTGGTTATGTTAATTTTAAATGTTCGAAATTAAAATCTGAAAGGATTTGAGCATTTCAAAATAAAACCATATTTTAAACAATAATTTCTTTAATTTTGTTCCTTTCATACAGCAGTTCTGTGAAACAAGTAAATTGAATTTACTCCTCGATAAAACAAAACAGTTATAAAATTATTCCGAACATATGATACAGATCTTTCTTATTTGGAAAATTGATTCAGGTTGTTGATAATAATAAATTGAACAGCTTCTACCAGATTCCTGCAATAACGTAATAATATTTCAATTACCTTAATGTTTTTAACAGAGATACTAAGTAATTGAGGGAACGGTAGTTTTTGATAATTTATGATTAAAGCACTTCACAAGAACACAACAAGACGAAGTCACCCAGGATGGGAAGCTTTTGCGGTTCGTTAATTTTGAAGATAAGAAAATCCACTTGTACCTACAGAAGGAATAACACGGCCTACTAAATCTAACAGGCAGGAAGGTTAGACGTTGCCGTTGTTACCAGCAACGGGCCTAGTGACAGGCGTAGATATAGAAAGTATCCGGTTTCCTTGGGCAATTCGCACTGATTTTGATATAATTTCGAATTTATTTAAATTCACAATTAAATAAAGAACTGTAGAAAGGAAAACAAAACCGCATTTCGTTTATCTGCGAACAATTTCTTCATAATTTTATCGCAAATAATCCAGAACTCACCACGGGGAGGTAGCTGTTTATTGAGTTTCACAAGATCACGATAAGAATAAAAATGATTTTACTTTCTGAAGCTAATGAAGTAGGTGTATGAACAAAAAATGGGAAAAAATTATTATTTCGCTGTCGAAAACGATTATATTTTGACTGCTGATCTTTGAACTTAAAATAAATCCTATAAAACAGAAATTCGAAAAGAATAAATTTGAGAACGTTGGTTTTTTTTATAATTTAAGAAGTGTCCAAGTCGTCTGCGCAGATGTCATCCAGTTTTTACATACAACTTGTCAGGCAGCTACAAATGTTTAATAATAATAATAATATTCCTTTATTTCTCAAAGCAAAATTATAAAGTATACACAATATATTCTGCAAAAGATTGACGTCATTTCAAACAAAAGAAACTCAAAAATTCCTCAATATTGTAAGGTTCTGTATTCACCAAAAACTTGATCAACTCTTTCTTGAACATGTTATTGTTTCTCTCGTGTATATGTTTGGGTAGAGAATTGTAGATTTTGATGCACATGTATTTCGTGTTGTTTTGTGTCAAGGCAAGTTTTACTTTTGGGTACATGTATGGAATTGTTTTCCTTGTGTTGTTGTGATTTTCGTAGTGTTTAAATAGTTCTCTGTTGTTGCGTAAGAAAAGGGTACATTTCAGTATGTAAATTGCACTTGTTGTCAGTATGCCTTTTTCCTTAAATACTTCTCTACATGATTCCCGATATTTCATGTTATATATAACTCTAATAGCGTGTTTTTGTGTTATAAATATTTTATTGTTTTGGGAACTATTTCCCCAAAAAATAATTCCATAGAGTATGTTTTTAATTTCTTCTTTAACTTTATCTAAAACATATTGACTTGGAGAACTGCTTGCATCAGCTGTGGATTCTAATTCTAAATCGGTCTTATTCAATTGCGAATTTAGGTTTTCAAATTAAGACCACCTCCCAAAAATATACCTGTCACCTAATAACCACTTGAAATTTGAAATGGGTACGTTTACTTCGTCTCTAAATACAACTTCGATTCTCAAATTACTCAAGATCTTAAACCCCGATGATATTTTCGGAAATGCCCCCTCGAAATTTTTATTGTAAAACTGAACAAAGCAAAGTCATTTTCTTTTACGTTGGAAAAAAAGTTGAAAATTGCCTTGTCTTTGAAATTACAACAAAAGTCGGAAAATGAATCGATCTGATCTTGTTTGTCCCAATCGGTGTAAACATTGTTATAATGGACAACTAATTTTTTTCTGCGCTCTTCAGGATCTGTTCTTTTCGGAGTAACTGAAGACTGAAAAAATTAAAGGAAATGCATCATCAGTTAATTTAGGAATTCATCGGGGTATATTAATAACTGAACCTTCCGCGGTTGGATCAGAGTTATTTCTCAAAATATGGGAATCTTCAAAATGTTTTGTACAAACTGCACTGTTATCGTTGAATTTAAAACTACTTTCTGCATGAATTGCGTTGAGCTATTTTCTTCTCCCAGCGGGATTTTTCGGAAATCTAAATCTTCTCATTAGTAGAATTATAATTGCTTTTGGACAAGTAAGAGGCATAGTGCTCAAAACGAAGATTTCCAAATGAAATTTCAATAAATATTACAATGAAAAACCTTATTGCTGAATATCCTTCCAGATACGAATATGAACACTGAACGAAAAATTCAATCACAAACACGAATCTTGCAACTGCAACACTTAGTTTCACTTTATTTATTTATTGAATTTGATATGTGTCGAGTGACAGAAGAATAAATAAGCGATATTATTGATCGTTTTGTAAGGTATTAAGTAGAGTGAAAAATACAAAATTTATATAAAAAAACGTGGATAAGAAAATTCTTAATCTTATGGTGAAATTCGATTCTTAGATCCTTCCTGAATTTCACCTGCAGAGGTGAAAATAAAATGAAAATATTGAGACAAGTATTTACTTTGTGTATACACGTGATCATCCATATGCATATCGGAGATAAGTGACAACAAAGTCGAAAGTGAATAAAGAGTACCATACACTAGCAAACTTTACTGATATAATGCCACAAAGCGAGGACGAAGAAAGTGTTACATTGCCTGCATTCACCGAACGAAGAATGTTGCCACCGCTCCGCTACCGCTACCTAGCATAAACAGAAAGCGCTCCCAAAATGCCCGCTTCTCCGGAACGTGTTGAGTTTGTAGCGTATGTGCCACCAGACGATTCCTCAACAGTTCCACAACTGTTACGTTCGGTGAATGCAAGCATTGAAAGACCTATAACAGGAAATCAAAAGTTCCAAAGAGGAAGTTAAGAATTTTATTTCGGCCACGGAGGTGAGACTGCTGTTGAAAATTCAGGCTCTTAAAAATAAAAACGAAGCATTAGAAAGAGAAAACGAGATCTTGAAGAAAAGAATTGAAAAAACGGAACAATATTGTAACAAAAATATTATAATAATATTTGGTCTGAATAGAGAAAATACATTAACGGCGGAGTACCTTTGTGAGGAAATAAATCGTTTATTGGACATACAGATAGAAACAAAGGAAATAAATGACTATTACATATTTGAAAGAGAAGAAAATAGCCCAATCAAGGTGGAGTTAATTTCTTACCAAAGATAAAAAAAAACATTTTCAAAAATATGGCAATTGCGAATGATTTGACTCTGCGGCAACGTCAGGATGGCCAAAAGTTGAAAACGTTTTTACAAGAGGCCAGATCAAAATATTCAGAACGATCCTACTTAAAAGGGAACAAATTGATAATAGGAGAAAAATCGTACACCTTAGAGCAATTAGAAAGATCAAATGGGAAAACTCTGAAAACAAATAGTGCCCCAAATACACCTAGCCGAAATTGTGGAAATGATGATTGGAAAATGGATGAAGAACAGAATACCGTAATAGGGGAAGGGAAGACAGAAGAAACAAGAACGCAAGAAAAAATAGGAAAGTCCATAATACACCACATTTGGCAACCCATAAAAGGGTATTTTCCAATAAGAGCAGATCTCCTCCAAAGACAGGGTGATTCACTTATCTTGGTAACCCCAATTTTCTCGAAAACGTCCAAATATATTTTCTTTCTTTGAATGGCGTTTTGAACAAGTCAATGTTGACTTGAGATGTGCATAAAATTTTTCGGAATAAATAAAGACGCCAGGCGTCGCGGCGCTTTCAAAAAATTTTTCTCCAGGGACATACCTTTTTTATCATGTCATTCTGAAGATAGTTTCATTCTGAACTTTTTTTTCGAATACCATTTTTATCTATTTCTAACCGTCAACGATCTGCAGCGTGTTTTATATTGATTGTATGCCATTTATTTCATACTGTATTGTGGTAGTATGTCTTTATTTGGAGACAAAGAAATGTTTTTGGAGCTTGAATTCAAGAAGGCTAGTTTTCTAGACAATATGCCTCTTCGAATAACATGAAATATGTGGCTACAGCAAGATGGGACTCCATGTCACAACGCTGCCATTGTGAAGAGATATTTAGATCAAGAATTCGAAAATAAATAGATAGGAAACAATGAACCCATCAGGTATCGCCAGACTTAAAGCTCATGGATTACTTTCTGAGGGGTACCCTGAAAAATATGGTATACTTAACTACTTCTACTAACTTGGACACAAGGGCGTCGCTAGAAATTTTTTCTGGGGGGGTAAAAAAAATTTAGGATATAGTATTTAGTCACGATATGTTCCTATGTAATGATTGTATGACTTATTTTCCGAACAAAATATTTTCCGAACAAAATATTTTCCTGGGGGGGTAATTACCCCCATTAGCCCCCCCCCCCCCCCGTAGCGACGCCAGTGCTTGGACAATTGGAAAATGAAGATAAGAACCGCATGTGCCCAAGTAGACCCTTATATTTTGACCAAAGTAACTTATAATGAAATAGGGAAATAATATAACTTATGTATGGATCAAAATGACCGGTATATAGAACATATGATTCGAAATATTTCGTTTGTTATTAAAAAAAATGTTCATTGTTATAAGATATAATATTTAATGGATATAATAATAGAGAAATAGTTTGTTACAAAACCTCCGTCAATTCACGAAACAAAATCATATCTAGGTCATCTAGTCATGATGATCAATACATAAGTTGTATCATTTCCCTATATCATTATCAGTTACTTTGGTCAAATTATAAGGGTCCATTCATTTTCGAATTCTTGATCTCAATATCTCTTCACAATGGCAGCGTTGTGACATGGAGCCCCATCTTGCTGTATTCACATATTTAATCTCATTTGAGGGGACAGATTGTTTAGAAAACTAACCTTCTTGAATTTGAGGCACAAAATCAGATCTATGTCTCCAAACAAAGGCATACTACCACAATACAGAAGAAAATAAATGGGATAGAATTAGCATAAAACACGCTGCAGATCGCTGACGGTTAGAAATGGATAAAAATTGTATTCGAGAAAAAAGTTCAGAATGAAATTATCTTTCGAATGGCATGATAAAAAAGGTATGTCCCTGGAGAAAAAATTTTTGATAGCGCCGCGACGCCTGGCGTCTTTATTTATTCCGCAGATTTTTATGCGCATCTCAAGTCGACATTGACTTGTTCTAAACGCCATTCACAAAATGAAAAAATATTCGGACGTTTTGGAGAAAATTGGGGTTACCAAGATATGTGAATCACCCTGTACTGGAAGGAAGTTTACGGTGAGTAAATCCTAGAGAAACATATTATATATACAAGTTTAGAAATTTTTTGTTTGGGAATAATGGAACTACATTATTTTGGGAAAAAAAATTTTTTAATACTATTACAATTATATTTTATAAATTTGCATAAATTTCGGAAACGAAGATGGATTCTTATATAAGACAATATCGAAATGACGACTACGATACTATTATCATTGAAAACATGAAAGAAATAAATAAATTAAAAATTGAAAAGGAGGTCAATATTCTTCAAATGATTATGAGAAGTACAAATGATTTTTGAAGAATTTGAACTATTTTTGCAAGGGACTATGTAGGAATTTGACATTACTGTACTAACGGAAACATTCAGAGTAAGTGATATCAACTTATTCAGTTTAAAAGGTTACGAACACGTCCACAATGAAGGAAATTACAATAAAAATAATGAAACAATTGTGTATGTAAAGCAAAATATTGTTTACGAATACGAAATAGTAAAATTGGGAGATAATACTGCTATAGAATTGAATCTGAAGTACGAAGAAGAGAAAATTAAATTAACATCAGTATACAAATCACCTCAATATTCCACTAGTGAATTTAACGAAAAATTAGATCTATACTTAGATGAAAAAAACATTGAAAAAATCATATTATAACTGGAGATATCAATATAATTTTATTATTCAATGAGTATAATGTAGAAGAATACAAAAATATATTGAACTCTTTTGGATTTAAATCACTAATAAATAAATATATACGGCCTGACAGCAGAACGTGCCTGGATAATTTTTTTGTGAAAGGTATTCAAACAGGAGACTCGAACGTCTATGGTGTTATTCTTCAGAATTTGATAACGGATCATTATCCAATATTATTGTGTACAGACCTGAAAATTAAAAAAAATATATCAAATTAACAAATGGAAAGAAATATACTAACAACATCACCTTGAGATATGCATTAAGACATGGAAGTTGGGAGAACTTACATGGAATTAAGGATGTGAATAATGGAACTGAACACTTTGTAGAAACTCTAAAAAACTATACAGAAATAAATTCAACTACAATTCGAACTAAAATCAAGGATAAAATCAAAAAAGAATGGATTACCCCGAAAGTATTGAAAGACATAAATGAAAAACAAAAAATGTACACAAAAATGAAAAAGAATCCAAACAACACTGAACTCAAAAAAAATATTCAGACCTAAAAAAAAAGGTACCTACACAAATCAATATTACAAGCTAAGCAAGAATATTTCGGGAAATGCATCGAGAATAATCAGAACGAACCAATAGCGCTATGGAAGTGGGTACAGAATAAACCAAAAAAAGAAACACAAATTAAATGTATTCAGTTAGAGAATAACCCTATTATCGATGATGATCAGGAAATATGTGAAACTTTCAATGATTATTTCAGCGAACTAGGAGAAAGATATGCCAACAAAATGAAGGAACCAGAAGATTTCACGGAAGAGAAAATTCAATACAATGAGTCTTTTTTTTTTATTCCCCACAAACTCCGATGAAATAGTTAGAATTGTTGATGGTCTAAAATCAAAAAAATTTGCGGGAACTGATGGAATCCGTTCGGAAATTCTGAAACAAGTTAAAAAGAAGATATCGGAACCTCTAGCCTATTTGGTAAATAATTGTTTCGAGGAAGCTTGTTTCCCTGAAGTCTTAAAAATTGAAATGGTGAAGCCATTACACAAAGGAGGCGACAAATCGAATATTAATAATTATAGACCAGTTACTCTAGTGTCCAATATATCTAAGATTTTTGAAAAACTTATCAAGGTGCGAATGGTCGCTTTTATAGATATTTCGGATTTCGTCAAGGGATATCGACAGAAGATGCGATAAGAAGAGTAACTGAAGTGATATATAGAAATATAGATGAAAATATTCCATCTTTAGCAATAGTCATAGACCTAGCAAAAGATTTCGATACAGTAAACCATGCAAAATTATTGGAAAAACTTTCAGATTGCGGGTTCAGAGGTAAAATAAATACTCTTCTTCGCAGCTTCATTACAGAAAAAAAAAAACAAAAGATGATGGTGAATGGAACTTGTAGTGGTAACAAAATACTTACCTACGGTGTGCCGCAAGGAACAGTGCTCGGGCCGGTTCTTTTTTTGATATATTTGAATGGCATATTTGACCTAAAAAGTAATGGAGAAATCATAAGCTTTGCTGATGATATGTTAGTCATGTACGAGGATGCAACTTGGGAGAATCTGAAACAGAAAGTAATAGATCACATGACAGTTCTGAAGAAATGTTAATAAACTCACCTTAAATCAGCAAAATACGAAGTATCTGGCTTTTTCATCCAATAAAGTCGGACTTCCGAAATTAGGAGTACTCCGAGTGAACAGTGAATTAGAAATAATAAATACTAATGCCACAAAATATCTAGGTATCTACATAGACCAACATTTAAAATGTGATGATCAAATGAACTTTTTAGTGAAAAAGTTAAGAGCTATAGCGTACAGATTCAGAGTCATACGAACGAATATCCAATCTGTAAGACATCTCCAAATTCTTTATGATGCATTGGCGCAGTCGCAACTCTCATATGGTATCGTTGGATGGGGGAGTATTTCTCCCCCTTCTATTTTTCTGATCAAGCTATAATAGAAAATGCTGAAAATCAATGAAAATTAGCTTTATAAGAAAAGTTTTAGATAAGAAAAAGAAAAAGGTATGGCAATAAATCACACATCATGTAGATAAAAAGAAATTTATTTATAAAATTTACGATAGGTTTTCAAAGTGGCTACCTCGAGCCTCAATACACATTCTACACCTCCGCAAAAAATTTTCTTTCAGTCGCATAAAACCTATTGTAAATTTTATAAATAAATATTTTTTATCTACATGATGTGTGGTTTATTGCCATACCTTTTTCTTTTTCTTATCTAAAACTTTTTTTATAAAGCTAATTTTCATTGATTTTCAGCATTTTTTATCATAGCTTGATCAGAAAAATCTTAGAATGGCAAAAAATAATTTTTGAGTAAACGTCTACTTCTTTGATTTTTTCTACCTCGCTGACTTTGAAGGCTAATTCTAGCAAAAGTAGACCGTTGAGTACCATTTTTTATCAAAGATTCTGAAAGCTGAGTGGTGAGCGCAGTTTTTAAGCCTACTAAAAAACCATGAAGAAACCTGTTAACATTTTTAATTTAAATTTGAAAATTTAGATCATGATCCAAAATACGTAACTTTCTCACTTGAGACCAACATTTTCATAATTTTCATCAGAGTTACGATGCTGGTTATTTTATGTATAAAAGTTCAATTCCTGGCGATCTATCTACAACAAAAAAATATCAGAAAAGTCTTATACTTTTAGAAAAAAATAATTTTGAAGATGTTCAAGTTGAAAATTCTCAAATTTCATAAAAAAATTCATAACTCGGAAACCGTGAAAAATCGGATAACATACATGGGGGTGATTCGAATACCCCATGACATGAGGAACCTGTTTTTTTTTTTTGACGTCAATCGTCCGGCCACCCTGTATACTTATATACAAAGATTATGGAGTATAAAGATGAAAAACGAAGCGACTACAGTGATGTCATCGACATCTGTTTTTCAAAAGTAATCGGTCTATCGAAATATTTAATAAGGGTCCATTTGGCATAGATTATACATATAGAGATTATCAGTAGGCTATTGTCAATTTTGGAAGAAATACTTGAATAAATATTTTTGCTGAATGATTATTGTATTTTCTAGCACAGTTGGAAAAAGTCCAAAGCAGTTGGTAAAATTTCAAAGCAGTTGAAATACATAAATCCAAGAGAGTTATGAAATACGAAGGAATCTGAATCAGAAAAAACAAGTTTGCAATCAGTACTTGACAATATATGTAAAGCCGGCAATAAATGGTATTCAACCCAATATTTTTACCATCAAGTGTTGGAAGAGATGCGGCCACGAGAAGTAGGTATGCAGTTGTAAATTTTTCAGTTATGTCGCATAGACTGTGTCATAAAAAGAACCATCTGGTATCATAAATTTAAGCTGTTACTTTCAGATAAGCAGAATCATTAGGTAGGTACGCTCTTCGTACCTTGAGTTATAGTTTTGCGAATAAACAATATGTGTACAGGGCATCCCAAATTGTTTGATGTTGGCTGGTTCTGGTACTTCTAGACTTCCCGATATCTTCATTTGTTTCGAAGATTTTGAAATTTTTTTTATTTAGAAGATGTGCCATAACTTCTTCATTTTCGATATTATCTGAGAAAAATAAAAACTTTCAACAAGCACTTTTTCATCCGGAATAAGACATGATTTGAAATTTTCTTTATCTTTAAATTTTTTATGATGAAGTATGAGAAAAAAATGCCTTCGTATTCGAAATAAAAAAATGTTTTTTTTTCACGAGAAGAAAAAAACTGAATATAGTTTCATATTTCCGATGGAAAAGCGCTTCTAGAAATTTCAAATCGTTTTCAGATATTTTCGTAAAAAGAAAAGTTCGAAATCGATCATTTTTTGCAAAATTAAAAAAATTAAAATATCGTGAAACGGATTTCACACTTTTCCTGTGTAAACTAGGGAGTTATTTTGCTTTTTTTTTCATAAAATCTGCAAGCAAAAGTGAGGCTTATTTTTCATCAAACGAAATATATTTTCTGAAAATTTTGTTCCTATTATTCTGTGAAATGGACCTATGTTAGGGATGAGCAGTTTCAATATTTCGAATCTCGTCAAAGGGATAAGTAATTTACTTTGATTTTTTATCTACCCAACATTCAATTAGGTACATTTCTTTATTTTATGGAATCTGCTTTTTTGTGAAAAATATTCTGTTTTATGATGCTTGAAATTTCGAGATATACATCAAATAATGAAACTGAACTCAATTAAAGAATGAAACAAAAAGTGTATCTTAAAGTTTCGAACATACTTCAAAGTAGTCCTCACAAAAAAAAAACGATTCCATAAAATAAAGAATCAACATTAATTTCTCATCACTTTGATTCCCAATATATACTCCTTCCACGGTGAGAAAAGAATAGATTCTTCAGAAAAATGATGAAAATGAGCCCTGCCTTCACTCCCAGATTCCACGAAATGAAGAAAAGCTACAAAACTGAAGAAACAAACAAGTAGTGTTTCTACAAGTTTCAAGCAACATCAAGATACTCTTTATGAAAATAACAAACTCAATAATATCTACTTAATTAAATGTTCGGTAGATGAAAAAAAAGTTAATTACTCCTCACTGTTGAAATTCATATTTTTGAATTTTTTTTACCGAAACAAATATAATACCAAGGAATTCGTTATTAATATATATATATATATATATTATATATATATTAATATATATATATATTAATATATATATATATATATATATATATATATATATATATATATATATACAGTCAAAACCGGATATAGCGACACCGTTTACAACGACGAATCGGTTATAACGTCCATATGCAAGGGTCCAGACTAAATCCTCATATAAACAGTTATAAAAAATACCGTTTATAACGACATCGGATAAAGCGACATATCGGTTAAAGCGACGAAAAATCATAGGAATTTATCGGCTATAACGACCAACTGTCATACTTTCTTGTTGAATCAGAACATTAATGTGAACCTTATTATAATGAATAATATTTACCTACATGCTATCTACCCCTCCATTCCAACTCCACATCACGCATGCTCTACTGCTCTATGCAGTTCAGTGTATCTTTAACGACACGATCGTGCGCAATACGAGAGCCAAAAGATCGTAGATTTAGCTGAATTGTTTTTAACCTTGGGTTCATAAATCACGAGATGTCGCAAAAAAAGAGAAAAGCATTCAATATTGAAGAAAAATCCCACATCATAACCGATTTCAAGCGAATAACCAGTAATGAC
The DNA here is from genome assembly GCA_038502775.1 of Hippodamia convergens. Classification (NCBI taxonomy): domain Eukaryota; kingdom Metazoa; phylum Arthropoda; class Insecta; order Coleoptera; family Coccinellidae; genus Hippodamia; species Hippodamia convergens. The sequence goes on from CM076607.1 coordinate 122,850,407, forward strand.
CGCGGTTATCTACGGTCCTGCCTGCGGTTATCTACGGTTATAGCCTTCAGGGATATTCCTTGTAAAATGATTATAACCTACAATGACCGAAGTCGCTTGAATGCAGTTGGTCCTAGTTGGTAATTACCAATGAGGACCAGGTTATTCGCTTGAAATCGGTTAATATGGAGATTAGAGGAAATTACAAAATACTTTCGAGTCTCAGCTCAAAAATAAACAGACCAAAATTACCGACTTTTTTGTAAAAATAATTGTATTGTTTGTTTTTCATAATAAATATTCTTATAAACTTTGTCCTTTCATTCGGAAACTAGTCTATATTCAAAATATCGCTTCAAAATGAATGTTCATTAAATTATAGAAATATTGCTTATAACGACTACCGGATATAGCGTCCATATTTTGCAGTCCCTTCAATGTCGTTATAACCGGTTTTGACTGTATATATATATATATATATATATATATATATATATATATATATATATATATATAATAATAACGAATTCCTTGGTATTATATTTGTTTCGGTAAAAAAAATTCAAAAATATGAATTTCAACAGTGAGGAGTATATATATATATATATATATATATATATATATATATATATATATATATATATTTATATATATATATATATATATATATATATATATATATATATTTATATATATATATATATATATATATATATATATATATTAATAACGAATTCCTGTCAATTTAATGTAAATTTGGAAAATTTTCGATGGATTTGGTTTCGGCCCGTCCCTGTTCTTTTCATCACCAAAGAGAATGGAAATATAAGTTTTGAAACTCGTATCATGTAGCTGTCTTGTTCATTGCTTTTTATTTTCAGTGTTGTCAAATGGATAGAGGTTTCAGGGCAAAAATATATTGTTCTGGATAATTTGTTTGCGAACCGAATTTTCTTCGGTCTCATTCATTAGATCACAAAGTTCCTTTCATAGAGGCAATGGTGGTCAGAAGAACGACATATAGAGGTGATGGTTCTCTTGAAGACCCTTCCAGCAGTTCGACTCATCTACTAGACCCTCTAGACTCATTGAGGTTGAAATACACTGGGTAAGATATGTATGAATCGGGTCCAGAACAACTGTTTGACTTATCGATGTTCGATTCATCGAGAGTTCACGGTATCAATAAGTTCTTGACATGGTAACAATAATTCTCTAATATGTGAACAAATGATCTCAATTTCATGATTATTGTATTGTAGAATAAAAATACAAATAATCTAGAAGCGTATTTCATTCGATTCAAAACAATGTGTAGATGGAAAATATCATACTGATCAAAAAACGGAGCTCTGCTTTTGATTTATGGATCAGGATGTTTCTCTAAAAGCTCGACAAAGAATACTCAATTTAATGAAAATTTATGAAAAATATAATTCGAATTTCGCGCCTATTAAAATAGTTGCCTGTACTGAATTATGTTTTCAGCGCCATCTAGGTGTCAAAAATAAGAAACTAGCCAAAAATCGTAGTCGGATTTCAGTACCACAGATGTGAGAGCGTTTCCTATCTTTCTAACTCTATAATCTTTTATATTACCCTTTAGTATTTTGTATCCATATACATAAAAATGACTTCAGGCAACATACATATCAATCTGAAGCAGTAAAATATCGAAAAAATCCAACGATGGTAAGTGGACGTTAAGTGTACTGCTCCCTATTTTTGAAAGCGCGTAACAATTTCAAAACAAAATAATCTCCTAAACTTGCATCTTGAATTTTTTACCGCAAGGTGGCTTAGCGATTAACTGGATTTCGTTCAAGTCAAGAAAACTTTACAGTCTATTTATTCTATGCTACCATGTGTTTAACCTCACTTTACCTGAACCTCAAAATTTGAAATAAAATATTTGTCTATCAACTCGAAGAGCAGAACCAAACTTTGTAAATTGTATGTTATGTCTTGAACGACAAATCGATACCATTGACGTATTACATTGATCCATACGAATTCATTCAATTAAAACACAATGAAACGTGTTATCGTTGAAGACAGTGAGGGTATGTACAACAGAAACTAGCCAATGTTTATTTCATTAACCATACTATATTCTTTCCCAGGTTCAGGAAATGAGGAAGTTGTTACTTCATCCCCTGCTGAGAATGAGCCAGAAATAAATGAAAGTCATTCTGAAAACGAAGAGTGTGAAAATATTTCCTTGGATGAAGAGAACGATGCCAGTAATGAAAATGTAAGCAGCGATGAGAGTGATTCTGATTGCCAAAAGGATTCAATGAATTCTGCATGGGCAGATGCTATTTCAAAAATTTTGAAAAGTAAACCAAAATCTAATAAACCTTTAGTACTTTCTAAAGCAAAAAAATTAACTGAAGTGAAGACTAAACCTAAAGAAGCTGGTTTTGAAGTAGTCCAGGAAGATGGTGAAATTAAAAAAGAAATAGTTACAGAACCTATGCAGAAAGAGAAACCAAAAGTCAAAGAAAAAAAGGTAAAACCATATTCAAGTTATTTCAATCTAGAATCATCTAAGCTATTCTGTCCTTTCTATCGTCTTGGAGAACAAGCAGTTCAGACATCCATAACTAAGCAAATACCAATCAGCAATCAAGTAGAATTGTATCCTTCAGATATTACTCAACGATTGTGGTGACCATGATTTTATTTGGAGAAGGTTGTTTCATTATTATTCTTAATTTACTCAATATTATAGAAGCAATATCGGATACTGATAAAAATATTGGTCAAGTGAGAATTATCTTGAATCAAACATATGTTTGCCAAATATTAAGTATAATAATATTTTTCAGAAGAAAGAAATTCCAGGTTTGAGAGTGAAACCAAATATTTTAGAAAAAGATCGTGAGAGGGTTCTAGCAAAAATAGCTACAAGAGGTGTTGTTCAATTATTCAATGCTGTTCGAAATCAACAAAAAGATATAAATAAGAAATTGGGAGAAGCCGGCCCACTTGAAGTGCGAAAGGAAAAAGTTATGAAGAGTATCGACAAGAATGATTTCTTAGATACTTTAATGGCACAGAAGTCCCAAAACGTCGACGATGTCTTAGGAAAACAAGAAAATTTCCCAAAGAAGATGAAGTTGGCCGACAGAGAAGAAAGTAGTGGAAAGATTTGGGATGTTTTGAGAGACAATTATATGATGGATGCTAAAATGAAGGATTGGGACAAAGAATTAGATACTGAACTTTGAGTTTTATAATATTCTTTCATGCGATTGAGATATTTTTTCATTTCCTTATTGTGTGGAGACTGAATGAATACTTTCTATTACCATGAGAAAGCTTGAATTTTTCATTATTGAATTATCAATTTTTCTTTTATAACATAACTTAAACAACTACACTAAGGAGAAGACTTGTCAGTGATTACATTTACATTTTTAAAATGGGTACTCATTTTAAAATGAAAATAAATAGCTATATTTAAGGCAATTGTCCTAAGTCCTTCAGCCCTTTTTGAAATAAAATTCAGACATTTATAAAGTTCGCTCTTTAAAATATTGCACCTCTCGTTTTAAACTCAAAAAATGCCAATTTCAAGTTGGATCTGATTATGTGTTGAATTGAAAATGAGACTAGAGCAGTCTAATTTTACATGAGACCACACTTTTCTTCATTTTACTTCCTAAATTGTACAAATTTTGAGTTTTTGTTCTACGAAGAGTGCGATACGTTATTTGAAGTTTTTTATTACAACAGAATTAATACAGACTACAGGTTTTCTTTGAGGGATACACTGTTTGAAACAATCTTGAATATAATCAATAGAAAGATTTTTAATAAAAGTTTCTACAGGATAGAGGATGTTAACTCCTAATATCACAATCAATTTTGAAAAGATGTTAACTCTTTCAAGGTCTAAATCATAAGCAATATGAATGCAAATATATTTATATATATATATATATATATATATATATATATATATATATATATGAGAAAGATATGAATATTGAGGGTTATGTCCAATATATATATATATATATATAAACCAATATTTTCGAAAAGTTTTTAAAAGCAATACTGCTTGAAGGCAAATCCATATTTTTGTAATATAGTTAATGGTTAATAGGTAGGTATTAGGTTTTTAGGCGAAACTCACTCATCAGAAAATTGATGAACCATACATTAATGATTAATCTAAGGGATGAATAAGTACTGAATTTCATAATGAATGTCGCTGTGATTACATGATGAAAAAACCAATTTTTTCAACAATGACATGTTCATAGTTATTCTGTCAGCTCTTTGAGTATTTCATGAAATATTGAAAACATTATTTATAGGCCAATGAAATAATAATTTAATATTTTCTATACATTTATTGTATTACAACACGCTTTTTGCGTTTATAGTTAAATACCTACTCTACCTGTCTTGCAAAACAGAGACGCAGTGCATGTCTAATGTCTATGGCAGTGCTTTCCAAACTTTTTGTACCTGCGCCCCCCCTCTCTGGAAAAAAATTTGTTGTGCCCCCCTTAATTTTTCTATAACCGTTTTTCTGATTAATTTTTTGACACCTATTCGACTTTTTTCGTTTTTGTATTCGAAAATGAAATTTTGAAATCAGCTGCGTGCCCCCCCTGCAACAGTCTCGCGCCCCCCTAGGGGGGCGCGCCCCACAGTTTGGAAAACACTGGTCTATGGCTTGTTTCTGTCATAGAAATCCAAACGAGTCTTTGTTCTGCTTAGTGCATTTTGCTGCTGTGATTGTTGCGGAAAACTCTACAAGAATATTCAGAATGCATACGAGTAAAGATAAATTTAACATATTTAATTCGTTGACTGGAATTGTTGCTGGCCTTGAAGGCGAATACACAACAATTGACTTGAGAAATGAAGCAATTGTAACTGGTAGAATTGAAAGTGTTGATGGAATGATGAATATTAACATGGAAGATGTTACTTTTTACGATGCGAGAGGTAAAAATTTTTCTAATTTTTTTCAAATACCGCACAAATATTACATATAATTCACGTTGCACATACAAATCATGGTAGCACATGGAGAAAATAAGGTTATGATAAACCTCAAGTGACCTTGAGTTGAGAGATAACAGATCACGTCAAATTCACAGCTACGTTGCCAAGTTGATTATCATGTACTTAGATTATTCTAAGCTAAGATCATGTATTCGATGAAAGTTTCATATTGTAATACCATTGTATTGCTCATAATATCTATATATATATATATATTACATTCCGTTTTGATTTGTAGAGAAACTTGGTTTCTGAAAAGATTTCGGCCTGAAAATTTTTGAATTCTGGCAGGTGAAAAGAAAATTCGTTATTACAGTACCTAGAATCCACTTATAATGACAATTGATGAGAAAGGAAAAACATATCATAATAAAATAACCGGAAGTCACATGAAGCAGAATTTCAGCAAAATTGTTTGTACTTTTATTGGATATAGATTGAAAAAAGAACAACAAATTATATGTTTCTCTTTCTCTTACAAAAAAAAACTAGATATAAAGAATAATTTTTAAATTTTTTAGAGAAAAAATTGGATAATTTTGTTAGAGCTTGTTTTCAGACCTAAAACAAAAGCTCACAAATAGCTTCTAACACTAATGTACACCAGACTGAAAGGCATGTCTTCACACGATCTTGTATCGTATCAAACCTCATCGCCTTGAAAGGGGGTGGGGTGGCTGCAGAAAATTATCGAGCGGTCACATAACCGGAAAAATGTTCTACAACCACTGCGTCATAATAAGCCATTAGTCAATATAGCCCACGTCATAATAATCGGATTCTACTGTAGTCTACTTCTTCGACTGAAGAATGCAAATGTTTTAGCTCAGCTCTATAAGGCTATGATTCAAAGGAGGTCTTTACTTGCGCGATATTCGATAGACAAAATAATTCAATGAATATAATAAATCGTTAATGCATTCAATTAATATGGTATCATTTATGACTACCTAAATAATTTTTCTCATGAAACATTTTTTCGATGTATTGAATGAAAAACATAAAGTAGCTAATAGATATGTTATTTCCAATGAGTAATTTTTTAAAGAATCTTATTCAAAATTTGCAGAAAAATTAAAACAACCAATTCAGTAGAGAGAATAAAATCAATACTACGATGTAAAATCAGTCAAAAAAATTCAGTGGCGGATGGGAAAAATAGACATTCAAGGTTGTCTATTCTGCAGTTTTGACATGACAAGTTCACAGATATTTATTGTTATATTTGGACATTTTTGAATTTTGTTCAGAGTGATGAGTAGAGATTTTTTTGATGGGAGACAATTTTGCTAAGTTTTTGATCGAGCTTATCTTGAAAATTAATTTTAGGGGTCAAACAGACATTTGAAACCTTTTTCGTGAATGCAAGAACCATTCGTCATGTTCACATACCAAAAAATTTAACTCTGGACGAATTGTTCTCGAGGCAACAGAAGAAGATGACAAAGGTGGAACCAAAGGAAAAGCGAACGTTCAAACAAATTCGAGCAGCACGGAATAACGCAGCAACTATACAAGAAGCTTTCAAATAATGTAAAAATATTCAACTTAAGAAATTAAAATTATTTTGAGTATATTTGTTTATATGGGACCTTTGCAATTTTCGTTTCATGACTTTCATAAAAATTGTCGCTTCTTTTCCGAATAGAATCACAGAAATAGCAGTCCATAAACGGATTAAAGGAAGAGACAATGGCGGTATTCTGCTTTCATCTGTAAGCAAATCTGTAACCTTTCATAAGCTTACAAGAAAATTACGATTCTCGAAGATTCTATAAATCTGTAGCTTACAGGAAACATATCGAAAGTTGTATTGTATATTGTGAGGTCATGTTGAATGGTTTGTTTTTGTCACAGAATATGAACTGCCTTTGTGTTTCATTTTAGCATTTCGGTTGTAAATTTCCCCTGTTTGTTCAAAACAACACAAATTGAACATAAATATATCTGATGATCAATACTTACGGTCCAATTTTACAGAGAAATAAATTCTATTCTATGATCTTATTAAGAAGTACTTCAGAATTGACACTTCTAATACGGCAGTTACAGAAAAACTTCCAGAATTTCATTATTTATGAATCTGTAAGTCAGTCACATAGATACAGATCAATCGAACCCTACAGATTTGTTGCTTATAAAGAAAAAGCAGAATAAGGTCATAAATATTTGATGGAGATTTATGTTTTTTTCATTTTTTGTTTAAATATAAATAATTAAGTTGAAAAAAATTTGGAAATGCCTATGTATTTTTACTTCTCCACAAAAGTATGAAAAAGTTAAGATATTTTGAGAGTACATTCGAGAGAAATCAGGAGTTTTCTCTCTCATATCTGAAAGGTGTTTTTGCTCCTTGTGTCCTTGTTGTTAAGTTTTTCAGTTCCTCGTTGTTTATTGTGTTCCTAATATTTTTGAATCAGTTATTGTTTTACGTTCTTGAAATGAAACTCGTTTCAAAATTTATTTTGCAATAATGCCTGGACCTTGAACTTAAACTCAGTGCAGATGAAGTACACGCCCAAGATCTACATACAACTCCTGCGCAAGTTCGGGGTCTTACTGTGCCCACCCATAGATAGTCACAATTTGAAAATCCTAATATATAAATCTAAGTCGTCCATATTGTTGGTTACACCATTTATAACTCAAGTTTGGATGAACTGTTTGTTATGAAAGATTTTTTGTTGGATTCTTCTACGGCGGGGTTAATATAAAATACATTAAAACTCTGAAAAATTGTATGAAATGGAAAAAATAAGAAATAATTTTCTTTCTTGCGACTAAGGCAATAGTTTTCGCTACCCCATTCTACTCGCCATAAGTAAACAATTACTGTGTATTTTGAGTTGCCTAAACGTCTTAGCCTTGGAATTCTAAGGTCTTCACGGAGAAGTAGGTGCCGATTTACAATGGACAATCTTATTCTCGCACCCGGAAAAAAGCTTAAAATGTTGTTCATCACTAGGTACTGCAATGAAGGAATTAAAAAAGTTAGCTCTTTAACTCTCAAATAAAGAGAATTCCTTTGAGGTATGAATAACAATGTACAGGGTGGTTTTTGTTTTAGAGTTATAGGCGAAAATTGAACTTTGGGCGATTTCATTTTTCGGTTATTATCGCCTTTTCTGTTTGTGATAGGAAGTTGACATGAACACATTATACAGGCACTTTTTTCATAGCAATCTACTTGTGTACTTTGTTTTTTCCCAAGAGGTTTCCTTGATGAGCTGTAACATAAAGTTGTGTTTTTTTTATGAAAACAATAGTTTGAAATGATTTGGAAAGAATCGCCATTTTTCCCGTTTCAGAAATATATCATACATCTTCTGATTCATTCAGTTATCGTGAAAAATTTAGTTTGTATTTGAAATTTCATATTAATCGGGCTATATAACTGGCGGTTGTAGTTGCGTTCATCAGTACGGATCGCTTGCTAGTAAACTGTAATTTTTCAAATCACAATTGCCACCGAACGACTCGGGGAGGAGTTCGGTCAAGCATTTCAGTGCGGAAAGTACACTTTTCCAATAACTGAATTTATTTACTTTTCAAATAAGTTGAGAATAGTATATTCTCTATTTCAGTATCGTAATGAGTTCATTACAGTACTAAAAGTAGTGCTGTAATAAAACTCATTACAGCATTGTTTTCAGTTATATTTTTCGTTTCGTGGTTGTCAGTACTGATCTCCGATCCACTCAATTTTCGAATCAAATCAATTCAAATTCCGCAATCTGTCAAATTTCGTTAGTGACACCAACTGCCAAGATACAACACAAAAGTCACTAATCCGAATTTTTATTTGAATTTCGAGAGTTTTCCACAAAACTTTACTGAAATAGAGAAAATATCGTCTAATACTCGTTGCAGAAGGCAATTCCAACACTCATGCTTTCGAAAACTCGCTCCTACGTAGCTCGTTTTCGAATTTCGCATTCGTGTTGGAATAGGGGTTCATTCTGCAACTTGTTTTAGAATATACTATTCTAAAACAAGTTGCAGAATGAGCTCCTATTCCAACACGAATGCGAAAACTCGCTCCTTCGTCGCTCGTTTTCGATAGCATGAGTGTTGGAATTGCCTTCTGCAACGAGTATTAGACGGTATTTTCTCTATTTCAGTCCATTTATGTGAAAACCCCTCGAAATTCAAATGAAAATTCAGATTAGTGACTTTTGTTTTGTATCTTGACAGTTGGTGTGACATACGAAATTTTACAGATCACGGAATTTGAATTGATTTGATTCGAACATTGATTCGATCGGAGGTCAGTACTGACAATCATAAAACGAAAAATATAACTGAAAACAATGCTGTAATGAATTTCATTACAGCACTACTTTTAGTACTGTAATGAACTCATTACGATACTGAAATAGAGAAACATATTTTTTCTACTAGCGTGAATGAAACACTGTCACGAAGAGTTTTTCTGACATTATCAAAAATTTTCAGCGTTTGGTGCATAGCATAGATTAATACTACATAATATGTAGTATATTATATACTACAAATTGTTGCTCTCTGATCGTGAGGGTTTTTTCAAACCAGATACGACCTTCCAGGTGATGATTTTTCGGCACTTCAGATGTTTGAAGACCGCTACGGGACCCCAATGAAAGGCAATCATCTCCCATAGATAAACCAAACATGTTATAACACAAGAAAACAGAATATTTTTCAGGAGCAAAAACTAAGACATATTACGAGAATTGTTTCTTTTCTGCTTTTGTCTTTTTTCATTTAAGATTAAGAATTACGAGTCGTTTTGGGAAGAATCTGTGTATCCGAGCCCATCGACGGATAACATGAAGATGATCACACTGATGTCTTTCAAGATTTTCCTGATATTTGATATTTTATGTTATTTTGTTTACGGGGAGGCAGGTTTTTTCGGCTGAGATTTTTTCCCCTGGCTGTATAGTATCGTATGATACTAGTGTTGATAGTATCGTATGATTCTATAGTATTATACAAAAAATGTTATGATACCCCGTTCTTTTTTTACCTCAGCTTAGGTACTTTTTTTTTTCAACATTTAATGTATTATTTTAGCTCTCTTTTTCATAAGAATATATATATATATATATATATATATATATATATATATATATATATATATATATATATATATATATTATATACTTATTATTATTAGTATTTATCTATGGTGCATAGAGTCATGACATCTCGTAGCTCATGGAGACATTAAAATTTTATCTTTAACGCATAAATTGTGACGTTCCAATCCATCAACTAAACTATTTTCAGAAATAAGAAAAATAAAATAGAAAATAGTTCTATTGGCATGAATATTGATCATCATCCAACATTTTCTCCTAAATCCCTTCTTCTTCTTCTATACTAGTCATCCTCTTGGGAAGCAGATGTCTAGGGTAAGGGCACCGGTTGTGGCCATCGTTCCAGTTGTGGCCACTCGAGATCATTTTCTTGAATAAAACGTAGTACATTCGAATTAGCCATTGAAACTTGCCTTCTTTGCCATCCTCCATTATTCTTAAAAGAGATAACGAAATTCGTTGCTTTTTCATTTAGTTCTTGACATGACGGGGTAGTAGGCGAATGCTTAGAAGTGCGATTAAGAAACACAGGGTGTGTTTCCAATGTTTTTTTTATTTAAACATATACGTTACAAATAGTAAATGTTTTATATCATTCTTATATCATGTTCTTCTATATTTTTTATAAAAAATTGAAAATTTCTGATTCTAACTAAATAATATAGTGCTGGCCACAACTGGATCACAAAAAAGTACGATTCGCTACTTGTGGCCACTTAGTGGCCAGAAACGGAGCGTACAAACCCAGTTGTGGCCACAAGATAGTAAAGGATAGATAATACTGCATCGTATGTAACAAACAAAGATGAATTGAAATTAAAAAAAAAAACGTCAATTCAATAATGTAAATGTGTGCCTCAAATTTTGTTCCAATGTTTGTTATCATGATTTTAATCTCAGTTTAGACCAAGGTAAAAAAAACTTGTTGATATTTTACCTTTTTGTGATTGTTAGCTCATCCCCCTTTTTTCATTTCTCTGTAGCTCCTGAAGATGGAATAAAGTATTCCGAAAGCTCGAGTGAAAGTACTAAAAAAGAGTTTTCTTGATTCGCCACCTACTTAGTGTTGCTATCCCACGAAACATTATATTATTATTACTTTTCAACACCGAATTATCTCACAATATATATATATATATATATATATATATATATATATATATATATATATATATACAGTCAAAACCAGTTATAACGACATTGAAGGGACTGCAAAATATGGACTATTTTCCGAATGAAATGACAAAGTTGATAAGAATATTTATCATGAAAAACAAACAATACAATTATTTTACAAAAAAGTCGGTAATTTTGGTCCCTTTATTTTTGAGCTGAGACTCGAACGTATTTTGTAATTTCCTCTAATCTCCATATTATTTGGGATTTTTCTTCAATATTGAATGCTTTTCTCTTTTTTTGCGACATCTCGTGATTTATAAACCCAAGGTCAAGAACAATTCAGCGAAATCTACGATCTTTTGGCTCTCGTATTGCGCACGATCGTGTCGTTAAAGATACACTGAACTGCATAGAGCAGTAGAGCATGCGTGATGTGGAGTTGGAATGGAGGGGTAGATAGCATGTAGGTACTTATTATTCATTATAATGAGGTTCACATTAATGTTCTGATTTAACAAAAAAGTATGACAGTTGGTCGTTATAGCCGATAAATTTCTATGATTTTTCGTCGCTTTAACCGATGTCGTTAGAAACGGTATTTTTCATAACTGTTTATATGAGGATTTAGTCTGGACCCTTGCATATGGACGTTATAACCGATTCGTCGTTGTAAACGGTGTCGCTATATCCGGTTTTGACTGTGTATATATATATATATATATATATATATATATATATATATATATAGATATATATATTTCTCAAGGTCAACTAACAATATTAGAAATTTGAATTCACACTGGTTGTCTAAGGTTCAAAAAATCATAGGAAATAGCAATTCAATAATTTGATAATAAAATCAATGATTCGAAATCGAACGATGGTGAGAAGCGAGAAGTTTACTTATCTAGATCCAAAATCTCAATGGCGTTGTGGTGTGCGACTTGTGCGTGCCGCATGTCCTGTCTTCAAGCTTCAAGCTGCATTCGTAATCAGTGTTGCCAGCAGCTTCTGATTTTTCGTACTAAATTTTGTTGAATTTCGTAATAGGTTAGGACTTGTTCGAAATAGATTTTTTTTTGAAGTTTTCTGTACAATATGTGTTGTCCATCCAAACGGTTAACGGAAAACTAAAATAGATGTCGCTAAAGTTGAACGTGTTTCTGTTGACATTTTCTTGAAATCAAAATTTCCAAAAGAAATAAAATTTTTATTGCATAGATTCAAGAAAAAATTATACAAAAAAAAACGAACAGAAATTGTGAAAATAATATCTAATTGAGAAAAACTTCTCATAAAATCGTTTATAATACTAGTGAAATTAGATGATAAAAATATTCTTAGAAAAAACGTTAACAAAAAACAAATGTCTATTATTTCAATAAGAAAAACTACCTCGATTTGCTGTTCTCTGGCCAAAATAATAAAAACGTATTAAATTGCAAAGCGGCGTAATAGCGTAATGAATGAATCCTTTTGGTAATAGATCTATTACGAACGTAATAGTGCTGGCAACGCTGTTCGTAATCAATTCGTGGGAGACCCGCTGCGGGACGAAATCGACGAAGCAGAATAAACTTTAGAACGCATGCGTTATGAAGTTGGTAGCAAATCAGTCATATAGGATAACCTTACTTTAAAAAAGTAAAAGAGAAAAAATTGAGGATTATTCATCTATGAATGGAAAACAGATAACCAGGCTGCATTTGTCATCTTAGCAACGAGTAAAACAAATCAGTTTCGTTTATGCAGCGACATAATTCAAAGTATAAAACTTTAAAAAAGGTACACATAAAATCAAACTTGATCTGCGATGAAGACAAGAAGTAGAATGAAAACAATCCAAAACGAATGATTTTACTCGTTGCTTCAATTTCAATTTTTTCCGACAGAGGTCTTGAATTCTACTCCTGTCAATAATCTATAAGCGTTTTCGGAAACTTACCCGGGTTCACCCGATCCCTAACCCGAACATCCAACCCGTGTTCGGGAAGTACGGGGCTGTTAACTCCATCACTGACTCGGGTTGATCCACCGTAACCCTACACAAGAGCAGGATCGTTCGGTCACCGCCTGCGCACTGCGGTTTAGTTTTGAATTTTAAACCGCGGGAGTAAGCTTTCTACTCTAGTCTAAATAATTAATTGTACTATTCTAAATAATTATGGAAAGTGAAGAGATTTGGGCTCAATGTGGAATATGTGATTCTATTTGCCAAGAATCAAATGTTTGAAATGTTTAAAAGTATAGCCCGAGGGGGCGTTCCACTTGGCGATCACAACGCTCACGCTCACGACCGCTCTTTTCCCCATTCCACTTGCGTGCTAGCGCTATTATGTTAAGTCAAGTGGAACGGATTTCAGGCCGTTTTGGACTGTCATGAAAGAAATGACAAGATTGAAAGAAGTAGAAGTTAGTTGTTAGGTCAATAAATTTAATTAAAGTGTACAACAGTTAGAAATATTATAATACATATAACTAAACTGTATTCTGGACGTACACTTTCACTTTCACGCATCTATTGAGATAGGTCGTCACAGAACATCGAAATGTGTGGGTCGATTTGAGCTTGGAGTGAGCGATGATTTTGCCGCGCTCACAAAGACCGCGGTCGTTAAGTGGAACGGCTAAAGGAGCATTTTGATCGTTGTGATCGCCAAGTGGAACGGCCCCCGAGTTAACTGGTATTTGGCAGCGAGGAATCGAGACAGATGGAGGGAACTTGGGGAGGACTATGTCCAGGAGTGGACAGCTAGTGGCTGAAGAAGAAGAAGAAATGTTTGACAACACATAATGTGGCAATAAATTCAAGCAAAGCTAGAGACAATCCAAAATCTAATTGTAAATAAAATTAAGTTAGACTTTTCACGCCTTTTTTGTGAATAAGTTTCCTAGTTTAACAGTTTCAATCATCATCAGTCTTATCAACCCTGTTTAACTAGGTTTTTTGTAAATAAAATCATATTATCAGAGACAATCTGAGTTAAAACTCGAATGCCGAAATGCACTGCGGCCAATAATTTGAGCAAAATCGCTGAACTGCATTATAGACCATATTCCTGGTCAATTCAGCAGAGACAACTGTTACGGGACTGTTGCCAAATTTCTATGATCTTCTGCTGAACGTTGAGCTATCTATTATTTATCTATGTATCATTTGAAAAATATTGAATTAACCTCACCTTGCAGTTAGAAAGAGAGGGAAGATAACACCCGACGTCGTTCGAAAACGATCGGCAACATTTCAAATCAAACAACTGAGTGCGCCCAGCGTTCGACACACGCACTTTTTCCGACGTTGATTCCGAACGCCGGCAGTGATACTTAGGGGGCGTTCCACTTGGCGATCACAACGCTCACGCTCACGACCGCTCTTTTCCCCATTCCACTTGCTTGCTAGCGCTATTATGTTAACTCAAGTGGAACGGATTATTGGGCGTTTTGGGCTGTCATGAAAGAAATGACAAGATTGAAAAAAGTAGAAGTAATTCTAAACAATAAATTTAATTAAAGTGTACAACAGTTAGAAATATTGAAATAAATATATATCTAAACTGTATTCTGAACGTCCATTTTCACTTTCACGCATCTATTGAGATAGGTCGTCACAGAACATCGAAATATGTGGGTCGACTTGAGCTAGGAGTGAGCGATGATTTTGCCGCGCTCACAAAGACCGCGGTCGTTAAGTGGAACGGCTAAAGGAGCATTTTGATCGTTGTGATCGCCAAGTGGAACGGCCCCTTAGGGACGGTATTTTATAACCGATTTCAAGCGAATAACCAGTAATGACCGCGGTTATCTACGGTCCTGCCTGCGGTTATCTACGGTTATAGCCTTCAGCGATATTCCTTGTAAAATGATTATAACCGACAATGACCGAAGTCGCTTGAATGCAGTTGGTCCTAGTTGGTAATTACCAATGAGGACCAGGTTATTCGCTTGAAATCGGTTCATGTTACTGTTAAGACCATAGATTTACCAAAGTGATTCTGAGGTTAGATTACTTTCCCTAATAAATAATAAAAATAAACAAATATTATAATCTGTTATGCCTATTTCCCAATTACTTTAATTTGAAATGGGTAGAACTTCAAAAGTTGTGGTTTGTGGCATGAAGGGTGTTGGTAAAACAGCTATTCTTCATCAAGTAATTTATGGAAATGTAACAATAAAAACAGTAAGCCTAGGTTTTAATGTAGGTAATAGGAGAATCATAAGTTTACTCATCTTTTTTTCAGGAATTTTATCCGACTATTGAAGATATCTATGTGGCTAATATTGAATGTGATAAAGGAACTCGAGAGAAAGTTAGGTTTTATGATACAGCTGGTATCGAGCAATCGCACACCACAACAGCTAATGGTACAACTAGTCAACAGTTGCCAAGGCACTATTTAGCATGGGCAGATGGATATATACTAGTTTATGATACTGAGAAATCAGAATCTCTTGACATTCTGGTAGCCCTTAAAAAAGATATAGATAGAAACAAAGACAAGAAAGAGGTTAAGTATTAATCATCAACAGTTAACATTGTTTTTATTTTTTTACTTTACAGGTTATTATTACTGTGATAGCTAATAAAACCAAAGAAGTAGAAAACAATGGATTTGAATCTACTATCAGTAAAGCTACTGCTTGGTGTAATCGGGAAAAACTGAGGCATTTTACTGTGAGTGCATTCGATAGAAAGTCTCTCTATGAACCTTTTGTGCATATAACCAATAAATTAAATCCATCTCCAAATAAAAGTACTTTCACTCCACTGTCCATGACACGAAAAGTACTAAAAGATTCTGTGGGATGAATTCTCATTTGGGAGAAACCTATTTTATGTTTAATTTTTTATAAATCATTTTTAATATGCAGACTTAAATATTTGTTATAATTGTTTTCTTCGAATATTAGAGATCTGATGGTCTGAATCTCGTATCTCATTTTTGTGTTATTTATATTTATAACTCATTTGAGTGAACTTGATATATTTGTTCTTCCCCATTTATCTACATTGAGATGGTATTATAGATTAGGACCTTCTTATGTGAACCTTATTCTCCTCATGTTGTAAATTTCAATATTTTCTTCTCTCAGCATAGAATTCAAACTTTTCTATATAGATAGATAAGACTACTGATCATATATTAAAATACATCTGTAAATATAAGTACATCTGTTTATATTGGTTTTCATTAATTACATATTTATATATAACTTATGTACTGACAGATAATGAAGAATAATTTCAGTTAATATGGCACACCATAAGCCATTCAAAAAATGAATTGCATATATTAGATTGAACAATTTTTATTTTATATATTTAACACTTCTTTGAACTTGAACGTAATCACCAGTAATATGGTAATTGACTTGAAATGTGGGTTTTTCCTAGTTTGTCATAATAATAATCGACGAAGCCAAAAAGCAGTAGGAATAGAATATGATTACCTCGAACAACAGAAAAAAATTCTTCGAATTCGTGGGTTCTTTCCTCGAGACTAGGGTCTTGACCATAGACTTATCATAAGATAAAAGGTCTTTGGTCTTGTCACCACTGGTTAGAAGAAGTTCAGGTGCTGTCTGTGATAGTTTCGAGTAATCGGCTAAGACTTTGGCCGAATCATTTGCTTCTTCATAAACCGATTTCAAGCGAATAACCTGGTCCTCATTGGTAATTACCAATTAGGACCAACTGCATTCAAATTCAAGCGACTTCGGTCATTGAAGGTTATAATCATGTGACGTCATTGTTTTGGACCGCAGATAACCGTACGTAACTTCAGTTTGGAGCCTGTCATGAAGAAGTTGTCATGAATATCTAATGCTTGATTCATAATGGACGTAACTTAACACATATGTAAAAAGCGAAAATTTGAACAATAGAAATTAAACCCCATAAGAATATGAGTGTTCACGATTATGTTGCGTAATTTCTATATTTACATTCGAATTATGGACACCAACCGCAAAATTGAACCTAATGTGAATATTTTCGTAGGAATTTTGGTAGTGTTATCTTTGATTTTTACGTATGTGTTAAGTTATGGTCATTATGGATCAAGCAATAGTCAAATAAAATTTCATGAGCTGAGATTACAGATGCAATTAAAACCTTCAACACCTGACATGATTCTCTAAAATTTCTTTGTTGAAGCAAAATCTAAAACAAATATGAAATATATACATATTACAATATTATACATAGATCTTTGTTCCGTTTAGAGCTCTTGGATGCGAAAGACGATTCAAAATCGAAGGACTATAAAATTTGGTTATGTATTTGTTTTGATTAGGTACAACGCTAACTTCAACTTTGGACCTGAACCGTACGTAACCGCTGTCATGAAAAAGTAAGGTTAGGTATCGTTTTAAATTCCTATGTATGAATAATTCTTTGTTCCGTTTAGAGCTCTTTTAACCACATTTCGAAATACGATTCAAATATAAAATTTGGTTATGTATTGGATTTGTTTACAACGCTAACGTCAACTTTGGACCTGAACCGTATTCAAGCGATATTTGGTTATTCGCGGTTATCCCTGAAGGCTATAACCACAGCCGTCCTTTAGGAGGCTGTGTTATAACTGTAGATAACCGCAAGGCAGGACCGTAGATAACCGCGGTCATTACACTGGTTATTCGCTTCAAATCGGTTAATATGCTATATGCTAGAAATATATGCTGAACATTAATGAAATATGCCAAATTTAGCATTAAAACTGCTGAATTAGCAAACCTGAGCATGGCTTTCTCTTGGGGATTGTTTAACTTTTGAATTAAGGGAGCTTGATGCTGCACAAGCGATTTTTTGTTAAAATTCATGCCATACGGCACAAATTGGCGCAAATTGGCACAAAATAGACACGATTTATCGAAAAAAAAAATTTTACAAAATTCCATATGACGCTTGGCTCAAAGAAAACTCGGAATATCTCGAAAACTGAATGGGCACAAAATTCATAATATACGGCACAAATTGGCATGAATTGAGCACAATTCATCGAAAAAAGAATATTTCCAAAATTCCATATATGAGTCACAGCGTCAAGTTGGTGACTCATAGTGAAAACTCGAAATATCTCAAAAAACTGAATGGGCACAAAATTCTTAACTTACATCACAAATTGGCACAAAATAGGCACAAAATTCCTAGAATATTTTCATATCAAAATTCCACATATGAGTCACAATGTCAAGTTAGTGACTCATATTGGAATTTCGAAATATCTCGAGAACTGAATGGGCACAAAATTCGTAACCAACGGCACAAATTGGCATAAAATGGGCACAAAATTCCCAAAATATTTTCATATCAAAATTCCACTAGTTAGTCACCAACTTGACGCACCTTCCATTGAAGTAATTTACAACAAACACCGCCACCTTTTGGATAATTTGCAGAATTTGTGTTGGTTGAACCAAGACGGGCTGCGATAATGTGCACAATTACTAGCTTCTGATGAAATGTGAAAGAAGTTTTTAAAAAAGGTTTACCATCTCAGATATGATAGATTGTTCCGAACTGCTATTTTGTTATTGTATATGCACATGTAAACCTCTTTGATTCAGGCTGTTCGAGAAAAAGGAGCGGTAGTTCCCAATTCATCATCATCATCACTCAGCCCTTTGCATCCTCAGATGGATATAGGCCTCCCCCAATGTTTTCCACTGCCTCCTGTCCTGAGCTGTCTGCATCCAATTGCCTCCCATTCTTTTAATTTAATGTCGTCGGTCCATCGTGTGTGTGGTCTTCCCCTACTTCTTCTATCGGCATTCGAGCAATTTAATCGTCCATCTACCCTCTCTCATTCGAGCAACATGACCTGCCCAATTCTACTTTAGACTTGCTATTCTCCTATGCAGATCCCCGTTTCGGATATGGTCCCGTAACGATACCCCAAGCATAGACCTTTCCATTTTTCGTTGGATTGTTCTAAGCTTTCTGGCAGACGCGGCAGTGAGTGTTGAGGTTTCTGCACCGTAGGTCAACACCGGCAAGATGCACTGGTCGAAAACTTTCCTATTTAGTGATAGTGGTATTGGGACACCATCTGCTGACAGTCAGAGTTGAACACAAACTCGGCGTACGGAAAGCAGGGAGAGTTCGGAGAAGGCATCGCTATTAATGGCCAGTCACAATATCTGAGCAGTTGAAGTCTCCAGTGATAAGTATGTTCTGATAATGTGCTGTGACTGTTGTTAGAGCACATTCGGCCAATTATTTATTGCGGTGAATATGGACTGTAAAAGAATTTGAGAAATCCCCACTGAGATATATACAAACACCACGATGACCAACAGTCTCGAGACTGTCAGCTCGATATAGAGAGTACCCTGGGATAGAAATGACAGAGTCGCTGATTAAGGAATGCAACCGAGTCTCTGTGATGAAAATTTTATACGGTTTCTTCAGTTGAATGCGAGCTTGCAGTTCGCAAAATTTCGAGCATATTGATTGGGCGTTGTTATAGAGAACTGGCCAGATGCAGAGATCGCTTAGTTTTTCGAAAAAGAAGATTGGGGGGCTGGGATGCAATCGTGGGTGTATGGTTGATATACTTGATAGTTACATTTTTCTCTCCACGAATTTGTCGATCTTTGAGCTCACGTCTGAGGGCGTGCAAAGTGGCAATTTGATTCCTAGTTTTGTCATCTTGAATTGTTATGTGACGGAATGGGGGATGGCCTCGAAGAGAACATTTATTACGCAGAATACTTGTGACAATATCAGGGTCTGAGAAAGTTAATTTCATTCACCTAGGTCTTGAAGGATCGTTAGATCGTAACATGATCACACTCAACAACACCAGACTTGATGATTTACGAGTGTACTCAACAATATCCGACGCAGTATTTTTATCATCCGCCTCACAGGAACCTTCTGGAGCGTTCGTGACTATTATATTGTGGGATCTTCTTACTCTGTCAAGGATTTCAGGGGTTGTAACAGAGCTTACATTCTCCGGTGCCTTTGAAAGTGAAAACTCGAGTCTGCTCACATGTTTTTAATCATGAATAAGTTATTAGGCAATTCCACCTGGCCATCAGTACGTGGCTCACATATGTCTGATCCGCAGGAAAGAATTGCATATTCGTGGACAGCAAGGGTCCCCAAGTGCTTGGCGATAGCCTCAGAACAGTTACACAGTTGTGTAAGTATGTCATCTTGTCGTTTTTCAATTCGCTCCATGCTGAAGGTAAGATTACGCATTTGAATCATAATTATTTCAAAATGCTTAACAGTCTACCCCATCAGCACCGCCCTGATCCCCTCTCTAGCGAGAAGATGAAGATTGTTTCATATGGCTCCGACCCTGCGAATTTCTGGGAAGAATCCTCTCATTTGGTGCGCACTGAAGACACGACCACTCTTCTGCCCCCTCTCCAAGGAATGCTATATCGCACTTACAGATATGAATTGGAAATGGGAATACTTTTCACCACCTTCTAGGACCTATAAGAAGGACTTGCTCAGAATGGAAAGGTCACGGAAAGGAGAAGGATATTTAGATATTGGGTGTCGAACAAT
Organism: Hippodamia convergens; assembly: GCA_038502775.1. Classification (NCBI taxonomy): domain Eukaryota; kingdom Metazoa; phylum Arthropoda; class Insecta; order Coleoptera; family Coccinellidae; genus Hippodamia; species Hippodamia convergens. The sequence goes on from CM076607.1 coordinate 122,871,146, forward strand.
TTTCCGATACGAAGAAATCAACCGACGGACCGTAAGAGCCAAGATCAAGCAAGTCGTCTAGTGGGGACACGCCTTGGGAACGAACCAGATCCTGAGTACAGATGTCCCCACACCTCGACGCGGAAACGTGAATCAAATCGAAAAAAATGTAAACAAAGGTGACTATCGATAAGGGAGCTCTGCGCAACGAAGCCGAGAAATCGAATGAAATTGAAACACAGGCAAGAACAGATATTAAACTAGTGAGTGAAAAAGTTTTATGGAAATCAGTCCTGTTTTACCAGTAGTAGAGTTCTCAGTTTGCACAGCAACTCACACACGACAAGACCGACTGTTCGTTCGATTTAGCTCTAGATCTTTATTCAAGAATTCGAAGAATTTATTGTCAACGTGTTGATATTGTTAATTGAAGCCCCATCCTCTTCCCACTACTCTCCGAGTAGACCATTGGCCTTCCTCGTTTGTGTTTCGATATGTTTGATCCACAGTAGTTTGCGGTCCAATACCACACCCAGATATCGAACCTGTTCCGATAGAGCCAGCCGTACACCAAACAGACTTGGCAGTCTGATGTTGGCGGACACTCTTCTCCTAGAAAACAGGATTTACCGGAAGTTCGTTCTCTAAGCACCACCGTTCGACCACACGCAGAGCATTCTGCATCAGATGCATCCTTGTAAAATTATTATAACCTACAATGACCGAAGTCGCTTGAATGCAGTTGGTCCTAGTTGGTAATTACCAATGAGGACCAGGTTATTCGCTTGAAATCGGTTCATGTTTGATCAACGCCGAACGCATCGCATCAAACGCAGTGTTGTTCTATGCACCCTCAATGTCTAGAAATACACCTAGTGTCCATTCTTTATTATGAAGTCTGCCCTCAATCCAGAAGACAATAAAATGTAGAGCAGAATCTACAGATTTCTTCTGATATGCATGCTGGGAGGGATGTTTTGGGCAAGTCACTAATGCCCTATCCCTTATAAATCTTTCAACTACCGGTATTCTTGCTTGATAAGTGCCGTGAGCAGAAGCAGACCAGTAAGATTGAATCTTTTACCTCCAATTCTTGACGAAGCACAACAACATCTGTGAACATCTGTTTCGGGATTAATCATAATCTTCGCTATCAAGAAAAACAGTGGCTTGGTAACCAGCCGGAGTGGGGATGGAGGTTAAAAGACGATATATTGTAACCAAAAACGACATCCCAACTTCCTGCGCCCGATTGTCTTTAAAAATGATATTTTGCAACTGTACGAAAAGTTGTGGACCAATCTGTGGCTGTCGGAGTTGGAGACTTTGTTGCTCACCGGTTTGAGGCAATTTCCATGGAAAAGTTTGCGTGCCTAACCATTTCAAGATACCTTAGAAAAAAAAAATGTGACCGAAGCATGCTTAACAGCATATCGAAGTTGTGATTCAACGGAGGCCGGAACCATGAGGTGTTTAACTACGAGAACCCGTATTTGAATTTTGACAGTAAGTTTTGGTTATTATGTGTAAGTTTACGAATATGGATATTGCTATTTAGTAGAAGATCCGAACCTACCTCGACCTTCACCGAGCTGATAATAGAATAGGACCTATTTCATAATGAACTTCACATGTTAAATAATATATAAAAAATAGGTTGCCTAAAAAAATCCTGGACAGAGTATTTTTAATTATTTTTTCAAAGGTATGTCGAAATGAGATAATTTCACCGGTGTGATAATAGGAAAAAAATTATATCAGCATAAAGCGCTGTTTTATTGTGAACACGTTGATATAGGGTTGCCTGCAAGAAACTTGGACCTAATAGGGGTTGCCGAGGTTTGAAGGTTGGATTGTTGTCGCGCTAGGTAATAATAAAGGACCGAACATCGCAGTCGTATCTGAATGTAAACCAGTGCGAATGCTCGGTACGTATGTATACCTACTATGGAGAGAAGAGGTATCCCTACTACCCTCCATAGACCATATTGAAAAGAGTACGGCATTATCAAAGTTACCACCTTTCATTTGGGAAATCTACCTAGAATCAATTCGAAATCTACCAAAAGTCTACCGGATCTTGAATGAAATCTACCAAAAATTTATCGTTTTTTTATGTATTTTTCTTATCCGATACTGTATAATATACTGTACTATTGAGAGATGATTAAAAGCAGTGATCTCAACATGATATGAACTGCTCTACATGAGTAGGGAATATTTACTCGAATTACAGAAAAATATATTTTAAATGAGATTTTTTGATGAAAATTCATATGGATATGATTTCAAGCTGGAAATTAAATTTAATTTTAGCCTGTAGATCTGCAGCGTATACAGGGTGGTTAAGAAAATCGAGTAAAAAACGAAATTATATTCCCAGAGAATTCAAGCATTTTAAGGCTATAAATAAAATGTATGGCCTCCACAGGCATCAATAAGAGCTAAACATCTTCTTCGCATACTGCACACGAGGTTGTTGAACATTTCTTGAGGAATTTGGTTCCATAAACGGGGCAGAAGCTCTCTCAGATCATTTAAGGTAGTTGGATGATTATCTTATATTCTTTGGCTCATATCACATGTATGTTCTATGCAATTCAAATGTGATGGGCGCAAAGGTATTGGTAAATTTGGAATACCAATCTCCTCGCGCGCATTCCCAACTATGACTGCACGGTGCGGTCAACGACTAAGAAGCAATCGAACCAATTTGATTTCATAAATTGCATCAATTTAGCTTCAAAGTTGAGACCCAAAATATGTAGAAGTCTACCTGATTATCATGCATTCACAGGTTGTGATTACACTGCAGCATTTTATAATACAGGAAAGGTCAAACCATTTAAAATATTCTCGAAAAATGAGACCTATCAAAGTATTTTTGCGTCATTAAATGATGAAGATGATATTTTGAACCATGAAAAAATTAATACTGTTGAAGAGTTCACAGCACAAATGTATGGCATGAAGCACTGTCGACAGTAAACGATGCGAGAATTCGTATTTTCATGAAAAAGTACGGCGCAAAAAAAGATAACGAACAATTTTCAAACAAAATTAAAAGCTTTAACTGCAACTCTATACCGCCATGGTGTATTTTCCTACAACAAAAAGTTTTACGAACAATATATGTAAATTCCATTTGGCTTAATGCAACAGAATCAGTATGTGCAGAATTGAACCCTATAAATTACGGTTGGTATTTAAATAGTTATTTGAAATACACTGGTTTTATAGGAGATCAAACTCCTTTGAAAATACGAGATATAATTAAAATGGAAAATAATAAGGATGAACTTGATGCGACCGATAAATTTGAGAGTATCCATTCAATTTCAGATGATTCAGATATGAAATAGAAGATATTGATCGTTTTTTTTCATTGATATTATTTTTTGTTTTTTTGCTACTCTGTTACAAAATTTATTAATATAGTACAAGATCTTCGGATATTTTTCTTGTTATCGCCTTACCCTAATTTTCGGCAGTCCACATTATACCCATAAGTTAATTATATTATGGTATTGAATACATTGGACTTTTGTTTGAAATTCAAATGTCAGTTGCTCCAGAATATCGCCGTATTGTTCTCAATATAGCCTATAGAAGGTACCTATGTAGTAGGGGTAACTCTTTGAGTAAAAGTACCTAGCATTTGCCATGGAGGTAAAGAAAGTGGAGGGGGCATAACGTTTGAAAAGTGTCACCAAAACAAATCCGGATTTGGCAAACCAAGATGGCCGACTTCGAGGTATTTTAAACAGTAGGTTCTGCAATTTTGGCCTTAATTATTATTCGTTCGTTGGTTTTGGTAGTTGTATGTAGTGAAAAAACATATAAGAAATGGTTTCTTGTACAGCATATGCTGATCTCACTCGAAAATTAATGGTGAAAAGCTGAATTTTTTGACGTTTGTAAATACATGGTATAATTATTGTTGCATACAACTTTAATTGATAGGGGTACACGAGATAATTTACCAATTTGTTTAATTGCATATTATCTGAATTTGTATGTATCTTAATTGAAAAAATAGGATGTATAATTAGTTACAGGAACATTCCGTACGTAATTCAACTCACCAATTCATTAAAAGCAATTGTTTATGATATTTTGACTCCTTGATTTGTTTCGATCATTATTTTTTCATCTTTAGGTCATTAAAAGAGAATCGAACAAACTTCGAATTGTAAAAATTCAAATATACAAAATTCCCGACACAAATTTGGCTCAGCAACATGGCGGATTTTTGGTGACACTTTCATAGCAAGGGAAACATAGGATATGCTACCTCCCCTTCTTCTACCTCCATGGCATTTGCACTGTCTTACAAACAGATAAGACTGCGATGTTCGGTCCGTTACCTGGCGCGTCAACAATGGGCGCATTCAGCAGAGACAACTGTTACGGAACTGTTGCCAAATATCTATGATCTTCTGCTGAACGTTGAGCTATCTATGTAACATGTTGGGTAGCGGTCGCCATTTTTAGTAGCGTACCTGACTTGCGCTCCTTTTCGGTAACGTGTTGTGTGGCTGACAGTTGTGACAGTTTATTACCGCTCTTTCTGCTGAATCCGCCCGATGTCAACTGATTTCCGCTACCAGTACCTATCAGTAACGCAAACAGTTTTGTAACCGCTCTTTCTGCTGAATGCACCCTTCAAACCTCGGCAACCCCTATTAGGTCCAATTTTTTTGCAGGCAACCCTATATCAACGTGTTCACAATGAAACAGCGCTTATGCTGATATAATTTTTTTTCCTATTACCACACCGGTGAAATTATCTCATTTCGACATACCTTTGAAAAAATAATTAAAAATACTCTGTCCAGGATTTTTTTAGGCAACCTATTTTTTATATATTATCTAACATCTGAAGTTTATTATGAAATAGGTTCTATTCTATTATCAGCTCGGTGAAGGTCGAGGTAGGTTCGGATCTTAGACTAATTGTATTTAGCATCAATTGTCAATCCGGGGTATCTTATTTCCTGTGCAGGACTAATCTTAACATTTTCTCTTTAAATTAACTTTTCGCTTACATTTGTGATAGGCAAATTCAGAGGATTTTTGGTCTGAGATTGTCTCTGAAGTTATTTCGAATGTCAAAAATTATCAATCTAAGCTGAACATGAAAGCCATTGAGATTTATAAACATAAAAACATCATAAATAGAAAAGAACAAACCCCATTTGACATAACGCATGGTTTCCGATCTTGGAAAAAACCAAGATGAAGCCGATACGCAGTGGAAGCGATAGGCCAATCATTATCATGCACGTAAACTCACTATCTATCGGAGGTATAGATTACACCTCCGGATCGAACACATGATACTAAAACTACTTGTTTTATTATCAGATATTCAGCGTTCGAGTTACAATCTCAGAAAAAGAATCCTCTGAAAATGCCTGCCGACTAATTCTTAATGGACCATGGCCAATAAGCCAATGTAGTACTTCGTTTTTCCTATGTTGAGAGGCAAGAGACGAGAAGCAAACCATCAGTTGCAGATATTATTTATATCTCCTTCAGCTTTCAGGAAAACGGACTCCCAGGTCTCATCTGAATACAATTACACCTTTAAACTAAATTTCAAATAACCATTTCAGAAATTAAATCGTCTTATCGGAATTACATCTAATGTTTTCTGACATTAATTGAATTGAGTAATCTAAATTTCATTTGTTTTCCGAAAATACAAGTGACGTTTTTTTAATATCTATCTCCGAATAACACTTTGAAATGGTGTAGTCGAAAACTTTATTATATCACGAATAAAGCATCAACTTTTCAAAACAATTAATTTTCCTTCTTATTTAACAAATCAAATATGGTCTCTTTGAATTGAAATAGTGAAAACCACTTACGAATCAATTGACACCAAGATATTCTTCCTCGCTTGTTCGCTGACCGTTTGAAACGATATAAAAAAATAATGGTATTTCACTAATTAATATGATGGTTATAACTGCATTTACTTGGCCATTTGATAGATTAGCTTCAATATTTTTCCAAGATATTTTACTGTTTTTTGTATCGAATTCATGGGGGGCCTAGATACCTGTATTAAATTTTTCTTTTTCCAATAATTGCTACAACTTGGATCGAAATGTCGTGAGATCTATTGCTGGAAAATGCCTAGTTCAGAAATATAATCGTAATATTTTCAGTTGTATTTTCTAACTTGTCCAAAAAAATGATTGTGAATTCCATTCAAAAACATATTATTCTCAGTATTGTAAAATATTTATATGTACTAATACAGTGGTTTCATAATTTCAAAATATAAAAAATTCTTATGAATATACGGGTATATACAAAAAAATTAATATCCTTAAAAAATACTTGAATTTGAAAAGCAAATAATATTAATTTCAGTAACTTTCAAAATATTTCTTTATAGATTTACATTCATCTTTGATTGCTTGAGGTAAATCTTCTCCAACTTGATCTTGGAAATATTGTTCAATGGCATGTATCTGAAATGAAGAAATGTATTAGTGAAGAAACTTCAAATGTTGTCACATGATATTTCATAAAAAAATATTGATATAAATATAATTATGTCTGAATTTTTAAAACGATTTACCTCTTGTTTCCAAAATTCAGGATCAATTCTAAACAATTCCTCAAAATCTATGTCAGTTAGTCCCTCGAAATTCAGAGAGCCCTTCGTGGGGATATAGCCTATCGGAGTCTTCAGAGCACAATCTTCGTTATCCAGCCTTCTCAGTATCCAGTCCAGAACTCTGCAGTTCTCTCCAAAACCAGGCCATAAAAATTTACCTTCACTGTTTTTTTCTGAACCAATTCACAAGGAACACTTTGGGAAGATTAGTTGTTCTTTTTTCCATACCTAACCAATGTTCCAAATACTGACCGAAGTTGTACCCAAAAAAGGGTCTCATGGCGAAGGGATCATGCATTATTACTTTCCCCTTAAATAAATTGAAAACAAAATTGAAAAAAATTACTGGATATAACATATTTAATTGCAAAAGTAAATTAAAAAATCCCCATTACGACCTACCTTGTGTTCAGCCGCTGCTGTAGCTTCACTTCTCAATGAAGCACCGATAAACACGGCATGTTTCCAGTTTTTAGCCTCAGATATAAGTGGAACTCCAGATGGTCTTCTCCCACCAAAGAGTATTGCAGAAATTGGTACACCTTCTGGGGATTCCCATTGAGGGTCAATAGTAGGACATTGACTTGCTGGTGTACAAAATCTAAAAAACCAAAACAATTCTGATATTAATATAGGTATACTTCCAATTATTTCCAGTTGATATTGCAGGTTCATTCATTAAAATTTTACCTTGAATTGGGATGAGCTGCTGGAGTCTTACTAGTTTTAGGGTTCCAGGGTTTTCCTAGCCAATCAGTTATTTCTATATCATCATCAATATCATTCTCCATGCCTTCCCAGAACACTCCACCATCACTGGTTTTCGCTACATTAGTGAAGATGGTGTTTTTAAAAATAGTCTTCATTGCAATAGGGTTACTGTTATTGGAAGTACCAGGGGCAACACCAAAGAAACCATTTTCAGGATTGATTGCTCTGAGTTGTCCGTTTTCATCAAAACGCATCCAAGCAATGTCATCGCCAACACATTCCACTTTATATCCAGGCAAAGTTGGAGTCATCATAGCCAAGTTGGTTTTACCGCAAGCTGAGGGAAATGCTGCTGCTATGTAGTGTTTGACACCGTTTTTAGTAATGCCGAGTATCTACACAAAAATAATTTTAATAGGCTTTTAATTTGCACAATTGGTGAAATTGGACAGAAGTATATTTCATATTTACTTACCAACATGTGTTCTGCTAGCCACCCTTCCCTTCTAGCAATAGTCGAACCTATTCTTAGTGCAAAACACTTCTTTCCCAATAAGGAATTGCCCCCATAACCACTCCCGTAGGAGACAATTTCCATCGTTTGAGGCCTACAAATAGAAAACTGTTATAACCATTCAGATTTAAATCACTAGGTAAGACCTACTTGTGTAAAATTAGGGTTCTATCAGGATCACAAGGCCAACTTGGCATCTCTACATTTCCATTAGCTGGTGTACCAACCGAATGAAGGCACTTCACAAACTCGGTGTGTTCTGTCATTATTTTTGCCACCTCCTGTCCAATTCTTGTCATTATTCTCATAGATGCAACAACGTAAGCAGAGTCCGTGATTTGAATACCTATTTTAGATAAAGATGATCCAACTGGACCCATGGAGAAGGGTATCACATACATTGTTCTTTCCTTCATGCAACTGTTGAAACGTTCTACCACTGCTTTGTCCATTTCCTGAGGAGACATCCAGTTACCAAGGGCACCTTTGATACCCTCTGCGGGAGTAGGAATGGTGTCAGATTTTTTCTCAGTACATATGAATGTTTTTGACTCCACTCGAGCTGTGTCTGCAGGGTTAGTCCTCGCCAACCAGCTGAAAATCAGAAAAGAATTTGGGTTTAATTTTGATATTATCATTTTATTACTCTCTGAATAGGAAGTTTTCAATTCTGTTATCTGAATTTCTCTGATACCGAAAAACCGCCAGTCTTCCAGAAAAATGTAATATTTCAGAATGGTCTTACCAGTTATCATATTTTGGCAAAGCTTCTATTGTTCCTTGCTTCTGCAAGAGTGCGAGTAATTTCTTGTTTTCAGCATCTGATCCATCGCAAATGTGAATGTTTTCTGGTTTGCAAAGATCGATCTTATCTTCAATGTAAGATCTTGCCTGTGAATAAAACAAAATTTGAAATATAAAACTGTGATGGTGTGAGTAATGGTGAAGGAATTGTTATCTATCAATATATATCTTTTTATGTTACTCTTATGTTAACGCTCAAAAGAACTAATGTCCAAAAAAACTGCTAATCATTTTTGTTTTGTCAGCTTGGATGAAAATATACTTCATGAGTTGGTTCTTTAATTTGAATATTTGTGCCTACCTTTTCAGTGAGGACATTGATATCGCCGTGAATAACAGAAACTCCTCGAAGATGATGGAAATATCCATAACTAGATTGTTTCAACTGCTTGCTGAATCTGCCAATCTCTGATCCACATCTGCAAAATTAAGAATATGTTTTATTCCTATTTCTGGAATGATTTTATATATAGGTACAAATAACAGTTTGCGTATTGATCCAAGAAACATATTGACATAAATAGATAGCTATAATATGTCATGCGTTTCACTCATTTCACGCAATTTATGTTAAGTTTCGCATGAAGATTCTGCGAAACAATTAAATCGTATCGGATTCGACTATAATCTTTGGAACAGCCAAGGTAATATTTGTATTGTTTGTTCATTATATCCAATAATAGTGCAATAGGTATTTTTTGCTTTAAGTGGTCTCAAATAAACGAATGAAAAAGAAAGGGGGAACCAGCAAGGTTTATTTGGTGTAAAACCCAGTTAGTATGCGGCATTCTACGAAGTCTGAAAACTCGCAAGACCACATCAGGATAATATTTAGGCAAATAAGTTTCAATTTTAGATTTCATCTGTTTTAAATTTTGATCCGGTCCAAAGAAGTCCTGTTTGGAAGAAAAACTTATCTGTCACAGACATTTCCGGAAGAAACTTTGCATTGAAAGCTCTCCAGGATGATTATTTCAATTCAGCCATTCTATCAATATATAAGCCGAATTAATTCGCTTATTTTCTGTTATCATTTATTTATTGGGGCTCTACATATCGGCTTCGTGATCTATTTAATCATTCCAGTATATCAGATAGGACATAAATACAAAAACACGTTATTCGTTCGACCGTGGTATGTTCGTATAATGTTTCAATAGATTTTCATGATTTAGATTGGGGAAACCTTTTCTTTTCGTTTTATCAGTGGACTTTGAATTCCGCGTTAAATATCGCAATGATTAATTGATCCTATGACTCATGAATTTGATCTTCCAAATATCTTTTCCAGATGAATGTTATTGAATTTGCTCCGGATGAAATTATTATTAGGATCATAATTTCTAATAGTTCTGGTTCTAAAGTGAAGTTTACCAATAAAATAGTATTGCTAAATGGGAAAACTCTTGAAAAATTAATCGAAAAAGTTTACTCTGTTTCTTGTATAATGTGTATTCTACAATATACGTTATGAATTACATAAAAGTGTTATGTCAACATTATCGCAAGAAAAAAATTTATTAATGATCAGTTCACATAGAAGTTTAGATAAATTCTATGGTTGAGTCTAGTTATTACCTACATAGATAATGGAATTTTTATTTTCAATTTACAATAGACATTTCATTAATATTATTCAAGAGGGCTACGCCGAAACATTCGATGAGAAACTCAAAATGTCGATGCACTTTCCATTTCGTAATCGAATGAATTTTTTTTAACTCAAATCAATTTAATTCATAAATAATAATCTTAAGAGCTCCGTGTTATGTGTTATAAGATCCGCGTACCTAAATGCATCATAACACTGTTTGATTCGTACTTATTCGTGGAAGGAAAATTGTGAACTTGTCAGCGAATTGCGCAATGAAATTTTACAACAACGAAATTAGTGTTCGGTTTTCCCTAATACATAGTTTGTGCATGAAACGTTTGTTAATAGACACTCTATCAAATATGGTGATATTTCAACATCCTGAGTCAAAATTGAAATCTTTTTTGATGGAAACAAATCTGAATTTTAGAGTCTCACATTACTCGCCCACGTGAGGTCCGTAACACAAATCCTACAAGTGTAACTACAAGTTACAAGATATCTGGGTCTAATATATAATAATACCTCTCGTTGAATTCGCCGTAATCCGTGAGAAAAACGAATTCCCAATATTTAAGCGATATTCTTCATAGTCACTCGACCACACACTTGACCGTCCGTGTTTACAGTACGGAAATTCTCATAATGGTCGCATTCACCGAACGAAGATTTCGCTACCGCTACCTAGCATAAATTGAAATCGCTCCCAAAAATGCCCTACTGCTCTGAAACTTGTTGAGTTTGTAGCGTATGTGCCACCGGACGATTCCGCAACAGTCGCACAAGTGTGTATTTACCTAGGTTTGAAGGTGGGCGAAACATTCCCTAAACTTATTGAAAATTCCGTATCACAATTGTATAAGTGTGGACTTTAAGAAAAAGAGAAATTATTTGCCTTTACGGTGGCTCTTTTATCTTTTTTTTAAGTTGCAAAATTTTATCATCTAATTTTGCATATTTTGCTATTTTTCATGCACCTTTCAAGCATTTTTCATGCATATAATGAGGTTTTCATGTTTCATATAATGGAGTCATCAATTATGATATACTTCCGATTTCAATATATATCGAAAATTTTAATATAATTCAAGCAGGCTCTCATCAACTTCCGTGAAAACTGTGATTATGTTATCGTAAATAATCTCCGTTTTTGAATACTGTTCATTCATAAATTTTCTAATTAAATTGAGAAATCATGTGAATTCTCAGAAAAATTCTGGTCTTCGTTCCATTTGAACTAAAAAAAAATAATCAAACCTCAATGCTCGCCTCTAAGTTTCATCCGAATGACTCGGAAACTACATATTATGTATCTAAAAGTAAGCTAGCATTTTGAAAATTTATGATTATGATACATTTTGGTTTTGAAATAAAATATTCTATCGGTTAAAGTACCGATGGGTTTCTGTGTTTCTGCGAGAAATATCTTTAATTTTTTGCAAATTATTTCTTTCATTATAGGTATGAAAAATGGAGAAATATGTGCTGGTTTTCCACAGAGATATCGAACGAGATATAACATTGACGATTTTTCAAAATTCAAAAATGCAATACATACCATAAAGAATGTATCAACAAAGTATATGAATATGCAATAGGTATGCCTTGCCTTAACTGGCAAGCTAATTGCTCTGACTGTATTCTTCAGTTAAAAGCTATATTCGCTATGCAGACCTGTCTTAATGGCCCTTTAAATATTTCGTATCTTTACAATCTTCCTCTCAACACAGATTGCACAGGTAGGTACAGTATTATTTTTTTTTAATTACCCAATCCTTATCGTATAGAAGTCATCATTTGAAAAAGAAAGTAGTCCCGAATTCTGCACGTTATGCATTTGTGTCAACTTTTCATCAAATATTAGTTATAAACACACATTTTTTAATTATAATTTTTCTCGTAGGGAATGATAATGAAAAAAGGGGCAGTCGATTCATGATAAATTTACCGGTATCTAGTAATATTATTATTACCTATCGAATTATAAAGACGTTGATGACTAGATCGTCTATTAAAATGACATGTAAGGATGTCCTCAAAAAATTGAAGCAAAAAGCTTTGATTTCGCAGTAACTTCGGAAGTTAACTACATTGAAAAATCTCTTTATTTCATAAATCCCTATTATCAAAACCAGTTTTTTCGTTGAATGTTAGTTCCATCCTCGGTTCCATCAGAATCTGAAATTTGCTGTATACAGATTTTTCTACATGACGTCACAAAGAGTAGTAAAACCATAGTGCTAAAAATTCATTGTATATTTTATATGCAATTGAAAATATGTTATCGATAGTTGTGGAAAGCAGCTGTCCCCAATTTGACGTCAGTGGTCCAAATCGTAGAACTCGAGACGTTGTTGCAAAGTTTAATTGTTTGATGACGCGTTTTTTAAATTCTCAATAAGCCACATTGATTTAAGAAATCTAACACAAAATGATTCCGAATTGAATGGGTTTTTGTTGTTTTATAGTCTTTACATATTCTTGCAGGAACTTAATTTTTGTGTGAGGATTGAAGTGGGTTTTTCGTGCTCTTTTCGTATATTCCACCAAATTCCGGCATTTCCAATAAACAAGGTATTGAATTGCGGTTACGGGTTACGATTGCGTTTTGATTTTTTCATAATCTGTATTCTTCATGTGCTTTAAATGAAGAATTTGCTTACCGAAAATTGAAAAAATATTTCCTAGTAATGAATGGAGGAATTAATTTGCCTTGACCCTCGGTCATAAGGGCCATCTCGCCTAATATAGTAGGATAAATATGTTGTACTAAACAGAATCCGTTATCTCCAAAAGGCCTATTTTAAATGAGTGACTTTTGCCACCTTTCAATAGTTTTGTTAGGGACAACCTTTTGTTATTGAATTGCATTTTTTATTTAACTTTTTTTTCATTCCATTTTGTCATCATATATTGCAACAGTAAATGTACATATTGGCACAAAAATGACTTTTTGAAAATCTCCGGTTTTGCCTCAGCACCAAACAAATATTTGCTTCGAATAGAAACACCATCTGGTTGTGAATTGTATGTCTTTAAGCCTATTGGTGATGTTAAGATACCTACAATAATTTCGTCGAGCTTCTCGGGAATATTTTTGGTTTGCTATACACGGAGCATAGCTACCTGCCGAAGTATTAATCTCAAAACGAAAATTCAAAGTATTGCAAATCAAGAATGATTTCCTCCAACTTAAACAATCAATCAAATTCCATTTGATCTAAAACCAATCGATAAATATCTAAACGAGTATCTACGGGTATAAGGAAAATTCGAAACAGTAGGTACCTATACTTGAGAATTCACTACCCTAATTCAATCTATCCCTGGATAATACCCTTTTGTGTCTGCAGGTGAAAGTAAAATTAGACTTTATTACCTTAATAAATCAAAAGTGTTGACTTCAACGGAATAACACAAAACAGCACCTATATCTAATGGAAAATAGCGTAAGAATTCAAAATAAATTCAACTTACGTGAATGCTTCTTCAAATCTGTCTCCAAACTCTGGCATCTTGATTTTCAGTCTGAACCAAAATTTAAATTTTTCGCGGCAAACTCAAAATTTTCGTTGAGGATTTTCCTAAGTGTAACTCTTATGGTACATAGAATAAAATCCGAAAATATATTTCAAATAAATTTTATCAGATTTAGAGACGAAGCAATTGGGCCTGTGATATTTCGCTATTAACTTAATATAAGCCAGATTGCAAAGTTTACTATTGATACCTCTCAAACGAAACTCAACGGAACAGGGTTTAGAAACTAATAACCGGATCGTTCTGTGCGCCCAGCTTTATACAACTCTGTGACGACGCTCTGGAAGTGGAGGGGTGCAACGATTATTATTTAGTACCTACATACTATGATTTTTAATCGATTTGGTAATTGTTAATATCGAGAGTATTTGATAGATTTGATCACTGATTCTGTGACCTGATAATTAGGATAAATTAAAAATGTGTTCCTGATAGACGCTTAATCCCAAATTCAATACTTTTACATTAATATGGCGTCAACAAATTTGTCGTTTTATATTCGTTCAGTTTAATATTTCAAAGAACGAATAACATTATGATTCAAAATATGAATTTTAACAGTCACATTTCTGATTACTCATTGACTAAAGGACAATAGTTTTCATTTTCTAGAAAGCATAGAAACTTCCATTCATTATCAGTTAGCTTATTCCAAAATATAATGCCCTTTTGAAGCAGGTAGAAGAAGATACGACTTTTATCTGAGTCACATTGAACTAAGAGTGTTCTGCATTTTCTCATGAACTCACATAACTAATAAAAAGAATGGTATTTTTCAAATTTTAATGGGATTTTTGTATGTTAACGTCTATGATAAGGGATCATCATTCTCATCTGTAATGTTCGAATTTTGTGCCGAACATGATTCTTGGTGATTGAGTTCGATTCACTGTTGAAGAATTCTTGTTTAAATTAAATTTTTGAGCCCGAAAATCCCTAAACACTGTAATCTTATGGGGAACAGACCTGGAGTATTTCGTTACACAAAATCTGCGGGAAAATTCCGTAGAAACCGATATTCCCATGTTTTTTTACTCATCTCATTAATTAGAATACGTTCCTAATACAAGTCCGACAAGATTGAACTCTCGTATTTATTTAAAAAAAAAAGATGAAAAGAGGGTTTATTAGGGAATCGTGTCATAAGAAGAATAAAAAAAAGTTTCATTTTATGTTTTTCTGAATAATTTTAAAATATTGTTCCGACCGAATACGAATTCAGTTGTCAAATGAGCAAGTGAACTATGGATATGTTTTCACTAGAAAAATAAAAAACAAATTAAAATATTTCAGGGTTTAGTATTTCGAAAAATATCGACTTTATCTTTCGAAAAAATGCAAATTCAAAGAAAAAACGGGCCAAAGAGACGGAATATATTTTCTCTTCTGACCATAAAACGCGATTCAAATTTAAATATCACAACATAATTTACGATAAGCTACGTACTTCACGTATGGTTAGGATTGAAAGAAGTAAAATCGATTCTTTCAAGAACGCATTCATTATTTCTTCAATGCGTTTTCATTTCTTGAGAAAACCTTTTTTTTAATTGATGTGTTTCTTAGATACGTTTTTGTGATTCCTATCTTCGGGTGGACATTAAATGAACTCACATTTCAAAATTGACGATATTAAAAGAATGGCAGTGTTGGATTTTATACCTAGTTATGGTTATTAAGTTTTTTTTGTTCTGGTATTATGTTTAATATAAATCTATTATTATATCCTAAAATCACAAGGTTTTTAGATTTGAAACGTTAGTGTCCTATTTTCCCAACGGAACTTTTGATAAAAATGATTTTGTAACGAGTTTGTTTGTATTCAATCAACATTCGAAACTTCGCTGGGGATATCTATACGAATGTCAAAAGGTTAAAATTACTAAATCTGTTGTTTTCAGAATTATGAAATCCAAGTGCAAGTTTCCCTCTCATTTCACAATTAAAATTAGAAATTACAATAGCAGACTTGAAAACAAATTTAATAAAAGAAATATTATATTCTTATTAGCCTCTAGTTCATATGGGTATCATAGGAATTGATAGATACCACAAATTTTACAGTATTTAAAACAGTAGTGAAAATTTTAATGAAATTATAACTGATCAAAAAATCGCATTTGGATATTAGTCCCACACTATTCATTTCTATGTGGAATAGCACTAAAAAAACAAGTACATAATGAACCATAACAATCGTTTTTGTGAAACTATTTTCTTTCAGGTAGGAAATTTTTTACAATTAGTAAGTGTAGGTATGTACTGATGATTCAAACAAAGAAATTCCGATTCGATAGTCAACATAGATATCGTTATAACCGCGTATGGCAAACTCGATAAGATGTTGCGTCAGAAATTGTCCATTGGCGTCCATCTGAAAGGTGTATGTAGGTACTTTTGATTAAATGCCGTCCAGCGATAAAACACATCAAAAACCAACGACCGGCCGCAATAACCATAAACCTAGAGGTTTATCGAATGGACACCACTAGTTCTGTCGACTAATTTTGGGGACAAACAAAAGTTCATCAATAACATTCTATTTCGATAATGACTAATGATAGTTGTATGAATTAGACATTTTCACCCTCTTGTAACGAACAGATCGGCTATAGGGTGTAGCTCCCAACAATAAAATCAATTTATTTGTAAGATAAGTAAAAAACGAAGTTTTCATATCATAGAACAACTTTAATTGTTCTATCAAATAAACTTAAGTAAATTCGAACCAATCGAAGCAATTTATTTGAAATTTCAACGAATCTCTGTCTCTTATCAACTGATCGGCAATCAAAGTTTTGTGAAACCCACCATACACAGGGTGTTTTAAAATCTCTATGACAAACTTTTACTGATGGCAGCAGTGCTTATTCTGAACATTTTTTTCCTATAAACATATATCCGATTCGTTTTTGTTTGGAAGATAAAAGCCTTTGGAAAATTGTATTTTCATGTTCAAATCATACTAAAGAATGGAAATTTTGTGATTAATAAATTGTTCAAAATGCGCAACTTCGGCTTGAAGGTAAGCTTCACATCGACGAATTAAAAATAGATTGGATTTCAACATGACAAACAAGCAGCTCCATATGTCCCCAAGAATAATATTATATGAGATTCAGATCAGGCGAACGTGGTGGCCATTGAATTGGTCCTCCTTGACTTATCTATTTATTAGGAAATATTCATTCAGCCAACTGACTACTTGTGACCCTCTATGTGATGGCGCACCATCAAATGGTCCTTACTCTGAAACGAAATACAATCGGACCTATGTTCATGGGAACAAATATGTTCAGAAGAAGCACAGCTACCATCTGTCCAAGTTTGTAGAACACCCTATATATTATGACTGAAAATTTTGTTCGAGAGTATATATTTTTTATTTGTTTATTCTGAACAGGGGTTGTTGTGGCTACGTTCAGCATTCCAGGAACTTCGACCGCAAGGATCTTTTGTCCTTTACGTAACTCGTTCATTTAAATCCCAAGGAGGCCGTCAATGGCATTGATTCAACGACATCCTTAGGAGCTTTAGCTCTTGCCTCTTGAGGATCCAGAACTGACTTCCCCATGTGAATGGTGTTTAGTTCCACCAGCTCTGGACACTTGCATACCATGTGTTCATCCGTTTCTTTCTCTGATCCACATAGCCTGCAGGTTTCATCTGCTGATTTTCCCATGCGATACAAAAGATATTTGTATCGACAGTGTCTCGTCAGTAGACCCACCATTACTCGAAGCTCAGCTCGTGGCAGCTTTATGAGTTTCCTAGAGTAGGTCGGCGAGAATTCTACAAATATCTAGTCTTGCGCAAATCTAGGAGTATTTCTCCAAATATACAGGGTGTTTCCTTAACATGCGGCAAAAATTCAGGGGGCTGTTCCTTGGACTATTCTAAGAATATTTTGTCCTTTGATGATTTTTGAAAAACCTCTTTGTTTCGAAGATACAGGGCAAACAAAATTTTAGATAATAACATTTTATTATGAAAAATTACATGAAAATTTAACTTAACCTACAAAAACTGTTGAAAATGACCACCTCCAGCCAGCATACAAGCATCCAATCTTCCCCTCATTGACAGTGAAAGATAAAATGTTAATTGCTAATACATCACAAAACGAATTCAAATGAAAACCGTGTTTAATCTGTATTCCTTTACCATCTGAACTTATCAATTTTAAGTCAAAAAACTGGCCGTTTTTTATAGTTGTCAAACACATTTAAAAATAAATTGTACCTACTTAGTAAACACAGTGCGGTACGCATTTTTATTTATACTATTATCAATTTTAAAAATATGAAAAATGTTGTTCGCCCTGTATCTTCGAAACAAAGAGGTTTTTCCAAAAACATCAAAGGACAAAATATTCTTAGAATAGTCCAAGTAACAGCTCCCTGAATTTTTGCCGCATGTTTAGGAAACACCCTGTATTTTTATATATACATATACAGGGTGACACAGAATCATGGTACACCCCCGTATTCTCCCTTGTTTCTGAAGCTATGTTTCTGAAATTTGGAGCATTGAATATACTCACTATAGGGCACTTTTTGACATATTTAGAAAAAAATCCAATTTCCGAAAATGACATCAACTTTGGATTGAACCGAGAAGATACTTAAACTTGTCTAAACTCCATTATCGTGTTCGTATTCGTTATACAGAAAAATAGTTGAAATTGATGGATACCCCACCGATGGTACTTTCGAATGGCGTCAGAGTACCATTATGCTACCATTTGACAAAACGGAGTTTCGAGTGAAAAAAGGTTTTGGTTTACTCCTTTGGCACGTATTTCGAACCACGAAACTTTAGGGAGTTCAAGTCTCTCTAGAGCGAAAAATAAAATGGGCGTTCTGACGAATGAAATATCAACTATGAGGTATCATATCATTAGACTGAGAAAATTATAGAGGTTTCAAAAATGTAATAATATACCGGGTGTCCCATTTGAAAATCGAAAGTTGATGTGATTTCCGGAAAAACCAGCTGTTGGATTTTTTTCTGAATATGTCAAAAAGTGCCCTATTGTGAGGATATTCAATGTTCCAAATTTCAAAACTATAACTACAGAAAAAAGGGTGAATATGGGGGTGTACCATGAGTCTGTGTCACCCTGTATATATGCGCTCCTTGTTCGAGAGTCGCGAGGGACTGATAAATTATTCTTGGGTATTTTTTTGACTTTATGAAATCATAGAAATGAGGAAGAAGGTAGAGGTAATATACTATTTCCTTTAATATTGTTATCCTTCTTGTTCCACTGATGCTATTTTTGGTTGTACTTATACTTATATGAATATTTCACCTACAGCTATACAAAAATTTATAATCGTTTGGTACCGCTCGTTGTGATTGGATACCGCTTCTTCATGTTCTGAACTTGAAAATCTTAAGATAATTATACATATTCGATACAATACCAATGAAGGATATACCTACTAAATGTGGTATCAGTTAAAAATATTCAACTTGCTAGAAGTCCATGTATAGAACAGCTTGTTTGGTGCAATCAATTATCATATGAAATATTTTGAATAATATCAATTAATAGCTCGCGAAAATACGCCGCTGTTATTTATCCACTTCACCACACCTACAATCTTGGCCAATAGCGTTCAGGTTTAAAGTCGAGCCTTACGACCTTCAAATTGAAACTGAATCTAAACCGGAGTTGCTGATCAACAATCAGCTGGAATAAAACTGCCTCGTTTCAACAAGCAGCCGCTTGAACTTTGTATTGGAAAACACCGATAAAGAGATGGTTGATGTAGCAAAATAGGTTGAGTAAGGAATTTCGAAAATTTTCTAGAGAACTTCTTGATAACCGTTTATTATTTCAGATTTGTCTCCATGTGCAGGTTTTTGTTTTGGACGGAATTACACTTATCTTCTATCGGTGTCTCACTGTCTCATTTTATCACGTTGTAAAGTTTTTCGGTGTGTGCCTGATTCATACCACGAATTATATTATTATCATTTCATTTCGTTCACCTTTGTAAACTCCAGACTTTTGAATTTCCTTTATGAGCGAACAGCTCTGGGTGGTTTATATACTGATCGCAAAAATTGAAGGAACAGAAATATTTTCAAATTTTTAGGTGATTTTCAACAGGCCGTACTTCAGTGAAAAATTGTTGTATGGGATGTTAAAAAAGACTTTCGAAGCTTGAACACTCTAGTTTTTTAATTTATCGGCTGAAAACTTCTCGGAGTACCGGTAGCCATGCAATCCTTGGATGAAGTACGAAGAAAAAAATTTCAAATTTTTTATTTTTTTTTTGCTCTACAGGCGTGGAACCCTGCAAAGGTCGCATAGCTTGTTCAATCAGTTTTAATTTGCTTTTAACCGGACTCCGGATGTGTCTTCGAGATAATATAAAACTGCCTACATCTACACATCTCTGATCCCCTAGCAACTCGACAGGCGGTTTTTTTTTCTGCAAAAAATTTCCATCAACAACCTTTCATGTTCAATTAAAAAAAAATTTTCACCTTTAAAGTCAACGTGAAAAAAAGTTTAAAAAATGCCATTTTGCCTCAATTTGGTTGATCGACTGTATTTTCGTTGATATTGGGGAAAAGCCTAGGTGGGAAGAAATAGTCTCAACTGATAGATCGATTGGTTCAACGGTTTTCCCGGACTGATTGATTGAAATTTCGAAAAAATCAAGCGAGCAAGTTCTTTGTTCCTAAAACTAAACTAATGATTTTAAATATCAATATGTTATTACATTATTCAGTAACTTTTTACTCAAATTTATTTTCTTCATAGTTGAACTATCAAAAAAGAAATGAAAAAAATTTTCAAGAATATCAGAAATTTGAAAAAAAATTATTTTTACTATTGAAAAAATTCAGTTAAATTTTGCTCCGAAAATGAAAAAAAAATTCAGAAAATTCAAAACAAGTTTTTTCTCAATTTAGAACCATTCCTGACCCATCTCCACTGAATCTATATACACATTCAAACCTTTATTTTCCTCCAAAAAATATTTATTGAATAAATTTAAAGTTGATACTCCTAAGCTGCCCACGGTACCTACTTCCTCTGCGAAATACACGAATTAAAAAAAAACAGTTTTTCGGAAAACTTTTCCACTTATTCGGTAAAAAAAAACCTTTTGAAGAGATTAGTTCAAGTTAACCCTTTTTCCTTAATTTTTTCTAAATTTCAATCAATGCGTCTAGGAAAGCTGCTGACCCTATCGATCTACCGATTTTGGGGAACATCGGGTTGTGAAATTTTCTTATAACCTAAGCTTTGCCCCCAATATCGAAGAAGATACGATTACCTAAAAAATACTGGTGAGAATTTTTTTTTTTAATTAACATAACATGATGGCACGATGGGCATCTAGTAGTTCCAGAGATTTCGGCAGTTGAGTGAAAAAGGAAACCTCAGTATTCAAAATTCTATATCTCGAAGACGAATGGTCGTATCCCAGTAACCTTGTTCTGGAACACACGTTGTTATCATTTTAAAAATAAAAGAAATCACAAATTCCTTCAATACTACTATAACAGGAAGGAATCATTAGCATTCGCCATGGAGGCGAACCACGCCCTTATGGGTCAGAATGGTCAAGCTTCAAAATATTGCTTGTTTCAAATGGAACTGTGTGGTTTCTATAGTGTGGCTATACAAGGAAAAGTTCGAAGGATAACACAATCAAAAGTGAATTGCTCAACACCTAACTGCTGACACCTATTGAGGCATCTTAAAGATGAAAATATTATACTTGACTCCTATAAATGAGGGAGGAGCATCATGAACGCACTAAGCAGAATCTGGAAAAATTCACACTCTATTCGGACTTAAAACCCGCTGAAAGCAGAAGACATCAAAATGCCAAAACTTCAAATATTCATTGTACAATAGTACGGCCTGTGAAAAAAATAAGGATACGCCTGCGACATGTTGATTTTGTGGAAGGAACCTTTCTATTTCCATTGAGTATTAGGTATATTTATACTCAATGTTCAATGTTATTATACGGTGTTCATTTGGGGAAACCATACTGTTGTACCATCCTCCTTCATTAAAAAAGCAACATCAATCAGAATGAAGTCTGGTCTATGCCACCTTCGAATACCCCCATCGCAAATATTTGAATTGAATCTTCCCTGCAAACTAACAATTGACAGAAAATAAAAACAGCGTTCAACATGTACCCCTGAATGCGACCATTGTTTTTGGATTGTTGCCAATCCTGGATACAGGATTTCGTTTTGACAGTTCTCTGCATGTGGGAGACGACGTTGTATCTAATGCATCTACCTTTGTTAGTGATCATATTTAAGTACACTATAACTTTTCAGATCCCTCCATTGGAACTCCTTATGTAGACAATATACAGGGTGAACATTTGAAAACGAAACAGACGAGATTACAGACGAAATAAATTTTTTCGATAGAAATACTCGGACAGGTCGATTTCTGTTTCGAGGGGGGCAACTTAAGATGTAGGTTACGGACGCATAGCGCTTCAACCCTTGCTACTACCCCCAATTTTTGAATAGGGAAGATGGGGTGAGTGATACCTCATTTGAAAGGTATTTTTATACTGATTTCATTTCATGCATACATTTTTCATTTCATGCATTAGTTCTCGAAATATTCTTGACTAAGCATTTGAAAATGAAGTGGTGTTTTCATGGCACTTGTAGTGTTTTTTTGTGGAAAACCTTTCAAATGAGGTATCACTCACCCCATCTTTCCTATTCGAAAATTAGGGGTAGTAGCAAGGGTTGAAGCGCTATGCGTCCGTAACCTACATCTTAAGTTGTCCCCCTCGAAACAGAAATCGACCTGTCCGAGCATTTCTATCGAAAAAATTTATTTCGTCTGTAATCTCGTCTGTTTCGTCTTCAAATGGCCACCCTGTATTTCGAGAACTAATGCATAAATTGAAAAAACAATTACTGTGCTGAAATCAGTATAAAAATACCTTTCAAATGAGGTATCACTCACCCCATCTTCCCTATTCAAAAATTGGGGGTAGTAGCAAGGGTTGAAGCGCTATGCGTCCGTAACCTACATCTTAAGTTGTCCCCCCCGAAACAGAAATCGACCTGCCCGAGCATTTCTATCTCGTCTGTTTCGTTTTCAAATGGCCACCCTGTATTTCTAGATCCACTGCTAACTATAGCTTGCTCTTACAAGCCACAGACCACAGACTGTGATCTCCGGGTTCTCCCAATTCGAAGAATGGTTCCACAAAAGTCTGTGTGAACAAACTATTTTTTTGTAGGGCAATGTAGGAGATTTGAAGTTCTTTTGATCTCTAATGATCACTAACTAAAGGACAGTTTGCTTTACGATTTACTCAATTAGTTGACAAAACTTCCAGACTCGGAGTAGTCAGCAGCGTTTTCTATAGCTGATTCTCGTGAATGACAATGATTTCTGATGATGCTCACGAAATGGCTTGAGCACTATAATTAGGTCGGTCAAAAGAATTGATTTCAAGTATAAGACCCCTCTATTGTGGATTGGTTAAGAAAATTCCATTATAAATAACTAATCCAAGGAATGTGGAAAGATTTCATCTACACTTTCGGAAAACCAGTTTGAAGAAACCCTGGATCTCTGGAGTAGCAGTGGTGCATTCAGAGATTGAGTTTTGGGGGTAGTGGCAAATTTTAAGGTCTGATCAGAATGTGTTTGTACAATGATTTATGTATTTTCATTAGCAGACGAAGATTTGGTGTGGGAAATTCTTCTCTGGGGGAGGGTAATTACACCCATTACCCCCTTTGGTTATGCCCTTGTGCAAGATGTTTAGATGTTATATCGAAAAAAGATCCTCCGGAGTTCGTTTCCTGTGTGATATAACACAGGGGTAAAAAGTTATAATCGTCACACTGTGTTTGTTACAAAAGTTTTGGCGGATGCGAATATCTCGAGGTATTGGATTTCTAGCCACCATGATGTTTTGTGCTACGTGATGTGACACAATGAACCAATGAACGGATTTGAAACAGAATTAGAGAACAGTTGAGACCTTATGTGGGAAATACGGAAACCTTTGTCAGGACTCTACTCACTTCGTAGAAAAGCTGCAGAACATCCAGTTGGGACCAAATGACCGACTCGTTAGTTTTGATGTTGTGTCTCCGTTCACATTAGTTCCCATCAGAGAATCGCTAAACTACGTGTCGGAGATATTCCCGAATTACATAGCAAAGCTCTTTGAACATTGCCTAACATCCAGCTACTTTCAGTGGAAAGGCGAGTTTGATGAACAAATAGACGGTGTCGCCATGGGAAACCCCCTAAGTCCTGCAATTGCGAATTTCTTCATGGAAAAATTCGAACAAAGTGCCATCGAATCGACATCAAAGAAACCGTCTACGTGGCTACGTTATGTAGACGATACTTTCGTCATTTGGGGCCACGGAGATGAAGAATTGCAAGCCTTCTTAACCCATCTCAACAGTAGGCACCCAAATATTCAATTCACAGTCAGAAACTGGTGACTCCTATTAGGTATTTGACAAAATAATAAGTATAAAAACCGTACAGCATATTACAAAGAACGAGCGTTCTACTAGAATATCTGAAATTATGGAATACTCAGATGACGAAGGACTACCTGAAAAAAGTGCAATTAACCCCTAGAACCCGAAGCATCCCCAGCGTAAGAAACCACCGTCTTGGAGTTCTACCATGACACAAAAAGGAAATCATAATATAAGTCCCTAAAACTCTGGGTAAACTAGACAACAATCCCACAAAATGAACAGAATGATTTCGAAAATTTAATGGAGACTTTCTTCAAATTTCTGCACGATTCTATAAAAAATTTTCACCCAGACTCTAAACGCGAAGTCTCTTTCGCAATGAAAAACTTAATTGCGGAAGAAAAAAACGAGCAAAAGCAGGATAGCAACCGCTCCCATTCTCTCGAGGATAAAAAAGAATACAACGACAAATGCAAATACAAAGTATATGTCAATGTTGGAGTAAGAAAGTAAATTAAATTTGGAAAAAAATGCAATGAAGAAAAAGTAAACTGGTTAACTTTGTCTATGAATATTTGGCTTCTGTTTTTTAACCATAAGACAACGAAAATGATTAAGGAATAGAATAGTCCGAAGCATTTCAGCCACACCAATCATCACAAATCTCATGAAATCCTCAAACCGAAACATATGTAACATGAAATTGCAAAAGAACTTCTAAGGAAAGGATTAGTTTTTCTTATGAAAATTTTCAATGTCATTCTGTGGATAGAATATTGGCCAAAATGTCCCAAAGCAGCTCAAATAATTCCGATTCTGAAGCTAGGCAAAGACCCAACGTAACATCGCAACACAAATCAGCCTATCAATAAATGCCAACTCTAAGCGTTGTTAGCCACGCTTTCGCTTAGATTCAAAGAGTCACTTTATGACCAGTTTTGAAGATAATTAAGCATACTTAAATGACACTTTGAATCTAAGTCAAAGTGATGCGACTGGGCCTAAGCTGCTCGAAAAACTCATTCTCAGAAGGTTAAATCAAAACGACTTCTTAGAAAACATCATACTACCCTCTTTAGCAGTTTGGATTCCGTAGAAAATACTCAACAATACAGCAAACCCATCATATTACTCAAGTCATTAAGAGCTCATTTGAGAATAGGGAATATTGCAGTGGAGTATTTCTTGACGCGAAACAGGCTTTCGGCTAAGTTTGGCACGAAGGCCTTTTGTAAAGAGAAAACAGTTCCTTTCGCCAGCTTACTTGTGTTTATAATTCTTATGTGAATGAGAAAACTTTCCAAACTGTATTCGATGACTCAGATTTGAATTTCTTCCTAATTAAGTGTAGTAGGATCACTTTTATGTTTGATATACACATCAGTATCAGACTTACTACACTCATAAAACACGCTAGTTGACTAGTTCGTTGATGATACAGCGATATTAACTGATAAAAATCTCGAAATGGCTGGATAACATAACATAACCAGTCGTCTCATTTTAATATTCTCCAGCAACGTTTGAAAAAATGCAAAATTGGTGTACCTGAAAGAAATCAAATCTGCACATGTAATATTCACAATCCACAAAGAAGTATCATTGAATAATGATTCTAATGTTCAAACGAGCCCAACCAAAAACCTAGGTTTCCACTAAGAAGATAAACTGACATGGGAGAGGTAAATCATTACAAACGAAAAAACAAATGCAAATCAAAACGAGGGAGCTCTAATGATAATGGGAAGAAACTGCAGATTAGCCATGCAATAGTTATTTGACAAAGGATTAAACATGGATCCATCACTATACCATTGGCGTTTATACAGAGGGGAGTAGGGATAATTAAGTCCCCCCCCCCAAGAAAAAACTGTCTTACAAAAAATAAGTCATACACTCAATACATAGGAACATATCCTAACTATATTCTAAATTCATCGGATTTTACTCCAGTTCATTTTTGTTGTTGATACTGAGAGTGGAATGCATACGATTCACTTATGAAACTTAATATAGTTCAATCTGGCGTGTAATAAAAAGCCCCACCTGATCATTAACCATTATTATTTATAAACTATATTCAAGCCACTTACCGTCTGAGAAGTATAGAAACACCCATTTTATTGAGCACAGAATATCCCTGCAAATAAAAGACAATTTTTTAAGCAAACTAGTCAATCAACTTTCCAATTCATTTTTATGTTAACAGGGTTTCAACCTTACCCAATAGGTCTATTGGAGGTTTTACGATAAAAGTGATTAGAAATTAATTATTTACACAACTAGTAGGTTGTAGAGGGGGATATAAAATATCAGAAAATAATTCTAAAACCCGCTTACGATATAATTTGTTTCGGTTTTTTAGAGTCTGAAATAACTTTTCAAAGGGTTGTCTTGGTTCTTGTTAATTTCATAATTTTTCTCTGTCAAAAAATATTGTCATATGCAGCAGAGAAAAAGTGTGAAATTGTTTTGATATTTATATGAAGGAAAACAGCGTTGATGAATATTGATAAATTACGAGCATTGAAAATCGGACCGAACCTAGTCCGAAAAGTTGGTGAAATAATTCAAATTAAAGCGAATTGAATACAAAGTCCAAATTGTCCAAATTCTTGTGAAACTGATACCTGATATATTTGCAATGTTTTAGTCAATCCAGAAACTGCTCTCTTTAGGATTAAATTGTTTAGAAAAAAAATCAATCTTATTGCGTACGATGCAATAGTGATGAAAAGAGATGGATCCTTGGCTTTTAATTCATACAATACATTTTAAATTGAAATGATTTCAGGTTTCAAAGTTTGAATTCTCAACAAACCTACTTCTTGCTATCTTAACATCAAAGTTAGTTTTAGTTTCATAGATACAAGAAAGTGTATATTTCTCAAATTCAATAATTGTTTCAGATATTTTTGTCTCGAAAATTAGCTCGTGGTATTTCAGGTATGAACCCTGTCATCTTTAATTACTTTATATTTTTCAGAAACTTTTTTAGGTTTTCTGTCTCAGTCTCTCGAACAAAATGAAAGATAATTTTATCAATTAATAATGAATAAGCTATTACAAATATTCGTCATTGTCAAATTCTTTCGAAAAATATGTTGTCTAACAAAGAATAAAAAAAACAACTTCGGATTATTAAACTGGGTAAAGTACCGGAGTCTACGTATATCAGATTGATTTATCAGACAAATTCGTAAAATTGTAACAATTTTTTTTCGAAAGGATGGAGTTTACTCATCAATTTCTAATTGATTTTGTTCCAGAGGGTGGGAGAGGAAGAAGGTTCAGAAAATGAAGAATCCTCTCACAATATATTTCAATGGTTATGTTATTCAGATCTAAAGATAAAAATTGATCAATATACCCATCTTAGACCTAATATGCTATGCGATTATGTTTGAATTTGAATTCTACAGTCAGGAAGCAGCGAGTCAGGATTTATTGAATCATTACGAAACGAACAGGTAATCATAATATTGTTATCTACAATAGGTTTCAACTCGATAGCTTTATGCATACAAGTAAAAATGATAAGTTCTTGGTGAAAACGAGGCATCATCCACAAATTCCTATTCGTAATCCATATATAACTAAATGAAGTCATAACAATTGATAAATTTGGATGGAAAAATAAACTCGATAAGATTAAGAAAAAAGACTTACTGATGTTTGAACTGTTTCAGCACTGTGAAATTCGCGGAAAAAATATCTAGACCTTCCTCTAATGAGATGAATAGGCAAGATTCGTGAAGAGTGCACCCGAAAGGTTTCACAATTATTTGAGTATTATTGATTGGGAGGGGACATTGTTAACTTTTGTAGGTTTATCATTATTTCATTATCGTGACATTGCGTTTAGGAAATTATTTTCATCTTCTTGGATAAAACGGCCACATATTTGCGTAAAAGGAGGCCACAATAAATTTATTTGTTGTTGTTGAGGTCTAAATTCGAAGAGCGATGTTTCTCAACTGACACAGCGTCATCAACTTATTAGGTCGTTTATTCCCGCTCGGAAACGAATGGAAAATTTTAAAGCTGATAGAACGATATTGTTGGAGCACTGAAACTGGAAAGTTGTAGGTGATTGACATATTCTGTTATTTGCCTAGTGTACATCATAGATTTTTTCTGAAATATTTCTTAGGAAGTTTCATTGAGAGATAACTTAACCTCAAGAAAATCAAGTGATTGGCTTTTACTTATTCTCAAGATAATTTTCAGATTAACTTTCAAGTTATATCAGAACAATCAGGATTATTGTTCATAAAATTCGTAAGCGAAACATAAACAATAATGAGCAGGTTCCTTACAGATTTTTTACTCAAAAAAAAACCTTTCCAAGCTTTAGGTACTCTTCAAACATTTTATTGCTGAGGGTTCCACTGAATAAATTTGATTTGTTTCAACTTCTTTAATCCAAGTTTCCCCTTCCCTCTAGAAAATAAAAACAAAACAAAACATTAAGTTTGACATTGATATTGATAGAGTCTTCCGGGCTCATTGGTCGTGGTCTATTAGGAGTTATTTCACGTCACGGTGCGCCTACATGTGCGTTATCCATCTTCAGAGGATTTTTGGTCCTAAAAAATTGTAACTCGATCGCTCCGTGTACTCTTGTACTTAAGTTTATAAATCTTAATGGCTTCAATTTTCATCCTGAGATATTGAATTTTGATGTTTGAAATGACCTATTCCTTCGAGAAAACCATATATCTGTTAGAGCATATTCCGCTAATGCAGATTTCTCTGTTTTATAGTACTTATCAATTTAGACTTTGCCACAGTAGCAAGGTATTCTGTAAAAACCGGCTTGTGAAAGTGGGTCGACGTACAGGGTAATTCACTTATCCTGGTAACCAAAATTTTCTCAAAAACGTCCGAATAATTTTTCATTCTGTGAATGGCGTTTTGAACAAGTCAATGTCAACTTGAGATGGGCATGAAAATCTGCGGAATAAATGAAGACGCCAGGCGTCGCGGCGCTATCAAAAATTTTTTCTCCAAGGACATACCCTTTTTATCATGTCAATCGAAAGATAATTGCATTCTTAACTTTTTTTTCGAATATAATTTTTATCCAGTCAGCAATCTGCAGCGTGATTCATGTTAATTCTATTCCATTTAAACTGTTGCCGTGTGGTTTTCTTGCAGAAGAATCTCTTTGATACCATGTTCATCAGCTAATTTGGAGACGTAATCACACAATTATCAGTTTCGTAACTTTCAACAGATTCGGAAAGGGGAAATTGATGGAGTTTTTTTTTATTTCTTTCAAATTTTGTGACATTTCTGTCATAAATATTTATAAACCTCCGAACATTATTTGGCCAAGAAATCTTAATGTTGATGTTTTTTAAAGTAGCAAATGCATTTCCAAAATGCATTCGATTTATTCTGAATATTTGGTTTCTTTTCTGCTTTTGTCTTTCTTCATTTCAGATTAAGAATTACGAGTCGTTTTGGGAAGAACCTGTGTATCCGAGCCCATCGACGGATAACATGGATGATCACACTGATGTCTTTCAAGATTTTCCCGATATTTGATATTTTATGTTATTTTGTTTACGGGGAGGCAGGTTTTTTCGGCTGAGGTTTTTTCCCCTGGCTGTATAGTATCGTATGATACAAGTGTTGATAGTATCGTATGATTCTATAGTATCATACAAAGAATGTTATGATACCCCGTTCTTTTTTTACCTCAGCTTAGGTACTTTTTGTTTCAGCATTTAATGTATTATTTTAGCTCTCTTTTTCATAAGAATATATATATATATATATACACAGGGTGTACCAAGTTCGACGGCCTATTAGGCGTTTCTGGAGAACTAGACTTATTTGAAATCTGAAAATTGGGATTATGATATTGTTTGACATTATCTACCGAGTTAAAATATTCTTGGAGCCTGACCACTTTTGGTTATACAAGGAGAGAAAAAAAAAATTTCAAAATTTTATTTTTCTGTTTTTTTCTTTTTGAATTTGATAGAGTATGCAATTCTGAATACATTCATACTCAAATCGTTGCATTCGTCGAAATACCATCAAAAATATCGATAAAAACCTGAAGAAAAAGAGAGAAAAGAGTATTCGGTATTATGTTTGTTATTCCTAATCTAGATATCTTAAGCATAAACCGTTTTCACATTTTTGAAGTCGAAGAATGTGGAAATATTGTACATTTCTAGATTTTTGAAAAACTCATCACTGGGTGTTCCAAATATTTTGTCAAAAATTGGGATCAAGATTGGCCCATAACTTTCGTTTTTCAAATTAGAACCCTATTTTTTTATGATTGATAATGATAATGTTTCGACATGTTCATGCTCCTAAAATTGATAATTCTTAAGTTATTTAGGATTTTCTGATTTTATGTCGTATGTAGCGTCAAATTCATTAAATCTGTTTCATATCAACTATGACCTTGGTCATAGAAGATAAATTATTTCAATAACTCACTTGTGACACACCTTTTTGTTCAATTCATTCATCATTGTTGTTATGGAACAGGTTTTATGAATTTGACGCAATGTACGACATGGAATCAGAAAATGCTAAATAACTCAAGAAATATTAATTTTAGAAGTATCAACATGATAAAACATTATCATCATCTTTCTTCGTAGATTCCGACGCAATCATAAAAAAATAGGGTTCTAATTTGTAAAACGAAAGTTATGGGCCAATCTTGATCCCAATTTTTGACCCAACATTTAGAACACCCTGTGACGAGTTTTTCAAAATTCTAAATATGTAAAATATTTCCATTGTCTTCGACTACAAAAAAGTGAAAACGGTTTGTGGTCAAGATATCTAATAGATTAGAAATAGCAAACATTATACCGAATACTCTTATCTACCTTTTTTTGTTCAGTTTTTTTTTATAATTCGGAAAGTATTTTGACGAATGCAACGATTTCAGTACGGATGTATTCAAGTGTATATCATTAGTGGAATAATTCATCTTCTATGACCCAGGTCATAGTTGAAATGAAACAGATTAAATGAATTTGACGCTATGTACCACATAAATTCAGAAAATCCTAAATAACTCAAGAATTATCAATTTTAGGAGCATTAACATGTTAGAACACTATCATCATTTTTCTTCGTGCAATCCAACGCAATCATAAAAAAATAGGGTTCTAATTTGAAAAACGAAAGTTATGGGCCAATCTTGATCCCAATTTTTGACCCAACATTTGGAACACCCTGTGATGAATTTTTCAAAATTTTAAAAATGTACAATATTTCCACAGTCTTTGACTTCAAAAATGTGAAAACGGTTCGTGCTTAAGATATGTAGATTAGGAATAACAAACATAATACCGAATACCCTTTTCTCTCTTTTTCTTCAGATTTTTCTCGATATTTTTGAAAGTATTTCGACGAATGCAACGATTCGAGTACGAATGTATTCAGAATTGCATACTCTATCAAATTCAAAAAGAAAAAAACAGAAAAATAAAATTTTTAAAATTTTTTTTTCGCTCCCTGTATAACTGAAAGTGGTCAGGCTCTAAGAATATTTTAGCTCGGTAGATTATGTCAAACAATATCATAATCCCAATTTTCAGATTTCCAATAAGTCTAGTTCTCCAGAAACGCCTAATAGGCCGTCGAACTTGGTACACCCTGTATATATATACTATTCCATAAATTTTTTTCTGTATGCCTTCATTTGGAGACATAGACATGATTGTGTGCCTTGAATTCAAGAAGGCTAGTTTTCTAAACAATCTGCTTCTTCAACTAAAATTCAATATGTGGATTCAACAAGATGGCGCTCCATGTCACAACGCTGCCATTGTGAAGAGATATTGAGATTAAGAATTCGAAAATAAATGGAATAGGGAAATGATATAACCCATGTATGGATCATAATGGCTAGATGACCTAGATATGATTTTGTTTCGTAAAATGACGGAGGCTTTGTAACTATTTCTCTATTATTATATTCATTAAGTATTATGACTTAAAACAATGAACATTTTTTCTAATAACAAACGAAACATTTCGAATCATATGTTCCATATACCGGCCATTATGGTCCATACATAAGTTATATCATTTCCCTATAGTATCATACGAAGAATGTTGTGGTACCCCGTTCCTTTATTTACCTCAGCTTAGGTTCTTTTTGTTTCAACATTTATTGTATTATTTTAGCTCTCTTATTCAAAAGAATATATATATATATATATATATATATATATATATATATATATACAGTGGAACTTCCCTACAGCGAACGTCTCTACAACGAATGTCTCTGTATAACGAATTTCGTATCTGTCATTGCACCTTGAAACCAAATACCCTGTTAAAAACACCCTCTAAAACGAAGTGAATTCTCTCTATAACGAATTATTCCAAGAAAATCACTCTGTAAATGCGTATTGGTAAGAAGGTTTTTCCCAGAGTATACTTAGGGATGGTTTTTTTTCCGTAATTCTGTCGGACGTAGGTAATAAATCCCGATCATAAACTAAACCATTACGACGGACGGAGAGTTCCTTCTGAAACAGGAGGCTATACAGATTGTTCAGTTTTCAGTTTTTCTCTGATCGTAAATGAAAGAAGTAGTGCGAAAATGTCCAGAAGGAAGTGTTTAGGTAAATTATGTATAATGTATTCAAATAAAAAAAATGCAAGTGAACGTTGCTTTTTTTGACACTAGACACAATAAAAAAAAATTTCTGCATAACGAAATTTCTGTATAACGAAATTTTTTTGCGGATTTAGCGTATTCGTTATAGGGAAGTTCCACTGTATATATATATATATATATATATATATATATATATATATATATATATATATATATATATATATATATATATATATCATTTCCCTATTTCATTATAAGTTACTTTGGTCAAAATATAAGGGTCTACTTGGGCACATACGTTTCTTATCTTTATTTTCAAGTGGTCGAAGTTCGAAGTTATTAGAATAAGTTTGGTATAAGTACCATATTTTCCAGAGTATCCCTCAGAAAGTCATCCATGAGCGTTAGGTCTGGCGATATCTGATGGGTCCGTTGGTTCCTATTCATTTATTTTATCGAATTCTTGATCTGAATATCTCTTCACAATACCAGCGTTGTGACATGGAGCCCCATCTTGCTGTAGCCACATATTTCATCCTATTTTAACAGGCGCATTGACTAGAAAACTAGCCTTCTTGAATTGAAGGCACAAAATCATATCTACATAAAACTATAAAACATAACATAACATAAAACTCCATAACATAAAACACGCTGTAGTTCGTTGACGGTTAGAAATGGATAAAATTTGTATTCGAAAAATAAATTCTGAATGAAATTATATTTCGGATGACGTGATAAAAAAGGTATATCCCTGGAGAAAAAATTTTTCATAGCGCCGCGACGCCTGGCGTCTTTATTTATTCCGCAGATTTTTATGCGCATCTCAAGTCGACATTGACTTGTTCAAAACGCCATTCACAAAATGAAAAAATATTCGGATGTTTTCGAGAAAATTGGGGTTACCAAGATAAGTGAATCACCCTGTACTCGACTTTGTGGTTGGTAGTTCTGATGATTTGGTCAAGTTTTTGTGTGGGTTTATGCATATACCTATTAAACCCGTATATTATATTATACGTATATGGGTTTATGTGACAGTCTTGATTTTCTGCCCCTTCAGTGTTCTACCAAGTATGTATTATATCTGTGACCTTAGGGATGTATGGTAAGATATATAGCTTTTTCATTGGGTATAAGTTGTAATGTTTTATGTGACATGTTCTTTCGAGCATTTAGGCCGTCGTCGTAAATTAGTTCTCGACGTTTCGCCAGTTCGAGTGTCTGGCATCTTCAGGAGTTATATTTCAGGAGATGTTCTCACTGGACTGAACTGCCTGAGTGTGACGGGGACGCAGATTGTACTTCCTTATATAACCTCGGTCGGGGGGCGTGGCTGCGGTTGACCGGTCCCGTCCCGATAACGAACGCGCGCCGGTGTCCGACCGGTTCACAACCGGTTCCCGATTTTCATTCACTTCATGAACCCGGTTATTATTATAGGGAAGTGGTTTTGTGTTTTTGAGTACTGGCCCCCATGTTCTATTGATTTTCAAAGATTCCTCCGATTTATTGAAATTCGTTGGGTGTTTATGAATTTCGATTGCTTCCCTGTAGAGCCTGGGGTAGTATGCGGTAGTGGTGCACAACACTTGGGTTTTGTCGAATTCTTTTGCATGATTCGTGTTGTTCAGTGTGTGCTCTGCGACGGCGGATTTCTCTGAATGACCCAGTCTACAATTGGCCTTGTGTTCCTTGATCCTCGTATTGATGGATCGCTTCGTTGTACCGATGTATACACTTCCACAGCTGCACGGAATTCGGTATACACCTGGTGTACTGAGTGTATCCCTTCTGTCCTTGGGGGAGTTGAGATGGTCCTTGATCTTCTTCGACGGTTTGAATATTGTCTTAATGTTATGTTTCCCCAGAATTCGTCCGATTCTATCTGTCACCCGTGGGATAAACGGCAAGAATGCTTTTGTTTCCGATTCTTGGCGACGTGATACATTGTCGTTGTTGTGTTCAGGCCTTTGTTTGATGTATCTATCGATGTCGTTTTTCGTGTAGCCGTTAGCCATGAGAGCGCGCTTCAAGTGTTCTAACTCGGTTGCTAGTTGTTCTGGCTCACAAATTCTTCTCGCTCTGTCGACTAGCGTTTTGATTATCCCTTTACGTTGGCATGGATGATGATTTAAGGTGTTGTGTAGATATCTGTCCGTGTGTGTAGGTTTTCGGTATACAGTGTGTCCTAGAGTAGTTTCCTTCCGTGTGATAAAAGCATCTTCGTTGGAGGAATCACTACAAAAAAGATTGTGCCGAAGCGAGGCCTCGCTTCCAAGATTTTATGGATTACCTAAAATCCACAAAAATCAATCAATTGCACTCTGACTCTGAATATCTTCAGCATTATATCGCGATGAACGCGCGTGCCAGCTGATAAGGTATAATTATAAGGCGCTCCACACACGTAGGTGCCCCATGGTGAAGCCAACACCTTCCTAGGTTTTCCACCAAGTGAAGAAAATCCAGGATTTGGAAGTCAAACGACACTACAGCTTATCTCGTCGCAAATGTATCAAACTATGCCACCCAACAATAAAAATACATGGCAAACGCCAAAAAAACGCAAAAGATCGGACACCCAAACTCTTAGTCCACCTCCAACACCAACAAGAAACAGATTTTCACCGCTAGAAACAATGGCATCTAACGATTTGAATGAAGGTAATAAGGAAAAAAAAGGATAAAAGCCAACAAGAAAACAAAACACCATTCCCACCCCCAATTTTTATCTACGATGTTTCTGACTACAAAGCAATGCTGAACAGCTTCAATCAGGTAATAGAGAAAGACTCATTCCACACGAGAGTACTAGCAAATGTAAAAATAAAAATCAGCTCACATTCCGTGGACACATAAAGCTATCTGCATACCTCAGAAAAGAGGAAATTATACACCACACCTATCAAATACGTGATGAACGAGCATACAGAGTGGTCATTAGGAACCTACACCACACGGTGCCCACTGAGGAAATTAAGAATGAACTTAACGAAGCTGAACATAAAGTCCGAAACATAATAAATGCAAAACATAGAGTAACAAAAGAACCATTACATATGTTTTTTGTAGATCTAGAACCCCAATCCAACAACAAAAAAGTTTATGATCTTCAATTTATAAATTGAACTATAGTCACCATTGAACCACCAAGAAAAAAACGGGGATTGATACAATGTATGAGGTGCCAAGGATATGGTCACTCCAAAGCATACTGTTATAGACCCTTCAATTGCGTTAAGTGCGGAGAACAACATGACACTAAAATCTGCCAAAAAAATAAAAATACGCCAGCAAAATGTGTACTGTGCAACGGTAACCATCCAGCCAACTATAGAGGCTGCCAAGTGTATGAAAACCTCTTGAAGATAAACCAACCCAGAAGCTCCATTCGCCAACCAAGCAGTGCCCCAAACACTCCTCAAAAAATACCAATGCCTTCGAACAATCAAATACCGCAACAACAAATTCCACGAACCTATGCTGAAGCGACACGCACAGGGAAAGAAGAACAAACAACATTTGGCCTAAATCAACAACTAACAGCACTTCTCGACGAATTCAAAAGTATGTTTTCACAACTACCTATTGGTCTCTGAAACGCATTTTACAAGTCGGACAGTATTCTCCATCCCACTCTACTCAGTCTACCATACTATTCATCCTGATGAAACTGCTCATGGAGGATCTGCTGTCATCATCAGAAACTCCATATCCCACTTCGAACAGGAAAAGTTTCAAACAGATGCCATTGAAGCAACAAGAGTTAATATCAAGATCAATACCGGGAATCTGGATATAACATCAGTATACTGTCCACCACGTCACACAATCTCATCGGATATATATAAAGATTTCTTCAGCACTCTTGGTAACAGATTTATTGTAGGTGGTGATTGGAATGCCAAACATACACATTGGGGCTCCAGGCTGATAACTACAAAAGGCCGTAATCTACTTCGTGCTCTGACAGACAATCAGTATGACCACCTCTCTACTGGGCAACCAACTTACTGGCCAACAGACCCTAGAAAACTACCTGACCTCCTCGATTTCTTCGTAGTGAATGGTATCCCAACGCAAAATTGCTTACTCGAATCTCATTATGATTTAACATCTGATCATACACCTGTTATCGTGAATCTCAACAGCCAACCCATAAACACAAACATTTCAGCCAAACTAGCTTCGAAACATACTAATTGGGAAAACTTCTGCAAATAAATTAATGAAAATCTGCGTAATCAACGTATCAAAGAGTCGAAACAACTTGATGAAGCAGTGAAACTCTTCACCACTACAATACAACAAGCAGCTTGGCAAGCTACCCCTTCTACCATACAAGAAGTACCTAATTCTATGAGGACCCCACTACACTTACGACATCTAATAACAGAAAAGAGGAGAGCAAGACGAATTTGGCAAAGAACTCGCAACATCAACGATCTGCATAACTATAGAAAGCTATCAAGAGACCTTTCAAAAGCACTAAAAGAGGCACAAAACTATACCTTTGAAGCCTACACCGAAAGCCTAAGCACATCAGATCACAGCTTTTGGAATGCGACAAAAAAATTTAAGAGGCCCTCACTACCAGTCACTCCAATAAATACAGAGAATGGCTGGGCAAGATCAAGTATAAAAAAAGCAGATGCCTTTGCTTTACACCTGTCACCTGTCTAAAGTATTTGAAGAACCAGATGGAGCATCAGAGCACGGAATTGATGTCGTCAAATATCTTGATACACCATGCCAATTATCGTTACCAACTGAAGCAGTAACCCCCAAAGAAGTACAGGCTGAAATCCGCAATTTAAAAAACAACAAGGCTCCAGGTTACGACTTGATAACAGCACAAGTCCTAAAAAAAACTGTTAAGAAAAGCAATAGTATTTTTAACAACCATTTACAACCGCATGCTGAACTTAGGTTACCTACTATCCCATCCTCTGGAAATACGCTCATGTTATCATGACTCACAAAGACGGTAAACCACCACACGAGCCAACGTCTTATAGACCAATAAGTCTACTGTCAATTCTAGGAAAAATATTTGAAAGACTGCTACTGAAAAGAATTCAAAACGACCACGAATCGAAACTATTTCCTGACTATATATATATATATATATATATATTAATATATATATATATATATATATATATATATATCTTACCCAGTGTATTTTAACCTCAATGAGTCTAGAGGGTCTAGTAGATGAGTCGAACTGCTGGAAGGGTCGTCAAGAGAACCACCACCTCTATAAGTCGTTCTTCTGACGACCATTGCCTCTATGAGTGGAACTTTTTGATCTAATGAATGAGACCGAAGAAAATTCGGTTCGCAAACAAATTATCCGGAACAATATATTTTTACCCCGAAACCTCTATCCATTTGACAACACTGAAAATAAAAAGCAATGAACAAGACAATTACATGATACGAGTTTCAAAACTTACATTTCTATTCTCTTTGGTAATGAAAAGAATGCACATTCAAGATTATTATTGCTGCAATTAACCACCATGCATTTCGAATGTCGGCCAGTCTTTAACACAAAATTTATAACAGAAAATCACACAAACCAAGATTATGGAGTGAGCTAGGTGGTACTCTTGTAGCTTTCGAGTTATTTAAGTGGAAAATACGCGAGAAAATACAATCATCATTCAGCAAAAATATTTATTCAAGTATTTCTTTCAAAAATGACAACAGCCTTCTAATAATCTTTATATAATCTATGCCAAATGGACCCTAATTAAATATTTTAACCATAACCCGATTACTTTTGAAAAACAGATGTCGCTGACATCACTGTAGTCGCTTCGTTTCCCATCTTTATACTCTATAATCTTTGAACACATCAAGCCCACAGAATAGTAAACCAAATATCCAGAGCTCTCGAAAATAAACACTATTGCAATGGCGTATTCCTGGATATATCGCAAGCATTCGACAGGGTATGGCACTCAGGACTGTTATATAAGATTTAAAAAAACCTAAACAACAACTACTATCTGCTGCTAAAATTCTACCTCTCAGATAGAATGTGCTGTGTCAGACATGAAAGTGAAATGTCGGATTACTTCCAACTCAAATCCGGCGTACCACAAGGAAGTGTCCTGGGTCCATTTCTCTACCTTCCATACACAGCTGACCTGCATGAAACGCCTAATACAACGATTGCCGCGTTTGCTGATGACGTGGCTGTACTTTCTTCGGACAAAGACCCTGAAACCACCTCCAGAAACATTCAAGAACACTTAAACCAACTTAACAACTGGTATAAAACTTGGAGGATGACCATTAACCAGACCAAATCAGTTCAAGTTGTATTCACTACAAGAACCAGCACTTGCCCGCGAGTAACTATAAATGGTACCCTAATCCCAACTAAAAAAGATGTCAAATACCTAGGCATGCACCTCGATCAACGACTGACATGGGAAAAACACATTCAAGCAAAAAGAAAATGCCTAGACTTGAAACTCATAAAGATGTACTGGTTAATCGGAAAACAATCAAGATTATCCATCCAGAACAAACTGACACTTTACAAAGCGATTCTGAAACCTATTTGGTCATATGGCGTTCAACTATGGGGTTGTGCAAAACCCACAAGATGAAAAGTGATCCATCGGTTCCAATCAAAAACACTTCGATTGATAACAGGTGCACCATGGTACGTCACAAACGAAAGACTTCATGCAGATCTCGAAATACCATATGTGATAGATGTCATCAAATCCACTTCCACAAGATATCAAGAACGATTGCAGGGACACCCAAACAACCTCATCGAAAACCTATACAGTGAAGGACCCGACAACAGGAGACTAAAAAAAATATGGCCCGAAGACCTTCCACAGCACCACTAGCCTAGTGTACAATAAGTAGAAATGTCGTTGGACATTTCACTTTCATGCCCTTAACAACATCAAATTTACTTAATACCATATATGAGTAGATTGTAAATATTCAATAAAGGACACAAAAAAAAATGTTATACGCTCATGAAACTTGCCTTTCCACTAGAAATATCTGAATGTAAGGTAAAATTAAAATTCAAAGAGCTGTGCTATTACATTTTGGAAATATCTACCAGATACGTAGTTAAGCGATTCCCTGATAGTAGGAACTATCTTACCTAATTATAATACTAATGTGTACAGAGACCCAAAACTTTGGCTAAGTTTGTTCCAACTCTTGATTATAGTTATTTATAATACAAGTGCAGAGATGACATATTAATAATATTCTTCCAAGCACGAGTTCAAAAGTGCAGAACGAGCCACGTAGTGGCAAGTTTCATGAATAAACGAGTATGAGAATGGGGAGCAGACTTGCAAAACGCAGTTTGTCCAAAATTGTATTTTTTCGGGAAAGGCAACAAACTTATGCTCAAAAACGGCTAAAATCAAGAAGTTGCGATTTGTACCAAAAAAAAAAAGAAAAAAAAGCATGAGTGATTGATCCATTTGCAGACTGAAAAAAACGAAAATAGCTCTATTATTTCATAAATAGAGCAGGACGAAATGCTATCTGCATGTCTCTAGTGGCAGAAAGCGTTTTGATAGTCGCTTAAACCGGTTTTGGGTAAAAAATTATAAAAAACCAAAACATTATGTTTTCTATAAACATTGCATTTTATTTTTATACTTTTTTAATTAAATTCATTGCTCCTATTGCATCACACCCACATTCTTCATTTTCTTCAACGACTGTTTCTCCATCTTCTCAGTGGAGAATGAAATGTATTCTGGATTTTGTTCTGAAAGATAACAAGCAGGGCCGTAGCTAAAAGCTTGTCCCAGGGGAGGGAAAACTGGATTTTGGCGCCCCCTTACCAAAAAAATATATTCGTAGATATCAGCAGAGAAACAGTTTATCAGATAATTAGCTATAAATTAACATAATTAACAGAAGATGCTAATTATTGTACGAAAATTAAAAGATATTCATAATACAAGTGCAGAAGGCACTAATATTCTTCCACGAGTTCAAAGTAATAGTATATTACTTCGCTGTACGAGTATTTTACGTTGTTTTTTCCATTTGATTAAATTTTTATTGAAATTAATGAAATATTTCCATAAATAGGTAACATTTGGTGATTTTTGGATTGAAAAATATTGTTTGGCAGAAATGTTTTCTCTCTCATCAATTTGACAGATAATGCATAAATTCGTAGCAGGAGGCCAACATATGTAATAATAACTAGAATGAGTATTCTCTCACGATTTTCTTCTACAAGAAGTCGCAGAATGAATGGAACGATCTGACAAAGACCTAGAAAAATATCTATTTTTTCTAATTTTGTTTCAAATCCGTTCATTCTGCCACACCTTGTAGAACAAAATCGTGCGAGAATATTTCATTCTAGCACAGTTTTTATGGTTAAATTGATAAATACATGTGTATTCTCCTTCCACATGGATTCAGTTATTATCTGTCAAATTTATGAAAGAGAACACAGTTCTGCCAATTAATATTTTCCAATGAAAAAATCATTGAACGATATTTATGGAAAAATTTCATTAATTAATAAAGATTCAGTGAATTAGATCAAATAATGGATGGCACTCGCACAAAAAAAAATGAAATAAAAATCGTTCATTCAAAAAATTTGAATTTGAATTTTAGAAACGTGAAAAAATATGAATAACTAATTATTGGAAAATTGAATGAACGAATTTTCAGTCGAGAATTTTATAGAAATATGATGAACAGCCGTCGAAAAATATCATTCAAGTTTTGTAGACTCAGCAATTTAACGTATTTTACAAAATTATTGAACAAAACAAATAAACAAAATGGAGAATTCGATTACCTATAATTAAAAACAAATCAAGTCTTCACGTGAAAAATTACAAGAGTAAATAATGAATAAGGAGATGAAACGTGAAGTTTTTGTATGGCCTCCAAACTAACGTGGTATCGCTTAAACTTACCTCTTTCGTTATTTTCAAAGATAATTTCTTCTTTTCTGGAAGAAATAGCTTTAATCATCACGTTTGCGCCTTATTTCCTGATCAAGTTCTTTTTGCGAGGATTCATAATCCGTTATTTGGTTCTAATGTTTTTTCATTTGAAACTTCATAATTCAATAAATAAAAGGTTGTGTTTGTTTTCTTTCTATTGATTGATTATGATGAAAAGCCAGCAATTCGGGGATTCACCGCATAACCATCTTTCCGAAACGAGGCTTTGTACAATGTCATCGCTGTAGTTCAAATGAATACACTAGATGGCATTGCAAGCAACTTATGTATAAACCTTAGAATATAAAATACCAGGAAGGAGCCTATGCGCACCTAATGCAAGAGCGGAAGTGCGACAAGAGTGCACCACGAATGAGTCATCGTTCGGTTTGAATTTGAAATAAGAAAGTGGTGCTCTCAGCAAATTGTACTTTTATTTGGTTTTTGTGATATTTTCGCAGTTTAACTGTATTGAATTAAGTTTTAGCCGAGGTTTAAAGGTGTGTCCGTGAATTTCTTACTATTTTATACACGTTATTTAGTGCTATAAGACATTTTCCAAGTTTAGAACATTTTCGATAAAATGATTAGTTGTGCAGAGTGTGGCAATTTCAAAACACCAAAAAAACAAGAATTTGGTGTAACATTTCACAGGTAAGTGATATTGGTATTGAAATGATTCATTTTTTCCTGAAAAACACGGGATTTCAATTTTGCTGAATTTGAAGGTTATCCGTAACAAACCATGGGCGTAGGTGATGTTCGGTAATCAATTTCATTGAACCAACTGACACTGATAGTTGGTAGCGCTATTAATTTCGTCTCAAGGGACATTTCGGAATTAAAACCATG
The DNA here is from genome assembly GCA_038502775.1 of Hippodamia convergens. Classification (NCBI taxonomy): domain Eukaryota; kingdom Metazoa; phylum Arthropoda; class Insecta; order Coleoptera; family Coccinellidae; genus Hippodamia; species Hippodamia convergens. The sequence continues at coordinate 122,913,851 of CM076607.1, forward strand.
ATTGTATCGTTGAATTAATTTTTATTCAGTTCTTCACAATTTATAAGTTCAATTATTTTTCCAGATTTCCCAGAGATGAAAAACAGAGAGTGATATGGATGAGTTTCGTAAAGAAACCTGGGTTTTGTCCTAACGACAGGAGCCTTTTATGTTCCAGGCGATTGTTTTAATCGTTCATCTGTGGCCTTTATCAGGTTATTTCCAGCAGCTTTCCAACAATTGAAATCGATCAGTTGGAATATGTAAGTAAAGAATAAAGGACCATGAAATGAATATATCGTCTGATACTTTTGATAAAAAGTACAACTAATTGTTTTTTCATCACCAGGTTGAATTATATTTGTAAAAATAAGGTTGATGATGAAAGAATTAGAACTGTATACCAGATTAATTTTGTTAACGAATCAATAAAAACAATATAAAATTGCATTGTGTTTTGCTCCCCTACTTCGTTAAGATTTTTTAGACCGATTTGGAATATGCCATTTCGTTAATAAAATGTAATTGAAAATTCAAATGCCCTACGCCACTGCGAAACGGAAACGAGTATCGGCCATATTGAGTGCACCATTCTCGTCGCACCAGAATGCATGATATGCTCCTTCCTGATTTTCTATATTCTAAGGTATAAACCGATTTCAAGCGAATAACCAGTAATGACCGCGGTTATCTACGGTCCTTCAGGGATATTCCTTGTAAAATGATTATAACCTACAATGACCGAAGTCGCTTGAATGCAATTGGTCCTAGTTGGTAATTACCAATGAGGACCAGGTTATTCGCTTGAAATCGGTTATACACTGGCTTCATTATTATTATTTATTTATTTTCAATAAAGTTACTTTACTTATGTATGAATCATATTTGGCAAGTAACATTTGCTTGTGACAGTTATTTAATGATCAGAGATCAATTTTTCCCCCCAGTAGCGACGGCCCTGATAACAAGATATGGCAAAATGAACGGATTTAACACAGAATTAGAGAAATTATATATTGTAATGCATCGCCAGAATTCGGAGCTGTGAAATATTTTCATTCTTTCGATAATTTTTTTGAGTTGTTTTCTGTTATCAACAACTGTTATTTGAAAAAACCATAACGGAGAATAATAACTGTTACTTAGGATAACGTTATCGTCCATAACTACTCGGCATAATTTTTTACCATAGACGAACTTTGAAGGTCTATGTTTTTTACCGACAAAGTGACAATGTCACTTTTGACAACTTGTTTTTGACACAAGAATATCAAAACAGCTGACACCCCCCAATTTTTATCGAAAAGTATGCGTTGGGAGATGTTTAGTGATATGTGTTTTTCTATTATTTGATGAAATTGAAAAATAAGTAAGTTTTATATGTTGTGTCGCAGTCTTTGTACTTTTCTAGGATGGGTATTTATATGAATGAATTGGCGATTATTTCGTTTTGTACATAGTCTATTCGTTTTAAGGAAATGAAAAAATGATGCCGATTAGAGATAATCAAGATGTTGCGTGTTTCTTCGTCACAAAACACTCATGGAAAGGAAAGTGAGTAAAAAGAATTTAAAGTATAATATCTCATTCATGTAATTTTTTTTCAAGGTATAAAAGAATATTCTCTGTTGGATCATTGGGAATTACAACATATAACCCTACCACCCTAGAAGTTACAAATCGATGGGTGTATAATGATTTCATTTCCCTCCAACCTTTGCCAAAAGCTGGCAATGCAAATAATGAATTCCAAATAAGTATGAAAAAGCAGAACAAAATTGATAATATGAGGTTCTCTTCTGATCATCGAACACAGTTGTTGACAGAGGCTCTTAAATTCAGGAACCATTTTGCAGAAAAACCTAAAGAGATATTAGTAAGTATGAATCTTCTTATTGTTTCTTTCTGTTATGAACTTAAGAATCATATATATTTTCCATTTGTAAGAAAGAGAATTTAAGTTTTGAGTGGATGAACTAGGTATTCTAGTCTTGATAAATAATGTCACTTTTTCATTTGATGATTCCAAAGAAAAGATTGGATGAAATTCCAAATTAAAATAATCCTTGTCTAATTTTTTGATCTACATTGAGTATATACAGTGCGCTATAATTTTTTTCCTAAATTTTGTAGAGGTATCATGCTTATAAATATCACTGGTCAGATGTACGACTGCCTGTAGTATTAGAAGTAACACCTTACTCATTGGATCAGTTGGATCCCACCTCAAATGTTGTTCTTGCCAGTTATAACTTCAAAGATTTTGAAGGAATATGTATCACATCTGATTACCCAGGTTTGTATTAAATAATCTCAGTCTTTTTATCACTTTATCGTAAAATGTTCAGGTGGATTCGTGATTGTTTGTGGGGGGTTTGGAAGACTCCATTTATTCCAATCAAGTGAATATGAGGAAATAAAAATGAAGTTGATAGAGAGTGCAGCAATCAATTTGGGAATGACTCTTAAAGTATTGAGTACACCTATAACCTTGGAGGATTTTCAGAGGCAAAGATTTGGTAAATTCAGGTCAGTAATTCTTAGAACTGTTGATTAAATAGTACTCCATACTAGATATTTATTCCCAGATGGGACTGTTGATGAATTATCATTCCATACTACACTTTCCTAAACTATTTCCTTTTTTCTTTTTGAGGAAAATTTCATAATTATGGTATCTGGGTCTTTCTGTTTCACAGTGATGATGAGCATTTAACTTCAGTTTCTGAATTCTCAGTTTATAAGATTCATAAGTGTAGACATCCTGAGCCTCTGAGAAGAACTCTATGCCTCTCAGAAACTTGCATATTGGAGAGAGATCCTCAGACATACAATATCTGTACTTTAAGGCCATTAGGACATATATTTGCTTTAGTTCGAGACAATAACAATCCTCAGCTGTTCAGTATAGAATATATAGATGGCCAAATAAGGACTTACTCAGCAGTTGATCGGTAAGACTATTATTAATTTTCATTCTATGTTAATTTTTTTTGTCTACTATTGGAGTTTTTCAATTATATCTTCTTGGAATCATGTTGTGGAAAATAATATCACATTATTTTCAGAGATTCATTGTTGGCTTCATTGTTAGATGGTGTAAGAGCATCAGGAAATAGGGATGTTCACATCAAAATGATCTACTCCGAACGTGGCTTTAGATTAGGACCTCTACATTTGCCTGTTGAAGAAGAGGCAGAAAGCATTCATGTTAAATTTTTATACAACCTGCCACCCAGAAAATCTTTCACAGAAAGTGTAAGAAGATTCAATGCTAATGTACCTTACAGTGGTCTATTGTACAGTATCACACAAGATGTGAGTATTAGTCAATGAAAGTTGCAGTACTAAGAGAAAATAGTCATTTTTAAATTATTTCTGAAAATACAAGAAATTAGTTAATTGATTTTATTTTTCAGGGAATCTTTTCAGAAAACAAGGAGAAAATGATAGTAGGCGCTCTCAATGCATTAGTTAAAAATGAAGGTGATCAGAAAACCATAAGTGTTGTTGATCTTGAAGCACAATTTCAAGCATTGAGGCGTTTAATTGCCAGTAAAGTGGGATATGCGGCATTTACCTCATTACCAGGGTGAGTTTGAGAAGGCATTTGTTCGATGATGATTGGTTTCAAAAACACTGTTGAGTATTTTTGATTCTCTATCAAATTATACCTACTCGCTCAAATTAAATTTTATCAGATTCAGAGAAGCAATTGGTCTGAAGGTGGTCAATGCCCTGAAGCGTCAAGACTTCGCTGTAACACATGCTGCAATTGATATGGTATGTGCTTTGATGCATCCTATGCATGAAGAGAGTGATTTGAAACAAGAACAGATGAACAAACTGTCTTTACTTCAAACTAAGAGTTTCCTAGAAAGTCTACTAGATATGTGGACATCACACATTGTAAGTCCTTAATTTTTCTCTAAAAACTTACTACTAATTAAGTACTTTTTTTAGAACCAAGGCACAGGAGCACTTGTGGTATCAGCTATGTTGGATTTTTTGACATTTGCTCTTTGTGTTCCATACTGCGAGACTACTGATGGGAGACTTTTTGACATTTTGTTGGATATGGTCTCAGAAAGGGGAAGGTCATTATTTAGACTTTTTCAGGTGATAACTCTCAATACCAAATTTAACAAAAATTATTATTTTTCTGACATGAGACATGGAGAATATAAAGTATTTCATATAATGAATTAAGTTTCCCAAATTTTATCTTTATCAGCATCCTTCCATGGCTATCGTTAAAGGCGCCGGGCTTGTTATGCGCGCTCTTATAGAAGAAGGAGAACCTGAAACTGCAGCAAGAATGCAAGAATTGGCACTTGCTGAGGGTGCTTTGCCTAGTCATCTTCTTGCAGCTCTATACACTCAAGGATCTGACGGCAGACTTTTAACACATCGCCAGTTATCTCGGCACCTTGTTGGTCTTTGGGTTACAGGAAATCCTATCGCAATGGCCCTCTTGAAGAGAATACTGGTAAATGAACAGAACAATAAGTTATGACCCAGAATTTTTATAAATTCATCTCAAATATTCTTGAATAATATTATGTTTTACAGCCAACAGGTTTGACTGGTTTCTTAGATTCTCAAGATAAAGTTCCAGAAAATGCTGTAGAACAAGAACTCCTAAATTATCGTGATAATCTCAAACTAGCTCAGGACCATGCTTCTCGTAATAAAAAAAATCCCAATTGGCTCGCTGTTGAGCGCAAGATTAAACTGATGGAGAAGCAAGTTGAACATTACACAAACCTAGCGATACAACACTGGGGAGCAAGAGTTGGAATGTCAGTTGATAGAAAGGATAGAAATAGGGAAAGGCCTATTGTATTGAGAAAAAGAAGGGAAAGGATCAAGGCAGAGGCCAATTGGGCTCTTTTTTATTATCAGTTTAATCAAGATCATGCTCTTCCGAATCTGATTTGGAACCACAAGGTAGGCTTTGTAAAACTGACGTTTTCATGCTTGATGATTTCTATCAAATAATAAGTAACTTTCAAATTATATCATGTGGGTAATACCATTAATATTTTCTTTCTAGACTAGAGAAGAGCTCCGAAGTGCCTTAGAAAATGAAGTAAGACTTTTCAACAACGACAGAGAATTGGCAGGAGCATCCTTAGTTGCCTGGAATCATCAAGAATTTGAACTTACCTATCACTGCTTAGCCGACGAAGTTAAAATTGGAGATTACTATCTTCGATTACTACTAGAAATGGATGAAAACAATGATGACTCACCAATAAGAAGATCGTAAGTTTAATATCCCAATTTTCACTAGATTTTCTTCATTTGTATTGTATTATTTTAAGCTATGAATTCTTCAATGATCTCTACCATAGATTTTTGTTAACCAATAAAGTAGAAATGAAATGTATGTGTCTTCAAGCTATGTCCATTGTTTATGGCCGATATTATGAAGATATTGGACATTTTAGTGATACTAAATATATTATAAGTATGTTAGAAAGAGTAAGTAATAGTTTATAGTATTTACATTACTAAAATTTTTTATATATTGTCTTATTATACAGATCTGGAATAAAATAATTGAATCATAGGAATCTAAATATTAAATTTGAATGAGCTCTGAGTCTAGTAGGACAGTGGAATAATTGAAACCTCATTGCGATTCTATAACAAATAAGGGACTGGACTGTTGGCATAGCAAATCTCGGCAGGAGTGACACCCGGCTCGCCGGCATCGAGAGTCGGGACACCGACTGGGCTCGAATCTCCAAAAACCCCGAATCGAGCCGAGCAACCAGCCACAACTTGGACACTCTGACAGTACTTACAACTCGCTGCAGAGATCCCCGAAATTTTCCATTCCAACAGTCCAGTCCCTTATTTGTTATTGAATCGCAATGAGGTTTCGATTATTCCACTTCTACTAGACTCAGAACTCATTCGAATTTAACATTGAGATTTGTATGTTTCCATTTTTTTATTCCAGATCTTTATAGACTTAAATAGTGGTAGTGAATTAGTGTTAAGAGGGATAGAATGGCAAAGGTTTTTTTCTTTGGATGCTCTTGTCAATAATCTTGTGTTGTGGGTGAATTTTAGTCGACAGAGGTGCTGCAATACTCAAAATTCACCTAACTATTGATTCAATAAGGAATAATAGAATGAACGGTAATAAATAAAAGCACCTAAACACTCACAATTATATTCGGTAGTTGTACTATAAGAACTTCAAAATAGTCAGGTTATGCATCGATAACTTGTTGAATAATCACAATGAGTGTCAGTTTGACTGTTATCTGTCCCTGAAACAGGATTATTCTGATAAACTAACAGTTTGTTTTTTACAAAAGAAATAATTTGAAAGAATATCAGCTCCGAAGGACTGACAAATACTTTAAGGTATATGGCTTATTGTTGTTCAAAGTGTAATGAACTGTTTACATAATAGGTAATCTCTTTTGTTTTCGCTGACTGTCAAGTCCTATTCGTATATTGCTTTGCTCACAGATTTCCAAATCAATTAATTTTCATTAATTCATTTTATCATAAATGTGGGAACTTGATGAATGTACAAATCTGTAGCTACCCTATATACCTTAAATTTTGCAGTTTCTGATAGTATGAAATTCAACCAAAAATAATCAACTCAATAAAACTTAAATGCTCTATATGCAAAGATAAAACAAATGACTAGCATTTTCAAGTCAATTGACTAATTGTGTTACCACCTTAGACACGACACTACTAATATTTTAGCCAACAGTGAATGGTGGAACAATACATGCCTTCCCTGATCAGGGATTTGAAAGCAAGTCGACCCACCGTGCCCCTCTTTTATAGGGGTCTTAACTGTTTCATGTGTAGTTTATGGTTATTATTCTGATTGAGTTCATATCCTTTATACCAGAATTATTCTATGATACCATTTTTCTATCTCAGTGTGTGGATAAAATGGAACGTGATAGACTAGTGATGTTTATTAATAAACTGATTCTTCATCACAAGAATGTTAGAGATATAGTAGATGCAGGTGGTGTTCGTATATTTGTCGACCTAATGACATTAGCTCATCTGCATACTTCAAGAGCTGTGATACCCACCCAGACAAATGTTATTGAAGCGACTCCTGGTATGCAAGTTATCCAAGAAAAAGAGTGGCATTATTTAAGAAGTACAGAAGAAGGTCGACAGGGACCTGTTAGCTTTAATGAGGTAATTGTACTTCTTGTAATTGTAAGTTCGAGCTGCATGCAGAAAAATTTGAAATGTTTTTAAATCCATTATTTTTCTTTTAAATATTTTGTTTAATCCTCTGATAGTATTCTTTAGATCTCACTCCCTGTAATTGCTTCTGGAAATAGCCTTTTTACGATTTTTAGATCAAAGATCTTTTTAATAAAAATGAAATTAACCAAAGAACAAGATGTTGGGCAATGGGATTGGATGGCTGGAGGGCTCTTTCTCAGTTGCCCCAATTAAAATGGACACTAATAGCCAAAGGACAACCAGTTTTGAATGAAAGTGAATTGGCAACATATTTGTTGAAGATACTAATAAAAATGTGTGAAAATTTTCCAAGCAGGTCAGAATATTTCCCAGATGTTTATCATTTGGAATTAGAAATAAAATCATGGATAAATAATTTTTTGCAGAAATAAGGATGATGCCATAATTCGGCCATTACCCAAAGTAAAACGCATACTATCAGAACCTACTTATTTATCCCATATTGTTCAACTCCTATTGACTTTCGACCCTATACTGGTAGAGAAAGTTGCTTGTTTGTTATTTGAGGTGATGAAGGATAATCCAGAGATAACAAAAGTATACACAACAGGTGTTTTCTTTTTCATATTGATGTACACAGGAAGTAATGTTCTTCCGATTGCAAGATTTCTGCAACTCACACATATGAAGCAAGCATTCAAATCAGATGATGTGAGTGTATCTAATTCCTTCTTATTAGTTATAGTCTGGATTTATTATAAAATATGAATTAATTTTCAGAACTCATCTGATATAATGCAGAGGAGTATATTAGGGCAATTGTTACCAGAAGCTATGGTATATTATTTAGAAAATCATGGGGCCGACAAATTTGCCCAGATATTCTTAGGCGAGTATGATACTCCAGAAGCTATTTGGAATTCTGAAATGAGGTTAGATTTGAAATATACTCTGAATATTCCCTAAGAAATTCATTCTTAGTTACATTTCGTGAATAAATTTTATAAATAAAATTCAGTAGATATTCATTTGCAGGAGAATGTTAATTGAAAAAATTTCTGCTCACATTGCTGATTTCACCCCTCGCTTAAGAAGTCATACAATGGCAAGATATGTTTATATTCCAATTCCAGCAGTCCGATATCCTCAGCTTGAGCATGAGCTCTTCTGCAACATATTCTACTTACGACATCTCTGTGATTCATCCAAGTTTGCAGATTGGCCCATACCTGATCCTGTAAGTCAGATCATAATATTAAGGAAAATTTAAAACTAATCAAAGTTCTGTTCAGGTTATGTTGCTCAAAAACGTACTAGAAGCTTGGAAGTCGGAGGTTGAAAAAAAACCGCCGATAATGACGGTAGAGGAGGCATATAAAAAATTGGAATTGACTGGAACTAACCACGAGGAATCCACAGTTCGCAAAGCTTATTACCGCTTAGCTACTATCTATCATCCAGATAAGAACCCAGCTGGAAGGGTATGCATATTTGAACATTGTTTATATTATACATGTCTCTATGCTGTTATTTCAGGAACAATTTGAGGCAGTGAATCAAGCCTACGAATTTTTGTGTAGCAGAAGCAGTTGGAATACTGATGGACCAAATCCTCATAATATTGTTCTCATTTTACAAACCCAGAGTATTCTATTTCATCGTTATTCTCAAGGTGAAATAACACTGATAATTAATATTTGAAACTAATAACCGGCATCCCATTTTTTCAGAATTGAAACCTTATAAATATGCTGGATATCCCCAACTTATCAAAACCATAAAACTGGAGACAGAAGATGAGCAGTTATTTTCAAAGAGTGCACCTTTACTTTCTGCTGCAAGTGAACTAGCTTTTTTCACAGTTCATTGCTCATCCTTGAATGCAGAGGAATTAAGAAGAGAAAATGGTTTAGAGGTAATCATTGAAGTATTTTTCTGTTTAGTTACAAGAGCATTGGAATCTAGTGGAACTAATTCTGCATTCTGCCCCATTATAGAGACAGCATAGTGGTCTGTTTCCATTCAAAGCTTCACTGTTTTACTTACGTTTGCAATATGACTGTGCTCATTATGTCGGCGTTCAGTTTGGACTTTATTTAGAAAGTTTTTGAACAGTTAGAAAAAATTGCATAGGTGAAAGTCTGAAAAGTATTATATCAGGAATCCAAGAACAAGCAGGACCATCTATTGGTAAACCATCTTGTTTTCACGAAAGAAAAAGATTTTCAAACGATGAAAAACCTTAAAATGAAGCTCTTTAATACTTCTCTGAAGTACGTCTCCCTGTTCTTCTTCTTCTTTTTCCAGCGTCCATATAGGCACAATGCCTGTTCCTCATTTCAACTTGCTTCATCTAGGTATACCATCCATCCATCGTTTTCGAGGTCTTCCTGGGCTTCGTTTTCCCAATGGTGACTTAGTCCTAGCGATCTCACGACTCGGTCTTCTGTTATTCGGGTGATGTGATCATTCCATTGAATGAACTGGAAATTTCTATGCCCAAGTAGTTGAACTTCATCACCTGTTGTATAATGCTTCCACCAACAATCAGTTTACATCTATGGGGTATTTTGGATGTGGTCATGCACTTTGTTTTGGATGTGGATATTATCATCCCAATAGATTGAGCCTTTATGTTAAACACATGTAGAAGCCTCTACAGATCATCTGCATTTTCTGCTAATAGAACTGCATTGTCTGCAAAGCATATGATCTTGAGTTCTTTATTTCCCATCTTATAACCTTTTTGTGTACAGACTTTTCTTATGATTTCATCCATAATAATATTGAATAGTAACGAGCTCAGTGAGTCTCCCTGTCTAATGCCTCTCCTTAGTGTTATGGGTTCAGTTAACTCATTATCTATCTTTACCTGTATGTTGTTGTTTTGGTATATATCTTCTATGGTTTTAATAATGTTGTTTGGTATTTGTCTGTTATAGAGGAGATGAAACACATCAGCTAATTGTATCCTTTTTCTAGATCTTTGAAGCAGAAGAACGCCGGCTTATCATATTCTATTGACTTTTCGGTTATATGTTTTATCACGAATGCCGCATCTGTACACGATCGTCCAGATCTGAACCCCTGTTGCTTGTCAGCTAGTGTTATCTGTTCGCTGATAAGATTTGAAATTACTTTAGTGACTAAATTCAAGGTAGTGCATAACAAATTTATTCCTCTGCAGTTCCCGGGCAGTTTTTATCTCCTTTTTTGAAGAGTAAAATCATTGTGGTTGTTCTCCATTAGTCCGGAATTTTTTATTGTTCGAGGATTCTTTGTGTGAGAATGGTCAACTCCTGAATCAATCTTTCTCCACCGTACTTGAGGAGTTCATTTGCAATGCCGTCTGGACCAGGGCTCTTCCTGTTTTTCAACCCAATCAGCGCCTTTCTCACGTCAGCTTCATCGATAAGTCTTTTAGGTATGTGGTCCATGTGTTCTTATCAATTTGACTTACTGGTATTAGTTAAGTAATATCTTTCTTCTGGCCTCTTATGAATCTCCATCTGTTTTTGTAGACCGTAAAAGTCCTTTTCTAGTTGTTTTGAGAACTATTTCCAATGCATGTCCTTCATTCTTCTATCCAGCGCACCTGTTTCGTTAAATAATATTTATTTTCTAATTAACAGGCAGGTATCGATTCAATCAGAAAACGTTCATTGAAATATAAGCGGAGCATACCGATACCATACCCTTCAGGAAGCGTTGAGGTACACTACCGCAACCGATTCGCAAGCCAGTTCAACAATGGAGGGCCAATATCTAAACATAGACTTTCGAATTGTGCGACAGTGACGCAGCGTCACTGCTATCTCGTCACTGCCTTTCATTCATTCATTCATTTATTTGTGTCATCAAAATAATTACATGACATGTCTTCACTGTTGACTTTCGAAAACGGCGTCAGACGTTCGACGTCCAGCCTTTGTGTTCGAAGTCAGAGTGACTTGTAACGCCATTGAGACATCAAGAGTCAGTTGAGGGGTGTTGTGGGCATTATCCTTGATTGCTTCAACTCCGTCCATCCAAGTTCACTCTGGTACATGAAAATGATAACAACTTCAGCTTCCTGAGAACATTATAATAGAATGTTATCAAACACCCTCCCTTTCCGAAAGATACCTTGGTCCTATAAAAGGTGGTTACATCCTTATCCTGAAAAATTTTGTTCATAATTTTTAACTGAAAGATAGGATCAAGTTCACCTCTGATCTGAGTCGACAGTAATAATATAACATAATGAAATACTTTGGCATATGAATTGATTTATTTAAATTTTCGTTCTAATAAGTTATTCAATATACTGCTGGTTTTGTTGGGTTGGGGAACGTAAGAAAACGAAGAAACCAGTTTATGTGATGGTCAACGATTCGCAAATTTATTTTTGCATCAAGATATGGATTCTTTTGTAAAAATATTTGAACTTGCCACTTCTAATAATAATAATCTGCAATTTGAGGATGATTTTTATAAGCAGATTTTCGGTTTCGGCATGGGTAACTGTTTGGCACCGGTCATCTCTGATATAGTGATGGAAAATCTACAGAATCATCACATAAATCAGTTGTCATTCTAATAATAATAATCCTCTTTATTAGCAAAATCTGCTAGTTACAAACTATAAAAATACAATAAATACAATATCACTTATTCATAATGCTTCTTTACATAAGAAGTTGACAACTTTTTGAAACTATTAAATCTAAAACAACTTTTTATTTCAGAAGGTAATTCATTATACAAGATTAATCCCCTGATCAGTGTTGACCCCGATGTTGAACCACTTCGAAATGTATCGACAAAAAAGTTATTCCTATTGCTTGTATTATATTCATGTATTTCAGATATATACTTTATTTTTTCGGACAAATAGTTCGGCAACATTTCATGTTGAACTTTATATATGAGTCCCAATGTTTGGAATATAATTCTCTGTCTTACGGTCATCAAATTCAATGCCTCCAACATTAACCTAATGGGCGTTCTTCTACTACATTTTAACACAATTCCCATACCCCTATTCAAAATTTTTTGCAGCTTATCTATACTGTTAGATTTCAAATTGAACAATAACGATGTGCAAAAATCCAAGTGTGGTAATACTATCGCCCTAAATAACAATGATCTTGTCCTCATATCTATTTTGTCATTGATTCTACCTATAAAATGAATTTTCTGTGCCATCTTTCCCGCTATATAATCAACATGTAATTTAAAAGTCAAATTCGGATCCATTTTTATTCCTAAGTACTTAATTGATGTTGACTCTTTCAATATTTTTTGATTTATGGATACTTCTATAGTTTCTCTATCAATTTTCTTTTGTTTTATTCTCCTTCCCAAAAAACATATGAATCGATTTCAAGCGAATAACCGGTAAATACCGCAGTTATTGTTGGTTATGCCCTTGGTTATAGCCCTTACTCAAATGAATGGCCTGTCTGAATGACCAAAAGCGCTTGAATGCAGTTGGTAAATACCAATGATAACCGGTTATTCGCTTGAAATCGATTATAGTTAGATTTATCTGAATTTATTATCAGCTGATTATCTCCCATCCAATCACTTATGGTTTCAAGATCTTCATTCATTAGATTTACCAAACTGTCACTATTTTCTCCCGCAATATACAACAACGTATCATCAGCAAATGCCAGTATCTTACAATGTTTTTTATGTTTAATAATATCATTTACATATATATAACAGAAATAGCAAATTCCCTAAAGTTGTTCCCTGAGGAACACCATATTCGTTTTCAATACTGCAAGAGACAACACCATTAAGTTTAACCTTTTGCGTCCTTCCTTCTAAAAACGATATGAACCAATCAAGAACAACATCATCAATTCCCATCCTTCCCAATTTTTTTAATAATAATTGCCGATCTACTGTTTCAAAAGCTCTCTTGAAATCGATAAATACCGCTAAAATCACCTTGTTGCTATCAATATCCCTTAACCAATCATTACACATGTATAATACTGAGCTTTGACAAGAATGTTTAGCACGAAAACCTGATTGTCCATCAATTATGATATTATTTTCATTAAGAAACGTCAATAATTGATCCCTCACAATCATTTCTAATACTTTTTCATAAAAAGGTACAGTATGTACGCCTCTGAACTCCTCGAACAACACTGTACCGCAAACTTTCGGGATCGGTACCACCACAGAAACCTTCCAAATATCAGGAAAAACACCATATTCTAAAGAATTATTGATAACATCAAGTAATCGATTACCAAACACATCGAATATATCTTTGAAAATTTTTGTAGTAATACCATCTTCCGGTAGACAGGTATTTTTTAACTTCTTTATATAACATCTGAGCTCTCTCATACATACACTGGAGAATCGAGAAAATTTGGGGCATTCGACTATCTTCGATAAACAAAAATCATGATTGTGCTTGATTGTAACATATGAAACTAAATTGTCAATACTCCTAACGAAAAAAACATTCAAATTCTGTGCTATTTCGTGGGCGTCAGTTAATAACCTATTATTGAATTTAACGTTACTCACTTCAGATTTCCGCTTATTCCCGAATAAATTTTTTAAGTTTTTCCATAATTCGTTATTAGAACTGTTTCTTATTATTTCATGGTAATACTTTTTTCTTTTTGCTTCAACTTCTTCACAACATTATGTCGTAATTGTTTGTATAATTCCCATTGATCACTCGATCCAACCAAAACTGCCCTTTTATACTGTATCTCCCTATGCTCCATTAATTTTTTAATTTCATCGTTTAACCAATGCAGAACATTATTGTGTTTTTTTACAATTTTTTTTGGAGGACACATCATATCAAATATTCGTCTTATAGGATCAATAAAATTTTTAGCTAGAATGTTCACATCATTACTGAAATTATCCCATTGTGTCTCTCTAAGTGCATCTTGAAATTCAGTAGATTTATAATCTTTATATGGGCGTGTAACAAAATGAACTTCAGAACCAGACTTATCAAGTGGTTTTAAATTGAACGATATAACAGAGTGGTCAGAGATTCTCGGCGTCAAATGAACTTTATGAACAAGGTTTTTACAATTAGTTATAAAATAATAGTGTCGAACTATTTTCAGTAACTCTTGTATAATCATCTACATCCCGTTCTGAACAATAACTGACTTACATTTTTCTGAATAAAACGATTTCTTCTTGAAATCTAAATTGAAATCTCCTAAACAAATTATGTCTCCTCTGAATCAGGATACCTCCTCCAAGAATTCATCCAAAAAATCCAGAAATTCGGGAACCTGCTTCCCTGGTGGTGGATACAGGGTCGCCAAAAGAAGTCTTTCACTACACAATCTCAATTAAAAAAAAACAAACCACAAATAAGAGTCTCTAGCAAAATTATATGTCACCGAAAAATCTGAACCGTTTTTCAAAAAAATCAGAACTCCTCCCGTCCTTCTATTATTTGACGTGCAATTGATGGTAACATAGCCAGATATTTCAATTTCAGCCGGTCGCACATCGGGTGTGATGTGAGTTTCGCTTATACATATTATTTCGGGAGTCCACTGTTGGATCAAATGAACGAACGATCTTATCTCTCTTGTTAAGAAAACCTTGCCCACAATATTACATTGTTTTGATTGCTATATTTCTCCGAAATTTGTCTTTCTCGACATGTTCTCCTTTATTCTTACATAACAAGGGCAACTCCTATCGAAGGCTGCGTGATTTGTGTCCAAGTTCACTTTGTAATTCTCGACTTTTTTCATACAGTTTATGCATTTCTTCAATTCATTTTCACAGTTTCTCGTGTCAAAAATCTAACTGCTTTTGATGTGACATGTTCTTTCGAGCATTTAGGTCATCGTCGTAGATTAGTTCTCGACGTTTCGCCAGTTCGAGTGTTTGGCATCTTCAGGAGTTATATTTCTAGTCCACTGAAATTAGACTTTTGCTTCGGACCAATTCATACAAAAGCAAATGAAGGCTTTTCGGGTAGGTCTTGGTGTCCCAAATGATATCCCAAAAGTCCCCTAGGCGGAAGTGACCGCATAACATTTGGCAACGCTGTAAAGGGCTAAAATCCTGCCTCAATGTGAATTTTCGTTAATATCTCGGTTCCCATCGAACTTACGACAAAAATACATCAGAGCAAAAAGAAAGCTGATGAAATTTCATAGAAAAAAGGTTCTGGGTCCTTTTTCGATATAATGAACTTTTTCGTCACAATCTTGCCTTCAATTTGAACGTATGTGATATTCTGTATAATGGAGGTACTCTATTCCACACCACCTTTGAGGATGACTACAGGGCGCGTTTTTCTCAAAGTGGTATTCCCTAATAGGGAACTTTGTTTTTTAGGAAGGTGTTCGAACGCTAATTTTCTTCTCACTCGTCTTCTCCTTCTATGAATGCATGTATATTTTCTTCGATGACATCCGTGGAGTCAATCTCAGAGTTTTGGATTCCTGCATCAGTCACATTTTATTTTTCTGAGGAATCTTCAAATGGTTCGGCATTCAGGCAGGATTTTTCATGGCAATTGCCACGAACCGGTAAGCAAAGAAGTCCCAAACTCCGACAGCCACACATTGGTCCACAACCTTTCGTACAGTTGCAAAATATCATTTTTGAAAGACATCAGGCGCAGGAAGTTGGGATGTCATTTTTTGTTACAATATATTGTCTTTTAACATCCATCGCCACTCCTCAGGATTTAAATTGTTACCAAGCCATTGTTGTACTTGATATAGTATACTGTGAACAAATGTTCACAGATGTTATTATGCTGCGTTAAGAGTTGGAGGTAAAAGATTCAGTTTCACTGGTCTGATTCTGCTAACAGCTTCAATCAAGCAAGAATACCGGTAGTTATTGATGGAGAGTTCTTCAATGGGGGCAACATAGAATGAGACGAAAAACTTCATTCCGCTGTAAGGTTATGTGCAGTATTATTTTTGTTGAAGATTTCAGAGCAGATGTTGTGTCGCTTGGTGGATAGAAACTAGTTTCGCAAATTTCAATTCGTATGTCCTGGCGCAAAATTTCTGCAGATGTACCGATAACTTTGCCTCAGAATCTTTCCTATTGTACCAAGCTTCATTCAAGATATCCTGTTTTCCTTTGAAGTGATAACAATACGGTCTCCATACTTTCTCTTCGAGTTTTCTCTTAATTGTCATCTGTATATATTTATGTCTTGTATGTATTCTGTCAGTACTGCTTTCAATCCAGTCAATTTAGACTGAGAGTCTTCATAATTTTCAATGAAAGAAAAAATGTCCTTCATTGCGTTGAGAACATTTTCATACGCAGGATGACCAATCTTCATTTTTCGGAGACTGGCAAGTTAAATTTGTTCAAACAAATTTGATGATATTTAGATTTAGCTGCAACTATATATGTGTCAAACGTTACAAGGTTTTTAACCGATTTTGCCCAATCATCTCCGGCAAGTGCTATAATATTTTCTTTGAAAATGAGGGTTGAAACATGACAAATTATTTTACGTTTGTCCTTTCTTGCTATTTTCTCCTCGTCAGCCCCGTTGCTGTATCAATAATTACCGTTATTCTTACTTGATTAGAGCCGTGGGCAGAAGCAGACCATTGAGATTGAATCTTTTACCTCCAACCCCTGACGCAGCACAACAACATCTGTGAACATCTGTTTCGGGTGTACTATCAAGTACAACAATCGCTTGGTAACAATTTGAATCCTGAGGAGTGTGGATGCATGTTAAAAGACATTGTAACCAAAAACGACATCCGAACTTCCTGAGACTGATTATCTTTCAAAAATGATATTTTGTAACTGTAAAGGTTGTGGACCAAAGTGTGGCCGTCGGAGTTTGGAACTTCTTTGCTCACCGGTTCGTGGCAATTGCCATGAAAAATCCTGCCTGAATGCCGAACCATTTGAAGATTCCTCAGAAAAATAAAATGTGACTGATGCAGGAATCCAAAACTCTGAGATTGACTCCACGGATGTCATCGAAGAAAATATACATGCATTCATAGAAGGAGAAGACGAGTGAGAAGAAAATTAGCGTTCGAACACCTTCCTAAAAAACAAAGTTCCCTATTAGGGAATACCACTTTGAGAAAAACGCGCCCTGTAGTCATCCTCAAAGGTGGTGTGGAATAGAGTACCTCCATTATACAGAATATCACATACGTTCAAATTGAAGGCAAGATTGTGACGAAAAAGTTCATTATATCGAAAAAGGACCCAGAACCTTTTTTCTATGAAATTTCATCAGCTTTCTTTTTGCTCTGATGTATTTTTGTCGTAAGTTCGATGGGAACCGAGATATTAACGAAAATTCACATTGAGGCAGGATTTTAGCCCTTTACAGCGTTGCCAAATGTTATGCGGTCACTTCCGCCTAGGGGACTTTTGGGATATCATTTGGGACACCAAGACCTACCCGAAAAGCCTTCATTTGCTTTTGTATGAATTGGTCCGAAGCAAAAGTCTAATTTCAGTGGACTAGAAATATAACTCCTGAAGATGCCAAACACTCGAACTGGCGAAACGTCGAGAACTAATCTACGACGATGACCTAAATGCTCGAAAGAACATGTCACATCAAAAGCAGTTAGATTTTTGACACGAGAAACTGTGAAAATGAATTGAAGAAATGCATAAACTGTATGAAAAAAGTCGAGAATTACAAAGTGAACTTGGACACAAATCACGCAGCCTTCGATAGGAGTTGCCCTTGTTATGTAAGAATAAAGGAGAACATGTCGAGAAAGACAAATTTCGGAGAAATATAGCAATCAAAACAATGTAATATTGTGGGCAAGGTTTTCTTAACAAGAGAGATAAGATCGTTCGTTCATTTGATCCAACAGTGGACTCCCGAAATAATATGTATAAGCGAAACTCACATCACACCCGATGTGCGACCGGCTGAAATTGAAATATCTGGCTATGTTACCATCAATTGCACGTCAAATAATAGAAGGACGGGAGGAGTTCTGATTTTTTTGAAAAACGGTTCAGATTTTTCGGTGACATATAATTTTGCTAGAGACTCTTATTTGTGGTTTGTTTTTTTTTAATTGAGATTGTGTAGTGAAAGACTTCTTTTGGCGACCCTGTATCCACCACCAGGGAAGCAGGTTCCCGAATTTCTGGATTTTTTGGATGAATTCTTGGAGGAGGTATCCTGATTCAGAGGAGACATAATTTGTTTAGGAGATTTCAATTTAGATTTCAAGAAGAAATCGTTTTATTCAGAAAAATGTAAGTCAGTTATTGTTCAGAACGGGATGTAGATGATTATAAAAGAGTTACTGAAAATAGTTCGACACTATTATTTTATAACTAATTGTAAAAACCTTGTTCATAAAGTTCATTTGACGCCGAAAATCTCTGACCACTCTGTTATATCGTTCAATTTAAAATCACTTGATAAGTCTGGTTCTGAAGTTCATTTTGTTACACGCCCATATAAAGATTATAAATCTACTGAATTTCAAGATGCACTTAGAGAGATACAATGGGATAATTTCAGTAATGATGTGAACATTCTAGCTAAAAATTTTATTGATCCTATAAGACGAATATTTGATATGATGTGTCCAAAAAAAATTGTAAAAAAACACAATAATGTTCTGCATTGGTTAAACGATGAAATTAAAAAATTAATGGAGCATAGGGAGATACAGTATAAAAGGGCAGTTTTGGTTGGATCGAGTGATCAATGGGAATTATACAAACAATTAAGACATAATGTTGTGAAGAAGTTAAAGCAAAAAGAAAAAAGTATTACCATGAAATAATAAGAAACAGTTCTAATAACGAATTATGAAAAAACTTAAAAAATTTATTCGGGAATAAGCGGAAATCAGAAGTGAGTAACGTTAAATTCAATAATAGGTTATTAACTGACGCCCACGAAATAGCACAGAATTTGAATGTTTTTTTCGTTAGGAGTATTGACAATTTAGTTTCATATGTTACAATTAAGCACAATCATGATTTTTGTTTATCGAAGATAGTCGAATGCCCCAAATTTTCTCGATTCTCCAGTGTATGTATGAGAGAGCTCAGATGTTATATAAAGAAGTTAAAAAATACCTGAGGACCGGAAGATGGTATTACTACAAAAATTTTCAAAGATATATTCGATGTGTTTGGTAATCGATTACTTGATGTTATCAATAATTCTTTAGAATATGGTGTTTTTCCTGATATTTGGAAGGTTTCTGTGGTGGCACCGATCCCGAAAGTTTGCGGTACAGTGTTGTTCGAGGAGTTCAGAGGCGTACATACTGTACCTTTTTATGAAAAAATATTAGAAATGATTGTGAGGGATCAATTATTGACGTTTCTTAATGAAAATAATATCATAATTGATGGACAATCAGGTTTTCGTGCTAAACATTCTTGTCAAAGCTCAGTATTATACATGTGTAATGATTGGTTAAGGGATATTGATAGCAACAAGGTGATTTTAGCGGTATTTATCGATTTCAAGAGAGCTTTTGAAACAGTAGATCGGCAATTATTATTAAAAAAATTGGGAAGGATGGGAATTGATGATGTTGTTCTTGATTGGTTCATATCGTTTTTAGAAGGAAGGACGCAAAAGGTTAAATTTAATGGTGTTGTCTCTTGCAGTATTGAAAACGAATATGGTGTTCCTCAGGGAACAACTTTAGGGAATTTGCTATTTTTGTTATATATAAATGATATTATTAAACATAAAAAACATTGTAAGATACTGGCATTTGCTGATGATACGTTGTTGTATATTGCGGGAGAAAATAGTGACAGTTTGGTAAATCCAATGAATGAAGATCTTGAAACCATAAGTGATTGGATGGGAGATAATCAGCTGATAATAAATTCAGATAAATCTAACTATATGTTTTTTGGGAAGGAGAATAAAACAAAAACATAGAGAAAACATAGAAGTATCCATAAATCAAAAAATATTGAAAGAGTCAACATCAATTAAGTACTTAGGAATAAAAATGGATCCAAATTTGACTTTTAAATTACATGTTGATTATATAGCGGGAAAGATGGCACAGAAAATTCATTTTATAGGTAGAATCAATGACAAAATAGATATGAGGACCAGATCATTGTTATTTAGGGCGATAGTATTACCACACTTGGATTTTTGCACATCGTTATTGTTCAATTTGAAATCTAACAGTATAGATAAGCTGCAAAAAATTTTGAATAGGGGTATGGGAATTGTGTTAAAATGTAGTAGAAGAACGCCCATTAGGTTAATGTTGGAGGCATTGAATTTGATGACCGTAAGACAGAGAATTATATTCCAAACATTGGGACTCATATATAAAGTTCAACATGAAATGTTGCCGAACTATTTGTCCGAAAAAATAAAGTATATATCTGAAATACATGAATATAATACAAGCAATAGGAATAACTTTTATGTCGATACATTTCGAAGTGGTTCAACATCGGGGTCAACACTGATCAGGGGATTAATCTTGTATAATGAATTACCTTCTGAAATAAAAAGTTGTTTTAGATTTAATAGTTTCAAAAAGTTGTCAACTTCTTATGTAAAAGAGCATTATGAATAAGTGATATTGTATTTATTGTATTTTTATAGTTTGTAACTAGCAGATTTTGCTAATAAAGAGGATTATTATTATTAGAATGACAACTGATTTATGTGATGATTCTGTAGATTTTCCATCACAGAAAAGATTGTTCTGAAGCGAGGCCTCGCTTCTAAGATTTTATGGATTACCTAAAATCCACAAAAAAGACATACCTCTCCGTCCAATTGTCAGCACAATAGGTTCTCCAAAATACAACCTAGCAAAACATCTTGTCACAATCCTACAGCCACACGTCGGAAAAACAACCACGTACATAAGAGACTCCGCTCACTTCATAGAGAAGATCAAAAATATCGAAGTCGATACCAATGATATTCTGGTCAGTTTCGATGTGATTTCACTGTTCACAAAAGTCCCACTGAATGAAGCAGTGGTAGAGATAGAACGGAAATTTCCAAGGGACATCAGCGAGCTGTTTAAAATATGCCATACATCATCCTATTTCACCTTCAACCAGGAAATATACGAACAAACCGATGGAATATCAATGGGTAATCCACTGGCTCCAGTGGTAGCGAACTACTTCATGGAGAAATTAGAAGAGAAAACACTGTATACCGCACCTCTCAAACCGAAAGTATGGTTTCGATATGTAGATGACACATTCGTCATATGGAGTCATGGAAGAGAAAAGCTCAATGAGTTTCTGACACACATAAATAACATGCACCCAAGTATACAGTTCATAATGGAATTAGAAGACCAAAACAGAAATTTGGCTTTCCTTGATGTACTTGTCACACGGAAGGAAACTACTCTAGGACACACTGTATACCGAAAACCTACACACGGACAGATATCTACACAACACCCGAAATCATCATCCATGCCAACGTAAAGGGATAATCAAAACGCTAGTCGACAGAGCGAGAAGAATTTGTGAGCCAGAACAACTAGCAACCGAGTTAGAACACTTGAAGCGCGCTCTCATGACCAACGGCTACGCGAACAACGACATCGATAGATACATCAAACAGAGGCCTGAACACAACAACGACAATGTACCACGTCGCCAAGAATCGGAAACAAAAGCATTCTTGCCGTTTATCCCACGGGTGACAGATAGAATCGGACGAATTCTGGGGAAACATAACATTAAGACAATATTCAAACCGTCGAAGAAGATCAAGGACCATCTCAACTCCCCCAAGGACAGAAGGGATACACTCAGTTCACCAGGTGTATACCGAATTCCGTGCAGCTGTGGAAGTGTATACATCGGTACAACGAAGCGATCCATCAATACGAGGATCAAGGAACACAAGGCCAATTGTAGAATGGGTCATTCAGAGAAATCCGCCGTCGCAGAGCACACACTGAACAACACGAATCATGCAATAGAATTCGACCAAACCCAAGTGTTGTGCACCACTACCGCATACTACCCCAGGCTTTACAGGGAAGCAATCGAAATTCATAAACACCCAACGAATATCAATAAATCGGAGGAATCTTTGAAAATCAATAGAACATGGTTGCCAGTACTCAAAAACACAAAACCACTTCCCTATAATAATAACCGGGTTCATGATGTGAATGAAGATCGGGAACCGGTTGTGAACCGGTCGGACACCGGCGCGCGTTCGGTATCGGGACGAGACCGGTCAAGCGCAGCCACGCCCCCCGACCGAAGTTATATAAGGAAGTACAATCTGCATCCCCGTCACACTCAGGCAGTTCAATCCAGTGAGAACATCTCCTGAAATATAACTCCTGAAGATGCCAGACACTCGAACTGGCGAAACGTCGAGAACTAATCTACGACGACGGCCTAAATGCTCGAGAGAACATGTCACATTGAACGATGGCCGCGAAAGCCTCAACCAATTCACTAACTGCTTTTGTCGAACATAAAAAGGAGACATGGGATCAGCTTTGAAGAAACAAAGATTTTAGCATCGCAATCTAATAAAAAAAAGATTACTACAATAGATGATTTGTCTGAAGAATAATCCAAATTCTGTGAACAAGCGATCTGACATGGATGGACTGAGTTCTTCATATTTTAATTTGCTTAAAAGAATAAATACATGAAATGTTTGGAACTATGTTATCGTTTCTGTGGTTTTATTCTGGAGATGCATATGTCAGCTCGGTTGTTAAATTCAATCTTTTTGAATGTTCGTTGATTTCTATACTAATATAGTAACATACTTTATGAAGATAGAAATCAACGAACATTCCAGCAGAAATTTTTAATAGCTATTTAATTTATTATGTCCTAGACCAAAGAGAGCACAACTGTGAATATGATTATTCGATAATAAGATCACTTTTTATATATATTTATGTGTTTGTATTTACGAGTAATAGGCCAGCGACCTATTAATCGGAAAACTATTCAAGTGCTCAAAGTACCCAAAACACGCCTCGGAAACAGAACTTTACGACGAACATTGAAGTATGTCTCGTTTCGGTAAACCGGTATATACCCTGAGAGAAATGCAATGACATCGTTGGCAGCAAGATATGAACACCAATGCGCTAGATTCGCCCAGAGGCTGCTCATGGGTCACCTTGATTCGTCTTTTTTATTGTCAAGGATGAATAGTATGGTTCCAAGGAGGGCGTCTAGGTCTGCTCATATTTTTCATCTGCCTACACCTCGTACAAACTTGTTGGTGCGGGCACCAGTGTTCCGCATGTGTAAAAGTGCGAATGAACTTATTATATTGATTCAAAATTTGTTTACGTCATTTGAGCATTTGTTTACTTTGAATTTTTTTTTTATAATTTGTAATTTGAAATACGTAGCCCAATTATTGGAAAAATTCCTGTTGGGTTAATGAAGTAAAAGTTTATTATTATTATTATTATTGACATTGACTACGAAAAAGACAACGAGAATAGGAATATGGAATGTTAACAGCTTTGTGAATGAGACATCTGAAGTTATCACAGAGATAAAAAGGATGAATATCGACATTTTGGTGCTCACCGAAACCAAGAAGAAAGGTATAGGAAGCGAATACCTTGACAACTTTCTTCACATCTGGTCAGGAATAGAAAAGTCGAAACGAGCTCAAGCAGGAGTCTCTATACTGATTAACAAAATACTTTCCAATTTCTTCAATAACTCTGTTGCTGTATCAGAGAGGATTGTCACCGTAACCTGAAATATATTTGGCCTGGAAACACTGATTATAGTAACTTACGCACCAACAGACGATTCTAGTCAAGCTCTTAAGGATACCTATTACACCTCTCTATCAGAGGTTCTACAGAATGCGTAGACCAATCAATAAATACTATTACTTGGAGACCTCAACGCAAGAATGGGGAGCAGAGAAAAATAGTAAGGTGGTGGGAACATTTGGAGAGGATGTATTGAATGATTCTGACGAGAGACTGATCGATTTATGTGAACTGAATGGGTTGGAGATTCTCAATGGTTTTTTTCAGTACAAACTTATTCACCAGTACACAAGAGAGAGACCGCCTCTACAGCAGAAATCAATTATTGATTATGTCAATAAAAGACAAATATCTGATATCAAAATCAAAGACTGCAGAGTCAAAAGAGGTCCAATTGTGGTTCTAATCATCGACTAGTTATTGCCGAACTGGTATTTCTATTTCATAGAGGAAGAATATGAGAACATAAAATTTCTGGTTAAAAAAGAAGTGGCTGATGAACAGAGGAAGAATGGAGGAGACAATCCAGTGTGGCTGACAGATACATAAAAGAGCTAATAGATGGGAAACAGAAACTCTACCAATGGCTAACAGATCAAACACTCACAAACTGGGACCAATAAAAACAAAAAAAAAAACAAAGAGGTCAGATCGGCAATTAAGAAGGAGAAAACAGAGGTGTGGGAGAGAAAATGCCAACGGGTTGAACTCGACTGTTTGGAAAAATTCTCCAAAAACAGTTGAGAGAAAGCATTGAGCATTGGCCATAAAATATAGGATCAGAAAGGCTTGGTAGGCCAAGAAATTCATCTGCCATTTATAGATCTGGAGAAAGCGTATGACCGCATACCTCGGAAAAAATCTGGCAAGCTCTACAAACAATGAAAGTCGACAAGGGATTAGTTGGGGCTCATCAAGGAACTATGTACAAAAAAACAATCTTCTGTGAAAATCGGATGTAGACACAGGGCTCACCACTGTCACCACTTCTCTATAACCTATAACGCCTACTGCCATGACATGCCTGCCTCAGTGGATGACTGCGACTATGTACTTTAGTTTGCAGACGACACAGCATTAGTCTCCCATAAGCGATCCCTACCACAGGTGATAAAATCTCTACAAGGACTAACAAATGCTACACTGGAATGGTTAGAAAAATGGAAACTACAATTGAATCCCCTCAATTCAACCACAATATTACTACCTCTTTTCCCAACATCACAATCACATGTTGTGAACTCTAAGCGTAGAGCTAACATAAAATACCTGGGCTTTTCAATCGAGCAAAAGCTAAATTTCAAACACCACAGCAACTGGGTTAAGATGAGTGTACTATCAAGAGCAGAGGTTTTCCGTTGCCTTACTTAGAAAAATAAGGGTAAAAATAAACAAACTGCCGCCAAAATATATAAAAGTACATGCAGACCACCTCTTGACTATGGCCACAATCTATACCTGAATTGTAGAAAACCATCGATGAGACAACTGCAAACAGAAGAAACAATATCAGTGAGGAAAATAACAAAAATCCGTTATCCCAACAATCCATTGCATAACTCTCCAAACTCAATGCTATATAGTCTCCTTAAAATTGAACCTATTAGGGACAGATTGAGAAAACTCTCAACGAAATTCGCCCAAAAGCCACACAACTGGGAGATATTACAACCACACTTAAACCAACGAAACCAGCATTCCATCTCGAGAGCAAGATACCCACTAAAAACTATCAGGGAACACCTCGAGGAGCTTAGGGACAGTCCTACCCACTAAGCGAGCATACATGTTGCTGATGTCAATCAAGAAATTAGTTGTTTCACTACCAGATAGTTAAGATTTTTTTTGTACTCAATGTTAAGAAAATTGTCAAACTATTCATCCACAGACAGGCATTTGTGAAATAATAAAAGAAGAAGAAAATATATTTATTGATATAACAAATGGCTAACGACTTTCGTCTTTCTGCCAGTATAAAAAACGCTATTTATATACATTTTTTTTCTTAAAATTATAGTTAAAAAAACTAAGTGAATATACTATTGATCGGGAAGAGTCGTTATTGCATCGATTAGGGTTTTCGTGGGGTACTTTCTCTTGTTTTGGTCTTGGGTCGGATCTTGATCTTGTAGAACGGGTTGGAGAATATGTAGGTTGTGTGGTCTGCTCCTGAATTTCCTTGTAAGTGTTTTGATTCTCGTCAGAATTGGCTCTATATTCATTTTTCCGTTATGGGGGGTTATGAAGTGGGTTTTCTGGGTGGCGTATTTTAGTCAACGTTCTCAAACTACTGCGTTCTGCTACCTCTATGTTATTTAGCGTTTGTCTTCTACAGTTCAATCAATCAATCAACCAGCCGCTGTAGTCCACTGCTGGACATAGGCCTCCCTTGTTTGCTTCCACATCTCCCTATCCTGAGCAATTTGCATCCAGTTTGTATGGATACGTCTTAAGTCGTCATGCCATCTGGTCGGAGGACGACCTCTGCTCCTGAATGCATGTTGTCTTGGTCTTCATTCTGTTATTTTTCTCGTCCAACGATCATCGCTCAGCCTCGCCACATGTCCCGCCCAATTCCACTTCAAGTTAGTTATTTTCTCCACTGCATCCGTGACTCTTGTTCTGGCTCGTACTTCGGTGTTCGGTACTTTGTTTCTCAGAGATAACCCCAACATAGATCTCTCCATTGCTCTTTGAGTAGTTCTTATTTTAGTTGCTGTTTTCTTCGTTAATGTCAGGGTCTCTGCGCCATATGTTAAAACAGGCAGCAGGCACTGATTGAACACCCTTCTCTTCAAACATACCGGAAGTGTACCTTCGAATATATGCCTGAGTCGTCCATAGGCGGCCCATGTGAGCCCTATGCGTCTAGCAAGTTCGCACGTTTGGTTATCGCTGCTTATACCTATTTCGTGACCCAGGTATTTGTAACTTGTTGTTTCCTCAAGTTGTTTCTCGTTGACAAATATTCCACCGCCAATGACTAGATTTGTCATTACTTGAGTTTTGGAGGTATTAACTTTTAGTCCCATCTGTTTAGAGGCAGAGTTCAGTCTTTGTAACATCTCTTGGGCCTTGTTTATGCAGTCGGATATCAAGACAATATCATCTGCAAATCGAAGATGGCATAGATTTTCGCCATTTATGTTAATACCTAGTTCTTCAAAATCTATCTGTTTGAACATGTACTGGAGCAGGTTGTTGAATAACTTCGGAGAGATGGTGTCACCTTGGCGAACCCCTTTTTCGATACGGAAGTTGTTTGTGTCTTCATGAATTCTGACGTAAGCTGTGGCATTCTCATATATGTGTTTGATCGTGGCTATGTATCGGTGGTCTATACGAGCGTCAGCTAGGGATCTTAACATCTGCTGCTGGTTGATTGTGTCGAACGCTTTTTCATAGTCCACGAACACCAAAACTAAAGGTTTATTGTATGCATGCAGTGCAAGAGATTGGTAGTGGAGAGGTACATACATTAGTGTGATGATTTCCTTTACATTCATTGCATACAAGGGCCGACTTGCAGTTGAGAGTTGTGTGAGTGAACAAGTTGCACTTTGTACAAGGCACCGGGATTGGTTCCGGCAGTGGCGGCGCGTGGATTTTAATTTTGGGAGTGCACATGTGGGCAGGTACTGGGGGGCCGGGGGGGGTTGGGTTCGTGGGAGAAAAAAATTTTGAAAACTAACCTTCCAAACTCGCATTTTATCTTATGACAATATTTAGAAAAGGCGTTAGCGCCAAAATCGGAAATTGTTTGTTCTTGTTTTTACACTGAACTGTCACATCATGAACAAATAAAATTGACTTAAACTAAAAATTATATGAAAAATCCTAAGTCTTTGACCAGACGCACATCTTCTTGATAATGTTTCACCTGTGGCTGCTTTTATTGTCTTACTAGTAAGGTATCTGGTAACGTAATAACACATAGGACAAATTTTCAAACACACGTTTTGTATTGGAATTCAAGTCGCCTGTTCTTTCTCGATGTGAATTCTTCAATAACCAATTCATTGAAGTTTGACAGATCTTGAATCATTTGTTTCTCAATCGATAACATTGCGAGAGCAGTTAACCTATCCTGGCCCATAGTACTTCTCAAAAAAGTTTTGATGCGCTTCAAAGTGGAGAAGCAACGTTCTGCTTCTGCAGTTGTCATAGGCATGGTTACAATTGCGAGTAGCACATGAAAGGTCTCTGAGAAGTCTTCTTGCAAATTATTTTCTATCAAAAACTTGAGTAGATGGACTGCTCCAGAGACCTCTCTAAAATCTGTCCTTCTGTAAATCACTTCCAACTCTGTCCTCAATTTATTTCTGTCTAAAAATGGAAAGGCGGAAATTGCTGAATCTAAATGTTGAATGGGGAACTTCGACGAATATACTTCGAAATTCTCCACCAAAAACAAATTAGCCACTTCCAAATGACCTGTGAACGAAAACCTTCTTTTTATTTCCGATATTATGGTGTCGCACACTTCTTTAGCTTGAACAGTCGTGGAAATATAAGATGTTCTTTCATCTACTTTTCTTCTTTTCCTAAAGTGACTCATATCAATGTCTTCTAGTTCGGAGTCTCTGATGGTGTGTATATTCTCCCTTTCTTTCTGAATGTTTTTTTCAAGCTCTGAAATACATGTTTTCATTGTCACAGAATCAGCAGTTCTTTTTTGCAACTGAGAATATAGAATGTCAATATGGGGCATTAAACGATGGAAAACTGTCAGCCAAAACACGAACTTGGGGTCATTCAATAATCTTACAAGAGCACCAGCTTTTGTGATGGTATCCGATTGTCTGGACGAGGATTGTATTTTCTCCATACACTCGATGAGGGCTTCTCTGTTTTCATAAACAGTGTTAACCGTTCTTATTTTGAAATTCCACCTTGTAGCAGATGCATTAGGAACTCTACTTCCAACGACCTCATCTAATACTGATACTCGTTGTGGAGAATTGGAGAAGAAATTCGTAATGTCACTGAGATCGGCAAAAAAGATTCGAACATTTGAATTTATACTGGTTGCTTGTGACATTATTAAATTTATTTGGTGTGCGTAGCAGTGAATGTAATAGGCATATTGAAATTTATCTCTGATGAGTTTTTGCACACCACCGTGGACGCCACTCATTACACTTGCGCCGTCATAGCTTTGCGAAATTAACTGGTCGGATTTTTTTAAAACAGAATTCAGGACGTTTTCAATGCAGCCAGCTAACGCAACAGCATTATGATCAGAAGGTTTCAAAAAACTCCAAAATCTTTCAACAGGGGTACCGTCGGCTAAAGTATAACGGAAAACTATAACCATTTGGAAAATGTTCGAAATGTCACTTGTTTCATCACTTATCACGGACACGAATTTTGAGGAAGCAATTTCCTTCTTGATGTGTGCATGACACACAGAAAGCATACAGTCCAATAATTCATTTTGAATGTCTTTGGATGTTCCTTTAAACACTGTGGACTGATCTAAATGATCCCTGAGCGCTAAATCTAATTCAGCCGAAAAATTAATGAGACCTTTAAATATACCAGGATTTATCGAATCCTTTCCTTCATGATGACCACGTAATGCTAATTCGAAAGCACCACAAAATTTGATACAGTTTATGATTTTTGATAAAATGTATCTGTTCTTTTTGACTTCCGCATTATGTTTCTCAATATTCAGTCGGTAAGCACTGTTTAATTGTTGTCGAATATCTTGTTTTCCTAATAAGTTAAATCCTAATTTGGCAGAAAGGTGTTTCTTGGAACATTGATGTTTTTTAATTTTTTCTTTCAAATGGATTAAATCCTTGACACCGGAACTGGTCCATTCTGTTTGATCATCACCATCGGCAGCAAATAGCAAACAAGGAAAACAATAAAGAGTGTTAGTAATTTCACAACCACATAACCATTCGGCTTTTTCATAAGTCTCTATCTTGAAGGTTCTTTTATAATCGCGTGTTTTACATTTTGTTACGTGCGTGATCGATAAATTCGGTTTTGGACGACCGGCACTTTTGATTTTTTGTTTTTCTTCTAATGCCAGCGAAGAAAAACGAATTGTTTTCAAATATTGTACGCTGATGCAAATCGGGTTCTCCAAATTTTCGGCCATAATTTCGCGAATAAATCAAACACGGAAACAGAAGCTCACCCACGTCCGCGCGGCGTACGATGTACACATCTTGGATGTGTACCTATGTCAGCTAAATGCTATGGACTGTTACGGGACGTGTGGGGCTTGAGGGGTAGCTACTGCTCCAATCAAGGATCACTTCGAGAGAGCAGTGTACGTGCCGTGCCGTCTAGCTCTAGCGTCCTCGCTACGCGTATATTTGCATTGGCGTTCAAAGTAGTTGTCAAGTTAGCCCGCCGTCTGGAGTCTGAAATACATGGGAAAGAAAAATAAAATTACAAACTCAATTAGGAAGCGTTACGTTTTACATGAAACAAAAGTAAATTCCTTCAGATGATGATTTTAGTTGGGGGTACACGTGCACATGTGCACCTATTGAGCAGCCGCCACTGGGTTCCGGTGGGGAACTAGGGAAGACGGGATAGTGACGACACTTGTAGAAAAATCCTTCTGCCAAGAGAGATTCAAATGCTCTTATGTTTCCAGTAATTATTCTAATTAGCTGAGTTGGTTTTCCTGTGGCTCTGGAAGTGCCAGTATGTTCTGTTCTCTGACTTTTGAGTTCTGTACTTATCTCTTCATCCGTTATTTCGGTTTCGATATTGCTTATTACTACAGAATAGCTTTCTTGGGTCGAGTTTCTTTGTGTTGTTGGATTAGTAGGGTTGCTTTCCTCAAAAGAATTTATAATTTTGTCATTTTTCAACCTTTGCAGGATATTGACAATATTTTCCTTTTCACGATCGGATTTAATTATAAATCCTTTTTTGGAAAAGAAGATGCGAAGGGATGAGGGTACCGATTGGGAATTTAACTCTCTTCTCCCTTGGTTTTGCCGATGACCAGGTTGTGATAGCACAAGGCTCCTAAGATCTGGAGTTCATGATCAAGAGACTGTATGATGAATACAAGAGATGAAAGCCTGAAAAAAAAACAGGGTACTTGGTCGTAAACTCCAACGCTCGTTTCGAAGTACTCATCAATAATAATCCGCCAGGTTTAAGTATCTAGGAGCTACAATAAATGTAGATGGCATTGGGGTGCAGGAGATGAGAACAAGAATTCAAAACAGAAAAAAAGAAATTGGTTGCTTCAATAGTCTTTGGTAGGATCGGAACATATTCCCCAAAACCAAAAAAACGACTTGGCCACTGGTGGAATCAGTGCTATGTTATGGCTCAGAGCTATGGGCACTCAGTGCAAACTCTAGAAGGAAGATCCAGACAGTAGAGAATGTAGAGATGGACTACCTCAGAAGGAGTGCCGGTACATCTAAAATGGAACGAAGGACAAATGCCGAAATAAGACAGATCATGCAAGCAGAGGTGACGCAGCTATACTGAGCGTATTGAACAAAGAAATCTCAAATGTTCCAGACATGTGCTTCGCATGCAAGAGGATAGATTACCAAAACAATCTTTTCAGTGGACTCCTGCTGGTAGAAGGAAACGGGGCGGACCTAGGAAATCCTGAAACGATACTATCAAGGATGCAAAGGAGGCCCGGGATTTAAATACTGGGAATGTCTGAATAGAGAGGTGGGGATGACAGTGACGGGAAGCTCGGGAATAGGCTGTATTTAGTTATGGTTATACTGTATTATGTAGCAATCTTTTGACCACACTTAATAATTATTTTTCTGTCCGAGCTTGTTCGGTTATTGGGGTGTGGGCCTGACTTCACCATTCCAACCAGTGAAAAAGAAACACAAGGCTCTGGTCGAGCAAACTCCACGTTTAATATATGCAAGAATTTTTCCTTACAATATTATTTACACATACACAATTATCTGGTACCAGGTTAAAATTTTACTTCCCTGAAAATTTTCCTAATTAGCAGATGGTTGCGCTGTAGGTCTTATTCCAGTGTTACTGTTTTTCTAACACTTCAGTCTTAGGGCTTCTGGTGACTGATATAAAGTCCAGAAACTGAAGAGATTCGTGAAGAATAATTCCAGCAAAGACGATTCCAGGCAAAATATATTCCAGCGGCGATAAATCCAGGAAAAATATGAATCCAGGAAAAATATATATATTCAAAGAGATTTTTATTGATAATATTTGGAGAGCGGATTTCTTTGTTTCATTTCATACGTTTGAAGGTACATATGTGACAAACATTGAAACGCAACATATATTCCATAATTTTCCTTCTTCCTCAAGAAAAATAAAAGACCAGCGAAAAAATTCGTTATGTAGAAGGGCACAATTAACACAAGAATATTCTCAATATACGACTTCTGTTCTTGTCGTGGTACGATGGGATTTAGATGGGAATTTCAAAGATGTAGTTGCATGAAAGATTCAGAATGAATCTGCAACTACATCTTTGAAATTTAACCTCAAATTAGTTTTCCTGATGAAGGGACAATAAATGTCTCGAAAGCTCGAGTGAAGAAAAAAGAGTACTATTTGATTTAACTGCTGCTATTCCCAATATATATATACAGGGTGTACCAAGTTCGAAGGCCTATTAGGCGTTTCTGGAGAACTAGACTTATTTGAAATCTGAAAATTGGGATTATTATATTGTTTGACATTATCTACCGAGCTAAAATATTCTTGAAACCTGACCACTTTCAGTTATACAGGGAGCGAAAAAAAAATTTTCGAAATTTTTTTTTTCTGTTTTTTTTCTTTTTGAATTTGAGAGAGTATGCAATTCTGAATATATTCGTACTCAAATCGTTGCATTCGTCGAAATACTTTCAAAAATATCGAGAAAAACCTGAAAAAAAAGAGAGAAAAGAGTATTCGGTATTATGTTCGTTATTCCTAATCTAGATACCTTAAGCACAAACCGTTTTCACATTTTTAAAGTCGAAGAATGTGGAAATATTGTACATTTCTAGAATTTTAAAAAATTCATCACAGGGTGTTCCGAATGTTGGGTCAAAAATTGGGATCAAAATTGGCCCATAACTTTCGTTTTTCAAATTAGAAC
The DNA here is from genome assembly GCA_038502775.1 of Hippodamia convergens. Lineage (NCBI taxonomy): Eukaryota > Metazoa > Arthropoda > Insecta > Coleoptera > Coccinellidae > Hippodamia > Hippodamia convergens. The sequence goes on from CM076607.1 coordinate 122,946,854, forward strand.
CCTATTTTTTTATGATTGCGTTGGATTTTATGAAGAAAAATGATGATAATGTTTCAACATGTTGATGCTCCTAAAATTGATAATTCTTGAGTTATTTAGGATTTTCTGATTTTATGTCGTACGTAGAGTCAAATTCATTAAATCTGTTTCATATCAACTATGACCTTGGTCATAGAAGATAAATTATTCCAATAACTCACTAGTGACACATCTTTTTCTTTAATTCATTCATCATTGTTGTTATGAAACAGATTTTATGAATTTGACGCAACATACGACATGGAATCAGAAAATACTAAATAACTCAAGAATTATTAATTTTAGAAGTATCAACATGATGGAACATTATCATCATTTGTCTTCACAGAATCCAACGCAATTATAAAAAAATAGGGTTCTAATTTGAAAAACGAAAGTTATGGGCCAATCTTGATCCCAATTTTTGACCCAACATTCGGAACACCCTGTGACGAGTTTCTCAAAATTCTAAATATGTAAAATATTTCCACTCTCTTCGACTACAAAAACGTGAAAACGGTTTGTGCTTAAGATATCTAGATTAGAAATAGCAAACATTATACCGAATACTCTTATCTACCTTTTTTTTTCAGTTTTTTTTTTATATTTCGGAAAGTATTTTGACGAATGCAATGATTTGAGTACGGATGTATTCAAGTGTGTGTCACTAGTGGAATAATTCATCTTCTATGACCAAGGTCATAGTTGATATGGAACAGATTAAATGAATTTGACGCTACGTACCACATAAAATCAGAAAATCCTAAATAACTCAAGAATTATCAATTTTAAGAGCATTAACATGTTAGAACACCATCATCATTTTTCTTCATACAATCCAACGCAATCATAAAAAAATAGGGTTCTAATTTGAAAAACGAAAGTTATGGGCCAATCTTGATCCCAATTTTTGACCCAACATTTGGAATACCCTGTGATGAGTTTTTCAAAATTTTAAAAATGTACAATATTTCCACAGTCTTTGACTTCAAAAATGTGAAAACGGTTTGTACTTAAGGTATCTAGATTAGGAATAACAAGCATAATACCGAATACTCTTTTTTCTCTTTTTCTTCAGGTTTTTCTCGATATTTCCGAAAGTATTTCGACGAATGCAACGATTTGAGTACGAGTGTATTCAGAATTGCATATTCTGTCAAATTCTAAAAGAAAAAAACCGAAAAAAAAAATTTTGAAAATTTTTTTTTCGCTCCCTGTATAACTGAAAGTGGTCAGGCTTCAAGAATATTTTAGCTCGGTAGATAATGTCAAACAATATGATAATCCGAATTTTCAGATTTCAAATAAGTCTAGTTCTCCAGAAACGCCTTGGCCATCGAACTTGGTACACCCTGTATATATATCGCGTACAGGCTTTAGCCTCTGCGACTCATGTTTATGTAAAATAAACTATTATTATTATATATATATTTAGTATTATTATATTTTTTTTTATCAGGTGAAGACTCGAAATTTCTTAATGAAAGATTTTAGAAACGACTGTAGGAACTCAACGAGATAGTATAGATCACGTTGTATAAGAATGCAGTAATCAAGCGCCCAGAAAGTTTAAGGCCCACACTGAAGGTCTCATAACCAACTAGGGATTACCATATATTTCAAGCCAATTTCTACACAAATTAGAAATCATTAAATGTAGAGGGCTGAATAGCCTTTGACTGAAGTCAGTTAATGAGTTATCAGTATTGTTAAAAAAAAAACCACCTTGATCTACCACAAGTTCATATTGAAATTTACAAAATTCCATGCTATTGTACAATTGCAGTATAAATTTTTTAACACTCGTCTAACTCCATTTTTAATATTCAAACAGGTACTCCTGGATGCTTATACAAGGTGTGTCAATGTTTTGAATAAGTCTTCCAAGCACAATGATGTTGCTGTACAAGTTTGCACCCATATAACCAAATGCTTTAGTGTAGCTGCACAGTTCCCTGCTTGTAGGGAAAAGATGGTGGACCTCAAACAGTTGGTCAAAGATCTTTGTCGAATTTTATATTTCAAAGTGAGTTTAGCCCTAGCAACCTAAGACATGAACTACTCTTACTACCACTCTTTTTTTCAGCATCTTACAAAGTTATGCTCAGTAGCAACTGAATGTGTGAAAGCTCTCTCAATAGATTCAATACTTCAACTGGAACTTCTGAAATCTGGTGCATTGTGGCATTTATTACTTTTTATGTTCAGCTATGATTTCACATTAGATGAAGGTGGTGTTGAGAAAAGTGAAGATGCTAATCAACAAGAGGTCAGCAATAAATTGGCAAAAGAAGCTGTCAAAGCGTGCGCTGCTTTGGGTGGCTATTTGGAAGGTGAAAATCAACCTTCTGCAAATAATTTGTGTAGAAGTATTTTAGAATCCTTGTTAACTGAATATCTTGCTAATCAGCTTGGGAATGAGGAACCAGAAGTGGTAAGGAAAAAATTTTCAAATATGGGCAATTCCACAGCCGTTTTAAATTCCAAGCCTTGGCCAAGAAAATATTCAACGATGTCTGAGATGCCTATGGCGAGATGGATGGCATGGGCGGCTACGAGCATCTTGAGGGTAGTTTTGTATCCTGAAGGTCCAAGTTGAAAATTGAGATATTTCTAGTAGGTAACAATGAAACACACTTCTTTATTATTTTTTATTTTATCCTATGGCTATCGACTTCGGTCTCTATACCATATCAGACCAGCTGGGACCGAAGTCGATAGCCATAGGATAGAATGTAAAATAATACAAAAGTGTGTTTTATTGTTACCTACTAAAACATACTAGGAAGCTTTCATTAACAAAATCGAGATATTTCATTATCTGTTACACATCGCTGGTTGAATGTGTAGTGTTAAAAAATTCAAATGAGTTTTCAATGTGAATGTCAGTTTAATATTTTATTTCAGTGAAAAAGCTCATGTGACCTAGTTAGAAAGCCTGACTTTCCAGAAAAACAGTGAAAATGCCTTCTTGATGTGTTACAGGTTTTAAGTCGAATTACGATTCCCAAAATAGGTATATGTTATTTTTAAAATTTCCCATAAAATCTTTTTTAAAAAGAAAATGGATCTCTTCTTTACCTCATGAAAATTGGTCACCTTTGCAAAGTTAGTCTGTTTGTTCAATTCATCTTCAAAGACATGAAATCATATACAATCTATTTATATGTTAACATGAAACGGTTGGGAAGAACCTTTAGATATCCGAAAATAAGAAATTATTGCAGTTCCATCAATAATCCCTAAATGTCTTTCGAAACCTTTTGTTCCTGCAAGGAAAACTCCCGATGAACAAAGTCAAAATTATATTAATTTAAATAATAGTTATTCAACAATTCTAGGCTTCAGATATTATTCAAAATTACAATCACTGTTGAATGAATATTCTCATAAATTAGAAATTGATAAATGGATAGTTCACAAAATAGGAAATCAAAAAAAAAGATCTTTTCAATTCTCACATTTCAATATAGAAGAACAGATTGTCCCAATTTTTGAATGATTTGAGATGGATTCTACCTTCTGATATGAAATTGAGTAGAACTTGAAAATATTTTGGTGAGATATAAAGAAATCTCGAGAAGCAATACTGAATTATTTGTTAAATGAATTATCTTATGGAGAAAAGTTTGCATCATTTATAACAAGTTGACCATATCCTGCAAAAAATTCACCACAATAAAAATCTCAAAATTTTAATTGATCAATTAAAGCAGATCATTTTAAGGAAAAATAAAAATCGATATACCTTGTCCACGATTATTGAATCCTTCCTGATTCATACAACTTCCAATTCCACTTATAACTTCTGAGAGGTCTTGTCATTTAATCAAATAATTCTTGGAAAATTAACTTTTTTAAGTATTCAGTCAGAATAGGCATTTGATGAATTTTAACAGAGTTATATATGTGGAAAGTACTATGAAACAATTTTATTTTATTTGCCAATGTGTTTCAAGATAGTACCTCCTGGGTGTTGTAGAAACTGCTTTGTCTAATCATTCAAAACACATATATTTAATTTTCTTCTAATTACTCATTTCGAAATATGATGAGTAGTCTGCAACAATTATTCGAATTACTGAAGCTTACAAAAGAAGTCAGTGTCAAACTACATATGAACAAGGATTGAGCATAGGACTCCTGTAATCCGCGTAAGTGGCGTTGCGTTTCTCTGGGCACAGCTTGTGGTGAAGATGGCTGTGGTAATTCTAAAATTGTAAGCTACTTGGATTCAGATAAAATTTTGATATTTCTAATAATTTCAGGTACTTAAAACTTTAAACAGCAATAGTGAATCTCCATATTTAGTATGGGATAATAGCACAAGAGCCGAGTTGATAGATTTTTTGGAAAACCAGCGGGATTCTAGAGGTGATCCTGATTTAACACTGGTGAATGATTTTACATATTCCGCTCATAAACATGAATTGAGAATTGGAGGAATATTTATCAAAATGTATAATGAACAGCCTTCATACATCATCCAGGTATCTTTCATTTTTAATGGTTAACCTGAATACATATTTTGAAACTATTTCTCTCCACAGGATCCTAAAGATTTTACAATACATCTTCTCAAATTTATTTCTGAACAATTTCCCTACATACGTAACCTAGAAGATATAGCAATTTCAGTGTCTATAGAGAATAGATTGAAACAAACTGTGATGGCTCTGGAAGCCCTAACCAATGTGATAAGAAACAATAGTGGTGTAGAAATACAATGCATAGGACATTTTCAATTATTCTTCGGCCTACTTCATGTCAACTATATTCAAATTCAGAAAGCGACTCTCAATTTTATTTCTGTAGTTACTAGAACCAACGAGTGCATTAATGATATCGCTTCTGTTGAAGTCTTGGGATACCTTTTGTCAGTACTTTATACATTACAAGAGCAGCAGCTTCAAATTTTGACTGTACTACATTCTCTTATGTCTACCACAAAGATTGTTAAGGAAGCTTTGGGAAAAGGAGGTGTTGTGTATTTATTAGATCTCTTTTGCAATTCAAATGATCATCAGATACGCCAAACATGTGCTGAGTTATTGGCAAAAATGACATCTGATAAATTAGTTGGCCCAAAAGTTCGATTAGCTCTAGGCGCCTTCTTACCACCAATATTTGCCGATGCAATGAGAGATAGTCCTGAGACGGCAGTTAGTATGTTTGAATCGCAGCATGAACATCCTGAATTGATTTGGGATCAAGATTCGAAGGATAGAGTTTGTTTGGCAGTCGCTAGATTGCGAAAAGAGTGAGTTTATATTTCAATTTCCACATCATTTTCTTTATGATTTTGTTTAAATTTCAGGCACCATATGAATCAGATCGAAGCACCTTCTACTCCCTGGAAGATGCCAGATACAAATGGCCTCACAAACTATTCTAATCCCAATGAAATCATGGTGGGAGGTGTTTATCTGAGGATTTTTATCGCTAACCCCTCTTGGACATTGAGAAAACCAAGAGAATTTCTGTCAGAACTATTGGAAACATGTCTCTCAAATATGGCAAAGGATAAACCAGATGTAAATTTCATCAAGGACTTTATCATGATGACTTTTTAAATATTGTATTATTTTCAGGTAGATTTATTAGAAATATCAACTACAGCTTTATGTTCCTTACTTCAAAATCAACCTGCACTTCTGGATTCAATTCCTGCGATGGGTCATATTCCAAGGCTATGTAGGCAAATGGGTTCGAACATTCGACAGATCTGTGTCCCTAAATCTGCTATTTTGATCTTCAATTCTTTGTCACTTAGTACTGTAAGTACCTGAATTTTGAAGAATTAGTGCAGTGCGCATGCAGGAACAGAACGACCCTGCTTTTGTGTAGGATTACGGTAAATCAACCTGAGTCAGTGATCGAGTTAGTAGCCTTGTACATTCCAAACATGGGTTGGATGTTCGGGTTAGGTAAATGAACGCGAAGGTTAGGGATCAGGTGAACCTAAGTATGTATGTATTCTGGGCTTAACAAAATGCAATGATTGCAATATACAGTACATATCATCAAGAAACAGCCTTATGCCGTATACCCAATCTTCAAAAGTTGTAAGAAGGGAGTTGGCATGCCTCAAATATTCATTCCTATCTATTGACATGATTAATAAAAAAAAGCTTGCTCAGAAAGGATAGTAAATGCAGTTGTCAGTATTCTTATTTCGTCTACTTGTACTAGGAGAATAGCACGCAATCTGGATGTAAGTTAAAATTTTGTGTGACGTGTTTTTAACCGCGGGGCTCTTCACCCATTGACGAAATATAAGGTGGCATTTTCAATAACAAATTGTTACCTGTTCATTAGTTGGAAGAATGGTTGAATGCAAATAGACTTTATTTAAACATCTTTCCCGTTGCAAAGCATGCATTGAAGAGTGAGGGGGCATTTTCGACATTTATTATAATGAGGAATGTTCACAGGTATGCAAAATCGATCGAAACTTCGTCACAGTATAACCTATATGTATATGAAATCACTAGTTTTTGTTTCAGTCAAAAAGACCTAGTAGCTAAGAAGATGCCGTTCTCTGTTACCATTCATAATGAAATTCACGTCTGGCACAAAATTCGGCATCGTCAAAATTTTTTGCAAGCCTTGACTTCAGCACTGAATTCGTGCCGGCTATAGTTCGAGCTCAGGCGCTATGCTTTCAATCACATGTTTAACCGTCATTGAAGTTTTAACTTTCGTTATAATGATTATCTGTTTAAGATAATAGGTCTCTAATCTCTTTTCGTTTTCACTTTCATTTGAAGTAATGTTATTCTGTAAAACAGATTTGTTACCAACTTCATAACGCATGCGTTCAATTGAAGTCAAAAATTTATAGTAAATGGTAAATTACGTGCCGAAGTGCACTTTGGCCTGAGAATTGATTACATATATATTGCTTAACTGTTTCCAATATGTCAATTATGACTTACAACATACAAATTCAATAGTAAGGGCTTCAGTAACGGGTTGGGGTGAGCCAGGTGCGCCCCGGGTACACACAGTTTCTGTTTTGACCGTTCCAGACAGTGGTGCGTGACGCACGCGCGCTACCTCGCCCTTTCCCCTGAAGCACCCCCCGAATTTACGGGGCTTCATGCACCCACAGCTATGAAACGTCAAATTCAAATAATCCCGTTTGTTTATTTATTTTAATATTCGTTTGAGGGAGGATTTTTGTTTCATTTTGATTCAATTATCAATAGTTTTGCTTTTATAATGTACGACATTGAAAACTAATAGGTATAAACAGTTAATTCGCCAAATAGAATTGTCAGTTCAGCTTTTTTGATGTGTTCCTGACATATCGAGGGTGTGAAGCACCTGTGCTTCAAGCCCCGGTGTTTAAAGCTCTCAACTTGAAAGCGGCAAATGTTTCTTTCTCAAATTTGTTTAATTTAGAATTTAGAGTTCAGTAATGTGTAAGATATATATTTATTTAGAATAAGAGAGTTATCGAAATACAAATACAGGCCTCACTTTATTAAAGGATCCTGTAATAAAAGATCCCTTAACGTTGGCCGGATATTTGAGCTATCGGAACGATTTATATCTTGACAACTTTATTATGACATTTCCTTTATTTTGACAGTTGTGAGAAGCTGTTTAACCTAGAAGATTGCGAAAACTGTCAGAATAAGGGATCTTTTATTTAAATACGGCTGTCCTTTATTTGAGTTAAGTACAGGAGGCCCGCATTTTATTACAGACCACCTTAAAATCTTTTGCGAATGCGCATGAGTAAACGTCAAAATAAGGGAAATTATATTTAAGTTAGGCCTATTTGCGTTTCGATAACTCTCTATCAGTTAGCTTATAGTAGTTTTAAATTTAAACATACGGCACTGATTAGAATGATTAGACGGAATTTTCGACTAAGTGATTAGACGGACACTAGTCAGAAAAGTAGGAAGTAGGACGAAATATTGGGACGCGAATCGCAGACGTGGTGGATAGACGGAAGCTTGTTCAGAGGACGAATTGAATAGATGAAGATATTCATTAAAGTCCGTTCAGTGACTGAAATCCCGAGTTCTTTGTTGTAGTGTGCATTTACTTTATTCATTGAACATTCTATCAAATTACCTGTTACCTAGTAATTTCCCTAGACCCAGTAAAATTCATACATATATTCTAATGAAATTTCAACAAAACATCTTACTTTTCACAGATATGCATCAATGCAATTGCTCAGACAGATTGTATGCATTCAGTCAAACGAGCAATGCAAGTAAGAAAAGATATGGTTGCTGTAGCTTGTGAAGCACTGAGTCGTCTATTTTGTAACAACCAAGAACAGCTAGTGAAGCAAGCACTTGATGTCGATTTTGTACAGTTCCTACTTGATTTACTTGAAGCAAGACTTGAACTCATCGATAATCCAGCCATGACAAAAGCACAAATTGTTAAAGCTCTGAAGTCAATGGGTAGAAGTTTGATGTATGGAGATAAAATAAATGCTATATTGGAGAAGAGTACAATTTGGGCCGAATACAAGGATCAGAAGCATGACCTATTCATCTCCAATTCTCCTGTGGCTGGATATCTCACAGGCAAGTGTAAATCTTTACGAGACTTTTTCTTGAAGAATGTAGAATAAATAAAACTCACTTAGACGAGACACAATATATTGCTAAATACAAATACTTCCACATGCAATGCTGTAATTTATTGACGGTACTACAATGAAACGAATGAGGTAAAAAGTAGCAAAATTAACAATATACACAAAAAAGCTACAAAGAAAGTTGAACAGAAATGACGGACGGAAGAAAATGAAGCGAGGTGAGCGGGCGGCGTATGTAAAGCGGTTAAAATGCGTGGTTTGAAAGCAGTGTAGTAAGAGAGCGACAGCCAGTAACCTAATTATCTTGATTACCAGTTAAAAGCATACGATGTAGCGGGTGAAAGGCGGTACACGCTGTCTGCCTGTCAACAAGCTATCCTGCCCTGCGCACGCACGCGATCTACTCAATGATACCTCTACCACCGGAACACAAACGCAGGCTACGCGAAGAAATGCTAAAAGCACAATAATGAGGAGTATAAATTCCGGATATCGCCCCCATGTTGAACAGTACAGGAAAACTTGCCGGCCACGTAGACAGATGAATAAAATGAGTCTTACCAATCCTGTGGATTTCTGGTCTCGACACAGCACTTGAGTCTTATTTCGCTCTTCGGAAACACCGAATATAAGGAATTAAAACAGCAAAAAACTCTTCGGTACCATCGAATCTAAAAAACTTTCGAAACTGAAATCCCGTCGTCGGAAAACTATAAACTCGGAAAGCTGAAAACTCAAAACTTGACTTTCGGAAAATTCGAAACTCTAAAAACTGAGAACTTGACTCTCGGAAAATTCAAAACTGACTATCGGAAAAATGAAAACTGACTGTCCGCCTGAAAACCGCTAAATTTATAAGTTCGGTTGGAGGGGGAATATTTCGAGTCTCGGATATCGTGAAAACAATTGCCGCTCTGCACGAAAAACACATATGGGACAGATAACGTCTCCGACTACGGCGAACATAAGTTTTTCAACATAGGTAGGAATCTGAAATTGGCTTCTTAGAATTTAACGATACGAAACTCGAAATAATTTCACGATTGAATGTTAAATTGTTGGAAATTATACAGGAATATTAGAGTAACGAAGTTCACCTCGTCACAATACGAAATTAGAAATAATTTTGTGTTTGAATTTAGAAATAGTTGGAAAATATACAGTATGTTCTTAGTGACGAAGTTCGCTTCGTTACACCACACATGAATAATTCACTAGTATTCAAAAACGAATATTCAGAAATTATTGTATTGAATACTTTCATTTCATGGTGCACTTTTTTTTTATTATAATTCATTTACTAGCAATCAGAAAAATAATACATTCTATAAGCTAATCAGATGATAAGGAAGCTTGACACTCCACATGACATTGTTGTGTCTTTTCCAGTGAAAAGACCACTTAATTAAACTATCTCAAGTCGCCTGGCCAGGTCCTTTTCAGTCTTCTATATTGGTGCTGAACCAATGGTTGCAGTAGTGCGTTGATGTGCATTTCCAGTTCAGCATGATGCTTCTCACTCTTTTCTTTTATTATTTCCTTGTATAAGGTATTTGTAGGTCTTCGTGCAAAGTTTGATTAGAGACATACCATGAAGCGTTTGCTATCATCCGTAGTGTTTTAGACTAACTTCTCTGGATTATGGCTATGTTCGATTTACTCGTACACCCCCAGAGCTCGATACCATATGTCCATATTGGCTTTATATATATATATATATATATATATAAAGCCAATATGGACATATGGTATCGAGCTCTATATATATATATATATATATATATATATATATATATATATATATATATATATATATATATATATATATATATATTTATTTATTTATTTATTTGTATATAAGCATTTTGTTATCAAGTGAAAGTTTAGATCTCCTGCCTATTTGCCATTTTAGTTCTTGTATTTTTATGTCTATTTGTTCCTTTTTTTTGACCACGTGTTCTTTCCATGTTCCATGTTTGTTTACTGTCTAAATGCATTTCCAGGTATTTTGTACTTAAAGCCTCTAGTATTTTCACGTTGTTAATATATGCAGGTGGACACTGGCCTCTTCTTAAGGTGAAATTTACTTGCACTGACTTTGTTTCATTGATTTTAATTTTCCACTTATGAAGCCATTTTTTAATTTCATCCAAGTGCTGTTGTAGGTTAATGGTGGCGTTTTGAGGGTCTTCATCAGTAGATAGAATGCTGGTTTCATCTGCAAATGTTCCTAGTATAGTATTTGGACTTATTGGCAGGTCAGCTGTGTATAAAATATACAATAGTGGTCCCAAGACGCTTCCCTGAGGAACTCCTGATTTTATTGGGAAATTGTCAGATGTTTTGACTCCAACACGTACTCTGAAACGCCTCTCATTTAGATATGATTTTAATAGCTTGTAATAGCAGCCAGGTAGATATGTCTGGATTTTTATGAAGTAGACCAGGATGCCATACTTTGTCAAACCCTTGACTAATATCCAAGAATGCTGATGTACAGTATTGTCCATGTTGAAGTGCTTTACTTATTTCCAGGTTTATTCTGTGAATTTGTTGTATTGTTGAGTGATTAGATCGGAATCCAAACCGATGATCAGGTATCCACTCTTCTGTGTTTGGATCCGAATTTATTCTTTGGATTTAACTTTTCAAGAACTTTAGAAATAACAGGAAGTAAACTGATTGGATGATATGATGTTGTTGAGTTTGGGCCTTTGCCTGGTTTGGGTACAAGTACTATTTCGGCTGTTTTCATTTTTTCAGGCCACTAATTCAGTCTCAAGATAGCATTATATATATATGTGTGATCATCTTCACTCCTTTCCTTGGCAGTTCTTTTATAATTTTCGGCGTTAATTCGTCTGGCCCTGCAGTTTTTCTGATATTCAGGAATTTTATTTCATTTTGCACTTGCTTTGTTTTAATTTTTGTCATGGATGTTGTAATTACAGGATTTTCCAGTAGTTCCCTTTCTAGGTTGTCATCAATTATATCATTATTGGGTGTGAATACTACTGCCAAATGTTCTGCAAAAATTTATCGGTCCTTGCCCATTGCATTGGTGATCTTGTTGTGTTGCGTAATGGGGGTATGTGTTTTATTGGTGTTTTCAGATTTTTTATTGGTTCCCATACAGAGTTATCGAATCGGTTGAGGCTTGGTACATAACCATTAAAGGATTATTCTTTTACTTCCTTGATTTTGTATTTCAATTCATTTTTTATCCTGTTCAAAGTGTGATTGTCCCCTGGAGAGTGTGTCTGCTGCCATTTCATCCTAGCTTTTCTCTTTATTGTCAGTATGTCCCTTATATTTTCTGGTATATTGTATATTCTTTTTGTTTCTTTTGTCTTATGCGAAATCTGTGATTGCCAAATCTACATCGTTTTGAGTCTGCAGTCTGATTTCTAAATTAATTTGTTCCTCTATTAGGTATCTATATTTGTCCCAATTTGTCTTCTTGGTGTGTAGCTTAGCAATCGATTCTTTGTGTATTACAAAGCTACTTATCATTGCTATAATGGGAGAGTGGTCTGAAGACAGATCATAGCTTGGGAGTATATCCATGTAGTTGGTAGATATGCCATGGGTTACAAAAAAATCTAACAAGTCAGAAATTTTGTTAGGGTCTGTAGGGAAGTAGGTGAGTCTTCCAGTTGATAAAAAAGAGTAATTTGATTCCTGGATCAGGCTTGCAAGTTCTCTACCTTTTGTTGTTGTTAGCCTCGAACCGAAAAGTGTGTGCTTGCTGTTATAGTCTCCCCCAGCTATAAATTTTGATCCCAGAGTTTGAAAGAAATCTTTGAAATTACCTTTTTTGATGTTGTATCTTGGCAGGCAGCGAACTTACAGTTTGAATGCTAGAGTTCTCATCTTCACAGCTGTAGCTTGCAAATAATCTTTTTCATATGTTGGCATTTCTACATAATCAATAGTGTTCTTGATTATTATGGATGTGCCAGCATGCACGGTTTTATCTGGATGGTTTGTGGAGTAGACTATGTAATTAGATATTTTCAGGTGTGATCTCTCTGTGAAATGGGTTTCACTTATCAATAAGATGTCTATATTGTTTTGATGGAGAAAATATTCTACTTCGTTTTTATGTTGCAGAAGACCGTTGGAATTCCATTCTGCTATTTTCAAGAATTTATTGAATTTTAGTAATAAGTGTCATTAGCATGTTTAGTACGAGGGTGTTTTGATGCGTCAGCTGCTGAGACATTGTCTTGAATTCTTCCAGGAATTCAGTACATTGTTGATGTCATTCGATTGCTGCATGGGTGTTTTTCACTGCCTTAGCATAGCTTCTGGAGTGTTGGTGTAGATTTGGCTGATTTTGGTTGTCTGAGGTGTTGAAATCAATATTTTTTTGATGTTGTTTATTTTGTGTGGTGTTTGAAGGACTTATAATGGGATTGTTTCTTGAATTTTTATTCTGGATATTCAATCGGTTATTTGCATTATTAGTTTTTAAGAGCTTGTGATAAAATTCGCATCCTTTGTAGTTGGCTGGGTGAGCACCCCCCACATAGGGCACCTTTAGCAGGTGTATTTCTTTTTTTCGCGCAACTAGTCGTGCTATGCGCGCCTCCACATTTGACACACACATACGGCCTGTTGCAATAACTTTTGGAATGCCCATATTGTTGACATCTCAAACATTGTGTGATCCCTTTCATCTTTCTGGGTGGTTCTATGTGGATTGAACAGTGTTGAAGGTATTGCAGTTTGTAAACCTCTTCGTTATTTTCGGCTGGTTCTAAGTCTACAAAGAATATATTTAAGGGTTCCTTGGTGACCCTGTGCCTACTGTTCATAATATTTCGAACTTTGTGTCCATTTCTGCCTAGTTCTTGCTTGATTTCATTCGGATCTGTTGTGTGATGAATATATTTCATGACGATTCTAAAAGCCTGTTCTTCGTTTGGCTGATAAGTATGATGGATGACATTATTCTGGCGCATATTTTTTATCAATTTTCTGTATGTGTCTGGAGTTTCACAATTTATTTTAATGGTGTTGTCTGCAAGGCACTTTGTAGTGCATTTCTCATCTCCTTCCATGGTATTGATTCTTTCGACCATTTCTTCATAATTTACAACAACCGGTGGAGGTTTAGGTATTTTAATGTTCTTTTCAGTATTGTTGTCTGTTCTTAGTGTTGTTTTGTTGGTTTCTGCTAGAACCTGAAATCTATTGTTGACTGTGATTGGTCTTGTTGTATTTATCTTCCTCCTCTTCCAAGATCTGCCAAGAATTTTTTTATCATCGTTCTCTTTGAATCCCAAAAATTCTTTATCACTAGTTGATGACATTCTGTAGTAATGAGAGTCATCTTGCTCTTGTATGTTCATTGTGACCTCCTGTATATTATCATTTGCTGGTTGACATGTGGCTAATATGCTCTTATTTTGTTGTTATATATCTGTGTTTATCTTATTCATGTTTCATGTAGTCTGATAAGTTGTTTATGCTGAGTTTTCCGAAATATCGGAAATATTTTTTCGAAAAATATTCCCAATAAGGGAATATCTTCGTCTTGGCTGAATTTAGTGATTTTTGTTTTCAAGAATATTGTAATAAAAATAACTTATTTACGTACGTTGAATGTAATTGTTGGAGAGATAACTTAAACTTGCTAAATAAACACAGCTGGAATGTGTGTGTCATGGTGCACTTAAATGTAATTTCTAACCTACAGTCTTTGGAAGATATTGAATATTTTTGTCCCTACTATATTTAATTTAGTATAAAATATAGAGAATTTCATCTGAATGTTAAGAAAAAACTTACAGATTGTTAATTTTCTTATTATGTAGCAGAAATTTTTTATCAATTATTGGCACACTTTGACATTTTTCAAAAAGAAAAATCTTGGTTGTTATTAATTTCTTTGTAACATGTAATTTATAACAATTATTCTCATCATTTTATAGCTGGAACACCATCTGTAGCTGGTTATTTGACTCAGGGCCCTAGTAATAAAGTTCCAGTTGCCCCACCTCCAATTGATAAAGAAGATCCAGTTCTTAATTTTAACTTACTTTAGTTCCATTAATGATATGAATGAAATTTAAATGGAAATCCTATCTTTACTATAATTGCAGTATTTTAACTGTAAATATATCCTTTCAATTAAAATTTTATATTATGTATAGACATTCCCAAGACTAAGCAATAGGTGTTTTAGCAGTACAACTGTGGAAAACCAAAATTTTGTAAAAATCTTGTTGTACAAAAAATCTAATTTTAAGCAGAAAGTCCTGTTAATCTTAGTTAAATTATTGATAGAAAACAAAATTATATTTTCTATTAAAATATTGAGTGTATCTTCTCTTGGCTTTAAAGTTCTTAATAAATTCATAATAAACTAAATAATTCCGAATATAACAAAATGTTTTTATGAAACATCATGATTTGAAATAGGCTAATTTCCTAAGTGAGAAAATGAAGCTACTTTAAATTTATGTTCCAGGGAGAAATGAATAACCCAAGGATTTGTGTTATTGTTTTATTTTTTCAATTTTTTTTGTTTAACTTTATGTTCTAGATGGATTTTTCTCTTTTTGAATGGCTTCTCTGTGATAACTTCCAAGTTATTAAATATTTCTTCATATTCATCATCTTCATTTGGAACAATACTCTCTTCTTTCACTATTGGTTTTATTAAAATTCCTCTCAAATTTTGTTTCAAGTATTGCTGAAATAATATTAATTTTTCAAATATATTTTGGATATTAGTGCCACTTGTAACTATGCCAGTCAGTACTCAATGTATTTTTGAAACATAGATGAATTCAAAATAGTAATCATCGAAATGAATACCATTTTCAATTCCCAGGCTCAGAGATCTTTTATCATGAGGTTGGAGAAATGATATTAGATTTTGTCACTGAGATGAGAGATGTACCGGTTTCGGCCTTGTTGAGCCTCATCAGTATCCCGCACATCTGGGAATTGAAAATGGTATTCATTTCGATGATTACTATTTTGAATTCATCTATGTTTCAAAAATGTTCTCGATGTGCCTTCGTAAAGGCAAAGAATTTTCTTTTTCTTAGTACTCAATGTAGGCCTGAGTTCGAATTTAGTGTAGTGGCAAGTGGCCATTATAGTAAATTATCACCTTATTAAGAAGTTCCTTGGTATCCAAATTGAATATCCTCAAATATCTGTCCAAGCTTGTTGTAAAGAGAATAGGTTCTGTAGGGTCACATACTAAGCTGGTTACACTACCACAAATGCCTGTGAAAGTCCTCAGACATTTGCCAATTTTCATATCTATATACTCAACATATCCTTTTGTTGTCCCAGCTAAAATATTTCTGAATTTGGATGGTTAAGAAATGTCCATTGAAGTATATTATAATTTACCTTTCTCTGAATGAAGCAGTTATTGAAGTAAAGCTAGCCTTTGGTTCTAAGAACTTGCAAACTGGTCTCCTTTGAGCTCTGTCATCATATAATAACACATGGCCCTCTTTAGTTACACAACAGCATAGGTTTTGTTCATTTGGTAAAAAAGAAATTCCTCGAATAGACGTTCTAATGGGCAAATTAAGGAAATCATGTCCCATCTAAAAATTGAAAAATGATATAGGACATTACAACCATGATAAAACTAATTGTTGGAAATCTCCTGTGAGGTAGTTAAATAAAGGTAATAATGAGAAGGTGAGTCTTATTCCGTACTCAGTTTGCTCCAAATCATTTATTTTTGTCAATGTAACTACAGTAGAATCCTGATTATCTGAGTCGCATAGGTAGCACAGGATAGATCAATTTCATATGTATTTACTGATCTATTCAGTTATTGTTTACCTAAATTAAACTCAATTTGATTATAAATATCATATTATTTCTGAGTTATTTGATAAAGTCCGTATTATCCAAGGTCTGCTCGGTTCACAATAGCTTAGATAATCGAGGTTCTACTGTACATTTTTTGGTTACAAAGCCATCCTCAGGTTACAATCTGATCAAACTCGGAAGCTTCATCATAACAGAAAGTTTTATGTTGAACATCGAAATAATCACATCAAATAACAAGGCTCAAAACTAGAACAATGAACACACTTTTCGATATTTTGAGGGAAACATTGTTCTAATTTTCTATGGTAAAATTGATTATTATGCTTACCGATTTTGCTTTAAATACACACTGTTTAGTATTGACATCCCAAAGTTTCAAATCATTCATTTCTCCTCCAGTTCCTATTATATTTAGTTTATTCATATTTTGGTTAGAAGCTTCAAGAGTTCCATTTTCTGACAAAAGAGTCATAATACTTGCAAAGTTTTTTCCCAAGTCAGTGATATTTATTTTCCCCTTGGATGAAGTCACTAAAATTTGTTTGTCAATACAACCAAGTCCAACTATTGAACCTTCATTTCTGAACTGATTTTTTGCTTTTCCATATTTCTGTGTCGTTGAGTCATAAGTGTTTAAAATTCCATTTTTGTAGCCAACTAATATTTCTGTCTCACTTCGCCATATCATAGAAGTAATTTCAGAAGATTCCTCTGGGAATTCATAATGATTTTTGCTTTCAGGGAGTAGATTTGTATCTGCAAAAATATTTTTAGCATTTTTTAGAAACACAAATACCGATTGGAAAAATCTGAACAGATTTGTGATCTGCATATCAAGGTAAGAATTTTCGTCAATTTTTGAGATTTTTGGATCAGTCTAGACTATTTCCTATGGTTTCATTCTGAATAAAGAGAGATATTGCAACTTACATGTAATTGTGCCTCTTGTAGAACCAACGTATATAGAATATTTATTACTCAAGTCCATGTTACAATACAAATACTGAAAATAATATGTGTACAATATAAATTAGAGTTTATATGAGGTCAAAAAGTTAATTAAATTACCTGCTTCTTCGTTAAATCCAAAAACTAGTGGGTCCTAAGATTTGAGATTACATACTTCGCATAGAATTTATAACTTACTTCAGTGAATCTTTCATAGAACATAAAACTATTCTTTGTCATTTGTCAGTTTTGTGGTTACGTCATAGAATATCTATCCTTACATGTGGCGTTCGGCAAACACCTCGGATAGCTCGGATGCCTTCTGAACCATCCAGATTGAGGGCAGTGCACATCTCGAACTCGAAAGTTCGGCAAAGAACTTCTGATCAATCGGAGGACTATCTGTTCGTTCGGTCAATTTCGAAGGACGAAAACTATTTCATATATATCGTGATTTTAGTTATCATCACAATCATTGTTTCATTTTTGCTGTGATTTGTTCTCTCAGAAAAAAATTTCGAGTAAATGGTGGTTATAATAGCGCTAGCAAGCAAGTGGAATGGGGAAAAGAGCGGTTGTGAGCGTGAGCGTTGTGATCGCCAAGTGGAACGCCCCCTATGTAGAGCTTACTCAGAGGAAGTTTATGAACGCTCACAGAGTATACTCCGAGGAAGACAAAGCAAGTTTGTGAATGCTTCAGAGTAAGGGGAGCTTACTCTGGGTAAGTTTATGAACGCAACCCAAGTGGAACGCCCCCTTTATAGAATTTCACAGATCAATCAAATGATTCTCAATTTGTCAACAAATATTTTCTTTTTGTTTCAACAACTTGGCTATGAAAATTTGAAGTTATGTAGCTTTATACTTTTTGTTCGTCAATATTTAGAAAAAATTACAGAAGGCGAGAATTGGCGAATTCAACTACCGTTGAGGGCGCTGTAAATACTTGTTTTCTGGTTCGAAATTTAACCACCAGCCTGAGTGACGCTAGGGTTTTCTTGTAAATTTTTGAATGACAACGGGATATTTATATCATTTTGTGAAATAAATGAATAGATTTTCATTTTAAGAGTGATTTAAAGGCTTTTTAAGATGGTAGTGTGTGTTAATGCATTTCTGATGGTACATTAAGTGTGGCGAATTCAGAAGAACAACTCGTTTTCACCACGAATGATGAAAAAATTGTATGCAAAGATATTTAAATGACTTGTAGAAATAATTATTTTGGTCAAATGAATATGTAATACACTTGTTGGGAATACTCAAACGACGTAGTATAATATATTGAGAAGTATTTCCTAGATCCATGAGATTCTGCAGAATTCGTAAATGAATGGTACTACCCCGAAGTGATATACAATTGAAGCAGAATCATTCGTGCTGCATACAGGTTCAGATGAATCTGTTGAATTTGGAACATACGACTTCATTGTTTATTAAAGTTTTCCCAAATCATTTTTGAAAGTGGGTGCTCCCTTTCATGAAGATTACGAACAAAATTTGATCGAGAACATTTTTTTTAATCATTTCTTCAATCATATGTTGCAAAATGAATAAACGATTCTGAAATTTTTTCCTGTCTTTATTTGTGATTTCAAAATGGAAATTGTAGGTATATATCTTTCATCACGCAATATTAAGATAACAATCAAATATAGATAAAATATTTGTTTACAATGGAAAATTTGCCAGAGATGATACCAAAAAGTCAGAAGAGATGTATATAATTGCCAAGTCAAAGTGCAACGACTAAAACAATTTTTTTTTTTTTTTAGTTCTGGTTCCCACGAAAAGGGATATCCTGTAATGTTCAGAGAACATCGTGGGAATGCTGACATAAATATAGAACAAACCTTAGAAAATTCATAAAATACTTAAAAATTTTAATTGTTTGAAAACTTATAATCTTCCAAACCAAGTGTTTGCAAATTCAGTCAAGGTCTTCAATTGTTTCTTATTTTTAATGGCGTTAGCAAAATTCCACATCAAATTACCAGTGTTTACTTGTCCCATTGTCTTCAGATACTTCCTCTATATTTTCAAATCTCATAGATTGCATTTTGAATAGCACATGCACAGCAGATTGTTCCTCTTTACTCAAAGCAGACAATATTGCAGCATATTTCCTTTGATTTACACACCACTTTCAAAATCATGGAAATGAGTACAAATGTTGATTGAGAAATCATATGTTTATCCCTAAGAGTATTTTTCCTGGATTCTCTCCTCAATTTATGTTGGGCCATACAAGCCCTATTCATTTCTTCTGGATATAAACTAAGTTGCAAGTTTTGAGAAGTCACAGCAGTAGCTTTAAGCTCAGGAGCTTTCATGTGCTGAAATTTTGAACCTGAAAAGATATTTAAACTATTATGAAATATTCACAAAATTTTTCACAACAGACCTAAGGCAAGATTATCAATCTGAAAATGAAGAGAGAAAACAAACATTTTTCCCATCTTCAATTTTCTCACCCGAACTTCTCTTTTTTCAATATATCAAGGGATATAATTCATTCACTCATAATGAAAATATTATTCCACTACCCAATAATAATCAAATGAATCTTTTTATATCTGCTCAGCTTCAATATAGCTTCTAACCTGAAATTCAACACATGAATTTGAGAATAATCTTATGTTAACTTATAATTCTCGTATAAATACCTTTCGATAGTCTCTCAGCATCAATTCTACTATTCAGAAAACCTAATCATTTCACCAGTCTTCGTATATTGATCGAAAATATCACTGATTTATATTTCAAACCATGTATTTTGAACGGGATTACTCCAAAGTATACTTGTTTTCTTAGGGCGATATTTCGCCCCTAGAGGGAGATTAGATTTTGTCTGTGGTGTTCTCGTTCTGTGCGGTAGTGCCAAAGATATTTTAGATATTATACAATATCTATGGGTAGTGCTAGTGTTCTTTAGTGAGTAAACAAAATAACCTGCATAATTTCAAGATCAAGTGGTCAACCGAACCAACTTGAAAAATCTTTTTAGTTGCACTTTATATTTGCTGAAATTATTGTATGACCAGTGTCTCGTTTTGACTAACAAAAAAATAACATGCTCTCGAATATATTACTTCATCAGTGTGTAAATGATGAAACACTTCACAATATGATCAAGGACGAAGAATCAATTTCAAAGTTATCTTGTCTCTTACAGTTTTTTCATGAAAGAATTGAAAGAGATATATCAGCTAAACACAACTTCCCCGTGATTAAAATTTTGGAAAGTAAATGTCTCATGGAAGAGAAAATATCTGCCCTTAATTTTGCTCTCCGAATTCAAGCTGATGATACAGAATTAATTTATTGCCTTCGTTCATTTAATGAAAAGTTGTACTCATTGGATCTGGAAGTAGCACTGGAGGATAGTATGATTGAAACATTATGCTTGGCTGCTGCTATAATTGAGTTAATTGCTCAATTAAAAAAAAACATTTTTACATATGTGGATAAGTTTAAGTTGAAAATGTTTTTATTCAAATTATGTGGTATGAAATCAAGTAAAGTTGTTTCAATTGATAAATCTTCTTTATTTTTCAAATATTTTGAAATTCTGAAAAGGGAAGATTCTAATTTTATTGATGAGGCTTTAAAATATTTTATTGAACAAGAAAACTTAAATTTGTTATGCATGATAATTGATAAGAATTTTGAAGATGCAGTTCGTACTGATTACTTCCAACTGGATGGTCTTTGGGATTTTTTAAAGATGCACATTGTGAGTAGCAATAGTATAAAAAAGAAGCAAGCTCAATATATTTTAATGAGAACAATAGAATATTTTAAATCCAATGATATATTGATACCTAAAGCATTAAAAGTTGAAAGTCTTATGGAATGGGATGTTTTCTTCATTCTACTACAAATGTCGAAAGAGAAACAATTACATTTGATATCGCCTACATTGAAACTACTTTCATTCATTACTGATCTGCACATATCTTGGCAAATTTGTCTCTATCGGGAGCTGTTGAATCATTCACAATTGGCTGTTGTGTATCACATGGTCGGACATATACTAAATTTGAAATTTACTTATGATTTATATCATCAACAACTACTTTGTGACATCTTAATGGCCCTTAATAAATTTGAATATTCATTTTTGAGTAAAAAGATATTCAGGAAGCTCAAAGATTTCATTACAGAATTGAAAGAAAATTGCCAATATATGTTTTATGAAGAATTCCTTAAAATTGATTGGAATCCAGCAGCAGCTTGGTGTGTTTTAACAAGTGCTTCATCAATTCTACATAATATTCCACAGCCTTTTATAATCAAAATGTTGAGATGTTTGAGGAATTTACCTCATATGTACATCAAACAAAGTTGTATAATTTTCTTCATCGATAAAATGTTTAATGTTTTTTCCTATGTTCCTGAAAAAGTTATAATAATAGGAAAATTTTTGTTTTCAAGTAATCAGCAATTGGATAGAGAAGTATTCTATCATATATTAGCAAAAAGAAGACGTGAATTGAGTAGGTGTCCTGAAAAATGGAAACAATCATTTATAAAATATCTGAGAAAGAATGATCCGAAAGATTTGACAATAATTTTGGAGGTAATGAAAAAATTAGATTTGAAAATGAACTATATGGTAGAAGAACTTCCCTCTGAATTGGACGACCTAATACTCCTTTATTTTCCAAATCTTCTGGAGCCTTTACATATTGGAAATTATATAATGAAAAGATTTCAAAATACATATCGCGATGATTATAAATACCTTTTGAAATTTGTGGAAATGTTATTTGAAGAGAACTCAGTAGATTTATCAATTGATGAATTAATTTATATCTGGAATGCAAGTGAAACAACTGAACAAAAAACTATTGCAAGTTATTTGATATATATGACTCCTAAAAAATTATCTGTTGATTTAACTTTGTTGAAAAAGGTAGAATTATGTTTGAAACATTCTAAATATGATGCACATAAACTATGGATGAAAAAATTCCAAAATAACTTGGAGGTGTTGTCAGATAAAAAGCAATATAATGCACTCTTTCAAGAATTACTTGAAATTTTGAATAGTGACAATGAAAATGTTTTAATGAATATCATTAATCATCTAGAAATATTCACCAAATCTATACATTTCAAAGACACAGATTGTTTACAAGTGCTAGATATATGCCTGAGAAAGATATGTAGTTTACCAAATAATATTAAGCGATCATATTCTTCATTGTTTTTCAAATCGATATTCGAGTTAAATTTATTCTCTAACTATTTATTTGCTGAATACTGGGAGAAATGGTATTCAGAACTATTTGAGAGGTATTTTATGAAGTGTGAAAATTCACTGAAAGTTATTTTGGAAGGATGCAGAAAAATTATTTTGCTCAAAGCACCTTATGCGAAAATTTTGACACCGTTAATACTGAGTGCCTTGACTAAAGGAATGGTTATTCAAAAAAATCAAAGGTGAGAGATTCTGCTAATTTTCTTTCTTGGATATCAGGATGCAACAAATTTTTTACATTTTTGCAGAATAGGAAGTGCTGAAAAAAAATATATCTTATTTTTCTATGTAGTTAGCAAATCTTTCATGTATTTAATATCTGTTTTATTTCAGGGTAGAATATGGAATATGTCAAGAGATTAATGATATTATTGGTTTATTTTTCATACAGAAGTAAGTATGATGAATTGGCAGTGGCACTAGATTATACAAATACATATTCAATAATTTTTTTTTTATTTTGACTTCGACTGCCAGGGTCATTAGCCATACATATTCAAATACCTATATCTAGTAGGCAATGCAAATTATGCTGTAATCCCATACTGACAATTTTGAAATCAAAATGAATTTGAAACAACCAGTTTTCAATTTTTGGTTACATTGGAATATTATTTCAGCCCAAATTTGATTTCTATGGAATCGAGGATTTTATCCATAGAATGCTTATATCTATTAGCAAAAAATAAGTCGTCAACAAATTTTCCTTCACCGGATAATCTGATAGAGATGTTATTGGCTCAATATATGAAAGGTTACGGAAAGCGGTATTTTCCTGACTCAGAGGTAAACTTCAGTATTTGTTTTGACAATGTGAAACTTTTAGTTTTTCATAATTTTCAATTTCAGATCCACCTTCAGAAGTTCAGAATTGTTCAAGCGATGCTCCTGATAGTTCATTTCACAGACACTTCAGAGAAAAAACTGGTACAATTTATTCTTGAAAGTTTTTGTGAAGAAAGTCACCAACCCTCAGTGAAACAACTGTTGCAATGGTTGCTTATAATCCTGGTGGCGAAAAAACCCGAATATTTGAATTTAATGATTGAAAAAGTTTGGACCTCCAATTTATCTAATCCCTCTTCTATAGTTGCGATGATCCCTGTCTTGTATCACTTGGTGACAACTTTAAATGAGGAAGAGTGTTGGAACCAAGTAACATCTGCTCTTCTGCCATTGACAATGGGTGCCAACTTCAAACTGAGAGTGTACTCCCAGGTCATATACCTTTTTTTTAATATAAAAGTAGAGGGGCCCTAGAGATAATAACTCTAATACAAATTAGAGCTGTTTATAAGGGAAACTGTCAAGTACAGAGTTTTAGTAAAGTAAATTATTATATATATATACAGGGTGTACCAAGTTCGACGGCCTATTAGGCGTTTCTGGAGAACTAGACTTATTTGAAATCTGAAAATTGGGATTATGATATTGTTTGACATTATCTACCGAGCTAAAATATTCTTTGAGCCTGACCACTTTCAGTTATACAGGGAGAGAAAAAAAAATTTTCAAAATTTTATTTTTCTGTTTTTTTCTTTTTGAATTTGATAGAGTATGCAATTCTGAATACATTCGTACTCGAATCGCTGCATTCGTCGAAATACTTTCAAAAATACCGAGAAAAATCTGAAGAAAAAGAGAGAAAAGGGTATTCGGTATTATGTTTGTTATTCCTAATCTACATATTTTAAGCACGAACCGTTTTCACATTTTTGAAGTCAAAGACTGTGGAAATATCGTACATTTTTAAAATTTTGAAAAACTCATCACAGGGTGTTCCAAATGTTGGGCCAAAAATTGGGATCAAGATTGGCCTATAACTTTCGTTTTTCAAATTAGAACCCTATTTTTTTATGATTGCGTTGGATTGTATGAAGAAAAATGATGATAGTGTTCTAACATGTTAGTGCTCCTAAAATTGATAATTCTTGAGTTATTTAGGATTTTCTGAATTTATGTGGTACGTAGCGTCAAATTCATTCAATCTGTTTGATTTCAACTATGACCTGGGTCATAGAAGATGAATTATTCCACTAATGATATACACTTGAATACATCCGTACTGAAATCGTTGCATTCGTCAAAATACTTTCCGAATTATAAAGAAAAAACTGAACAAAAATAGGTAGATAAGAGTATTCGGTATAATGTTTGCTATTTCTAATCTAGATATCTTGACCACAAACCGTTTTCACGTTTTTGTAGTCGAAGACAATGGAAATATTTTACATATTTAGAATTTTGAAAAACTCGTCACAGGGTGTTCTAAATGTTCGGTCAAAAATTGGGATCAAGATTGGCCCATAACTTTCGTTTTACAAATTAGAACCCTATTTTTTTATGATTGCGTTAGAATCTGCGAAGGAAGATGATGATAATGTTTTATCATGTTGATACTTCTAAAATTAATATTTCTTGAGTTATTTAGTATTTCCTGATTCCATGTCGTACATTGCGTCAAATTCATAAAACCTGTTCCATAAAAACAATGATGAATGAATTGAACAAAAAGGTGTGTCACTAGTGAGTTATTGAAATAATTTATCTTCTATGACCAAGGTCATAGTTGATATGAAACAGATTTAATGAATTTGACGCTACATACGACATAAAATCAGAAAATGCTGAATAACTTAAGAATTATCAATTTTAGGAGCATGAACATTTTAAAATATTATCATCATTTTTCTTTGTACAATCCAACGCAATCATAAAAAAATAGGGTTCTAATTTCAAAAACGAAAGTTATGGGCCGATCTTGATCCCAATTTTCGGCCCAACATTTGGAACACCCTGTGATGAGTTTTTCAAAATTTTAAAAATGTACAATATATCCACAGTCTTTGACTTCAAAAATGTGGAAACGGTTCGTGCTTAAGATATGTAGATTAGGAATAACAAACATAATACCGAATAATCTTTTCTCTCTTTTTCTTCAGGTTTTTCTCGATATTTTTGATAGTATTTCGACGAATGCAACGATTTGAGTACGAATGTATTCAGAATTGCATACTCTATCAAATTCAAAAAGAAAAAAACAGAAAAATAAAATTTTGAAATTTTTTTTTTCTCTCCCTGTATAACTAAAAGTGGTCAGGCTCCAAGAATATTTTAGCTCGGTAGATAATGTCAAACAATATCATAATCCCAATTTTCAGATTTCAAATAAGTCTAGTTCTCCAGAAACGCCTAATAGGCCGTCGAACTTGGTACACCCTGTATATATATATATATATATATATATATATATAGCGAAAAAAAAATTCTCAAAATTTTATTTTTCTGTTTTTTTCTTTTTGAATTTGATAGAGTATGCGATTCTGAATACATTCGTACTCGAATCGTTGCATTCGTCGAAATACTTTCAAAAATATCGAGAAAAATCTGAAGAAAAAGAGAGAAAAGGGTATTCGGTATTATGTTTATTATTCCTAATCTACATATCTTGAGCACGAACCGTTTTCACATTTTTGAAGTCAAAGACTGTGGAAATATTGTACATTTTTAAAATTTTGAAAAACTCATCACAGGGTGTTCCAAATGTTGGGTCAAAAATTGGGATCAAGATTGGCCCATAACTTTCGTTTTTCAAATTAGAACCCTATTTTTTTATGATTGCGTTGGATTGTATGAAGAAAAATGATGATAGTGTTCTAACATGTTAATGCTCCTAAAATTGATAATTCTTCAGTTATTTAGGATTTTCTGAATTTATGTGGTACGTAGCGTCAAATTCATTTAATCTGTTTCATTTCAACTATGACCTGGGTCATAGAAGATGAATTATTCCACTAATGATATACACTTGAATACATCCGTACTGAAATCGTTGCGTTCGTCAAAATACTTTCCGAATTATAAAAAAAAAAACTGAACAAAAAAAGGTAGATAAGAGTATTCGGTATAATGTTTGCTATTTCTAATCTAGATATCTTGACCACAAACCGTTTTCACGTTTTTGTAGTGGAAGACAATGGAAATATTTTACATATTTAGAATTTTGAAAAACTCGTCACAGGGTGTTCTAAATGTTCGGTCAAAAATTGGGATCAAGATTGGCCCATAACTTTCGTTTTACAAATTAGAACCCTATTTTTTTATGATTGCGTTGGAATCTGCGAAGAAAGATGATGATAATGTTTTATCATGTTGATACTTCTAAAATTGATATTTCTTGAGTTATTTAGTATTTTCTGATTCCATGTCGTACATTGCGTCAAATTCATAAAACCTGTTCCATAACAACAATGATGAATGAATTGAACAAAAAGGTGTGTCACTAGTGAGTTATTGAACTAATTTATCTTCTAAGACCAAGGTCATAGTTGATATGAAACAGATTTAATGAATTTGACGCTACATACGACATAAAATCAGAAAATCCTAAATAACTTAAAAATTATCAATTTTAGGAGCATGAACATGTTGAAACATTATCATCATTTTTCTTTGTACAATCCAACGCAATCATAAAAAAATATTGTTCTAATTTGAAAAACGAAAGTTATGGGCCAATCTTGATCCCAATTTTTGACCCAATATTTGGAACACCCTGTGATGAGTTTTTCAAAATTCAAGAAATGTACAATATTTCCACATTCTTCGACTTCAAAAATGTGAAAACGGTTTAGGCTTAAGATATCTAGATTAGGAATAACAAACATAATACCGAATACTCTTTTCTCTCTTTTTCTTCAGGTTTTTCTCGATATTTTTGATAGTATTTCGACGAATGCAACGATTTGAGTACGAATGTATTCAGAATTGCATACTCTATCAAATTCAAAAAGAAAAAAACAGAAAAATAAAATTTTGAAAATTTTTTTTTCTCTCCCTGTATAACTAAAAGTGGTCAGGCTCCAAGAATATTTTGGCTCGGTAGATAATGTCAAACAATATCATAATCCCAATTTTCAGATTTCAAATAAGTATAGTTCTCCAGAATCATAAAAAATAGGGTTCTAATTTGAAAAACGAAAGTTATGAGCCAATTTTGATCCTAATTTTTGAACCAACATTTGGAACACCCTGTGACGGGTTATTCAAAATTCTGATATTGTACAATATTTCCACAGTCTTAGCCTTCAAAAATGTGAAAACAGTTTGTGCTTACGATATCTAGGTTAGGAATAACAAACATAATACCGAATACACTTATCCCCCTTTTTGTCTTCAGTTTCTTCTCGATATTTTTGAAAGTATTTCGACGAATGCAACGATTTGAGTACGAATGCATTAAGAATTGCATACTCTATCAAATTCGAAACAAAAAAACAGAAGCAAAAAAATTAAAATTTTTTTTTCCACTTCCTGTATAACTGAAAGTGGTCAGGCTCCAGAAATATTTTAGATCGGTAGATAATGTCAAACAATAATATAATCCCAATTTTCAGATTTCAGATAGGTTCAGTTCTCCAGAAACGCTTAACAGGCCGTTGAACTTGGTACACCCTGTATATATATATATATATATATATATATATATATATATTTTATATATATAAATTTGAGGATGCCAAATTGAGATACATTCAGTAAATAAAATTTAGCGTGAGGAAAAAGAAGAGGAAAGCGACAAAATCCTCAAATTATTTAAATATTTATTCTATGAATTATAGAGTACGACAAATAAATTTTTTTTGAGAAGCTCATCAACAAAATTGTTGGCAAGTTAGTAGTACATTCAAAGGTTTCATTAGAGGCAACAATTATATGTCTTTCACATACAGGGTGTTTTCAAAGGCAAGGCTACTAGAACTCATCAGAATAAGTCATACACAATATATGTATATATAGGATATATCATCTAAATATTCTTGAAACACAAGGCTATCAGTCCTAAGAAACAGATTTATTTACAACTTTTCAAATGGCGGTTTGAGTAGTTTTAATAAACTCGTTGACAAGACTGATCACCTTGTTTTTCTATACCAAAAATCCCCTATATAACATAAATATGCACTATTTTTCCCATATATTTGAAAATAAAGTTACCCGCAAATTTAAGAAATTCCGAGCCTAGATCACACTTGAACGTATTGAGCCTGCATCGAAGTTCATTATTATCGATGAGCTGGTGGGATGTACTGAAAACCATCTGAGGCAGTGTATGATATTTCCGAATTTCGAAATATCATTGAAAATAATTCCAGACATTCATTCAAATACAAAACTTGTTGACATGATTTCAATTGGTGATGTGTTGAATAGTGCAGAGGAACTACAACCACGCATTGAAAATTCGTGAGCACATTAAACAAACGGCGAACAATTTCTGTAAGTTTGAGAAATTTCTTATTCTTTTACAACATGGTCATTATAAAACATTTTCCTCTCCTTAGTCTGAGTTTGAAAAAATCGGATAAGTTCTGCCAAAAAGTCGAGTAGTTTATTTGCTATGAAACATTTAAAAAACCCCATAGTCGTCGCTCTGATTTTCCCCGTTGATTATGATCATTATAATCTAATGAATAGAGATATGCAGTTCAGTGTTAAGGTATTGATGCTCAAGATTTCCTTACCTTTTTTTATATTCACTTCTTTTGTTTGAGCAACATACGTTGGAATGATCTATTTTGATGAGTTCTACCACCTAACTTTTGCAATATTCCAATCAAGGTTTCAAGTGATTTATAGATTTTTTACAGAATGGCTATTGAACTTTAATTACCTACTGTGTGAAAACAAACTCCCCAATATGATTCAGATATCATATGGCAGTGTTTTTCAACCTTTTTCATGATACGACCCCCCATAGTATCGCAAAAAAGTTCTCGACCCCCCCCCCAATCCCAGTTTCTTCAATATATGTTAAAAATATTGAAATGCATTGTGAATTCGAGACGAATCGTTGGGGACTCGACTGTTTCAAATCATTTACATTAGTGAAGAGGAGTATGGGTTTACTCAATCGAAATTTGCCTTATCATAGAGAAGTGAAGTGGTTTTCAATAGGCTGACCAAACCTATGGAACTTCGCGGTGAACTTTTAGTATAGACACAAAAACTACCTTTATTTCCACAACAAGCAAAGTCAGTTAACTTGGAATTCATTTCTGACATTTTCCTTTTGAAAATAACATTTTCCTTTTGAAAATAACATTTTCCTTTTGAAAATAACATTTTCCTTCTGACCTAAACGTCTGAGGCAGGATACAAAAGAAAAACTTCAAGGTTTCACAAGAAAAATTGAATTGTCCTCATCTTTCGTTGAAGAGATCAGAAGTGAGATTACATTGATTCACATTCCGGGTATTTCAAAAATCTGGAAAAGGAGAATTTATTTCGGGCATAGCTGAAAGATCGAAATTCTGATACTGGGGTCTTTAAGGCCGGTATTATAAACGTGTCAACCGGTAATTGAGATTCAACTTCAGGTTGAAGACCGGTTTTTGAATGCTAAAAGTGTCCTTCAAGCGGAAGTTGAGTCTCGATTGTCGGTTGACACGTTTATAATACCAGCCAACCAGCCCTTAGTAATTTCGTCCGAGGAATCGAATGGACCCATATGATTTTGGGCTCGAAAGAGCCTTATTGAGATATGAGGCCCCACATTGAAATTTCGAACGCAAACCCATCTTTTTATTGCAGATTCGGATTCAGCAGAAAATTTTTCATTCGAATTGATTGAAACCAAAAATTTTTTCATCGTTATTTGAAACCTATGCAGCGTTTTTTGTTTAAAAATCTGCGGAGTTCATTCAAACCAGGATGCGAAAATTCATATTCTAATACTAAGTAATTTTACGCGGAGAATCGATTGGGCTCATTAAATTTTGAGCCTGATGGGGCCTTATGCGAGATATGAAGTCCAACTATCATTTTTGAACAAAAAGTGCTCCATGGACGGAAAAATTTTTGGTTTTAACCCATCCGAACGAAAAGTATCCCGCTTCATCTAAATCTGTAATAAAAAAAAAGGTTGCATTTGAAATTTCAAAGTTTGGCCTCATATCTCATATAAAGCCTTTTCGGGTGAAATTAGGTACTGAAAACGCCAGTATCAGAATTCTGATTTTCCACCTATTGCGGAATGAAATCACCGTTTCCAGACTTTTGAACCTAATTTGAAATTAAAAGATTATCATATAATGTGATGAAAAAATAAATTATTCCATTAGGTACTCTTCAGTGAACATAAACAAGCATTTAAATAAACTAGTAGTCGAAATATTTTTTTTGTTGATTTATTTGTATGAATAACATACCAGTATTTCTTTGATAACCATTTCCTGATATATCTCTCATTTTATAGAATTTATTGATGTTTTTAATGATGAAGGTAATTAGTTCCTTCGACCACTCGCGACCCCCCAACAAAGGCTTCGCGACCCCCTGGGGGGTCGCGACCCACAGGTTGAAAAACACTGTCATATGGAATGCCATAATTAGATATTACCATTGAGTATTAATATATTATATTTATATTCAATGATATTTCTGTATTAATATAAAGGTATGTATTTTGTTCCAGATCACCCTTAAAAATCTTTTAAGCCAAGCAAAAATTAAGAAACTCACCAAATACAGTGATAAATATTCATTTTTGCAAAACTCTATTTCTGCTGTGCTTGATGCTACAGGAGAAACTGCATCAGAGACTTTGAAGAATGACAAAATATTTATCGAAACACTACATCCAGACATGCATTTTTCTGTGGAAAACATATTTGTCCTTTTACCAAAAATGCTAGATGTGCCTACATCTGAGTGGGAGAACGTTTTAGAACATGAATTTTGTGAAGAATTTGAAATGAAAATAAAAACAGAACATACACTACCAGGTATTGTTTTCCAAAGAAATAATGATTTTGAAATTGAGAATGAGTTATCTTGTATGAATGTACAGAAGAAAATAATTCCTTGGAAAGAAGATCTGCAAGAAAAAACTGCCAATAAATTTTTGAATGGTTTAATTTGTGTTGCCTCACTGGTTGAAAAATGTAGTAATATTGGAGGACTATCCAGAACCTGCGAGATTTTCAATGTGAAACAATTAGTTCTGCATAATATAAAGATAAAAGATGATAAGGAGTTCAAGAGTTTGAGCATGTCATCAGAAAATTGGGTTGATTTTATGGAAGTGAAGAGAAATGAGCTATCAGATTTCCTGATAAAATTGAGAGAACAAGGTTACTTGATAATTGGTTTAGAACAAACCTCAGAGAGTGTAAAATTGAATCAGTTCAAATTTGAAAAGAAAACTGTGATTTTGTTGGGGTGAGTGCATATTTGTTTTGAAATATTTGTTGGAACTTTAGGGAGAGAGAGAGAGAAATAAAAATTAACATTATTGTCTTCAATCAAATGGCTATATCAACCAGGGTTCGACCGATATATATCGCCGATATTTATCCTGATATATATATATATATATATATATATATATCGATATTTATAAGGATTGATATATATCAAGGATATTTATGAATTTACCAAAATTTGCGACTGTTCGTAAAAATTTCATAATCAATCGCAATTTAAGAGCACACCAATGTCACCAATGTATACCGACATACCGACCGTTTGTACGATCGAAGAAGCAACGTATTTTCGGGGAATCCAGATAGTGATGTTATAACTTCGCCGTAAAATCGTCATTGCACTATTCATTGTGCTCTTGTTTTTTTTTTGTTTAAATTTTTGAACAGAAAGCACGTTCACGTATACAGCTGAAGTTTGCAGTATGTAATAGCAATTTGAGATTGATATGGGATGAGGCCACTGCATCTGCACAGGAATTTTTTAATAATCCGGATAACGAACTTTTTATAAATTTATCAACTAACTTTTTTTTTCCTGAAAACTTAATATGGGTTTTCTCTCCCAGTCTCTGAAACAAGAAACATTAAAAAAAAAAATTTAATAATATAAGAAAGACTCCTGCGTAAAAATTTGAGCACTAATTTGTCAGGGGTTTTAAGGTTTTTAGAATCTTGATCAGTTTTTTTGATGAATTTGATTTGATTTCTAAATACGTTTGATTTATTGACTTCTTCAAAGAAAAAATTTGAAAAATTGTTTGTAAAAGAAAGTTGATATATATCGGATATATATCGATATATATATCCGATATTTTGATATTTATATAAATATCATGATATTTTCGAACCCTGATATCAACTGAAGTCAGTTACATCAGTATTTACTAAAATCAGTATAAAAAAAAGATAAATGTTATTCCTGAGCAGGCTCCGGAGCAAGGTGATGGGAGCTGTGGGCAAATCGTCTACTGGCGCCCTTTTCGGAACTTATATACAATATAGAAACTAAAAAACTAAAATCGAATACAAAACTAACAAAAAAATAGAAATTTCCATTAATGTGAAGCAAAAAAAAATCAGTACCTAAGAAGAAACTCGCCAAGAAAAACAAACTGTTTACATTCGCCTATCCGGCAGCATTCATTCGTACAATAAAGTCCCCGTTGAAGTTGTAAAAGTTAATACTACCAAAAAATGTGCCGTAACCTCTATCATTTTCTCAGTGAGACTTACCTTTTTGTTTGTTTTATATTATAGTTTATTAATATTACAAAATTCATTTTTAGTTGAACAGGCTAAATTATAGTATTTTGTAGGCCCTGGTGCCAGTTTTATATAAACTGTTTTTGGGTCGACAATAAATGTTGGAAATTGAATAAAAAATTGGTAGATTAACGAAAAATCGGTAGATATAACGAAAAATCGGTAGCTTCGGCAACACTACAATATAAGAAGGAATGAACCTGAGTTTGACAGATATACCACCAGATCTGGGACATGCGCACGTAATTTTGTCCCCAATAAATTAGTTCGAGCTGTCGCTTCTTCGTAAGGATAGATATTCTGTGCGAGCAGGTCATTCATAGAAAGTACTGCAGCCATTTATAGGTTTATTATTCACCTTACCAACCAAGACTGGATATCAGAAAGGTTAAATTTTAGATGTAAAAAGTTTTTTTCTAGCTTTCAATTCTGAAAATTCATTTATGATTTCAGAAAAATCTATACTTAGGATTAGGTCTTTTTCGCAGAAAAATTAAATTAAAGAATTCAATTTTCTGCCTGGAAGGATTGATCTTCTTTCATTCTTGTGTCTAGTCAAAACTTTCAGCGCAACAGTTAGTGCTTGGTGGGGTCAGGAAAACTCTAATTGTTATTTCAAGTTACAAATTTTTCCATTTAGTATGTTCTGTATTAACAAGTAATTGAAAATCCAGAGAAGAAACACACTTTTGTTCAGTTTATTTTTATTTTTACTCTTAGGCGATCGATTTCGGAATATTCTACTCCAACCTTAGGCCAGCTGAAATACACAATATTAGAATTATTATTTAATTATAAATAATTTTATTCCAATTTTTTTTTTAATAAGATATTGTAATCCAACTTTTTGTATTTCAGCTGGCTTGAGGATGGAATAGAATATTCCGAAATCGATCGTCTAAGAGTAAAAATAAAAATAAACTTAACACTAGTGTGTTTCTTATTTTGATATTCAATTACTTGTTGTTATCTCAAGGTTAGCAAAAGTAGTTTAAACCATTTTCTATGATCTATTAACATAGGTCAAGAATGCCTCTAAATTTTTCCTCTGCTACATACATTTTCAAGTGCCGACATTTATTTTCGAATCCACTTCCGATTTTATCAGGGCAAGACGCGCGACGTTTCGTCCGAGTTAGCGTTACCTAAATGTTAAAACGTGCGTTATTGGCTTTTGTCAGTCCTATCATGATTAAAACAAAAATACCTACTTATTACGAGGGTGGTTGTGCACACCAAGAGATTAAACAAAGGTTTACAACCTCTCCCGGAGTCTCGAGGTTCTAAACCTTTGTTGTTTTCTTGGTTTTATATTCGGAACCGATAATTTTAGAGTGTCTTAAATTCACCCTATTGTGAATCTTGTCCGTTAAATGCTGTGATGACCGTTTTCGCCTGTATGTTTGTGATGGTTTCTTGGACGGGAAAACCCTGAAGATGGCCTTTTAATTAGGCCGAAAGCGCTCGGTTTTTGACAAATAAAATAATTTCACACCGAAGTACTCAAATTTATTAATTTAAAAATACCTTCATAGATCTTGCTTATGATGAAACAGTAATAATAAGTATAGTAATACAACCATGAATAAACTCAAATACTATGAATGTGCATGACATTTAATATTATGTGGAGTATGGCATAGGAATTCAGGAAAATATATAAAATGGTTTAACAATTTATTCAACAAGAACAAATTCGGAGATGGGGCAAATTTTGATAGGGTTCCGACGATTCGTTGTTGCGAGGGCATTGCAAAGAGCGGCAACGCTGCACTGAGGGATAGCCACTCGACAGATCGCGGGGACAAAGAAACAAGAAACGTCAGGTCCCTCGTTTTTGTTATAGCCTCCGCTCAGTTTAGTGTTTATCCTGGTCATCCAAGCGAAAAAGTAAATGAATTTTAGCTACCTATTGAGATTGTTCGAGTTCCGTGTACAGTAAAAGTGTTTGTGATATTGATGTTAGTGAATTTTCCTTGGAATAACAGAATAATTTGTCTATCCATCTATCTAATTTCTTACCTATAAATTCAACTTTGACTCGAGTAATCTGCTTTGAAAAATGGTCAAAATGTATTGTATTTCATCGTGTAGAAGTAAATATCTATCTACCAAAAATGAAGGATATTTCAGTTGTTTTAGTTTTCCTTAAGATGAATAGCGTGCCCAGCTAGCGATTTATTTTCCCATAAGAATTCTGTAAACGTTTTCGGTACTTTTTTATACGACAAGTCGAAGTCCTGAAAACATTTTCATTTCGTATATACTACACTTATTCAACCAAAATGGGCAAGATTTATAATACAATTTAGTTGTATGATTCAGTTTGGTTGTGCGCTTTGGGACAGTTACAGGATTGATGTATAAACATTTAGCAAACTCTCATTCGACATTTAATAGAACTCTTAAATCTATTTTCCATGTTCGCATACTTGTCCTATGAATGAACATACGTTCTACTATATGACAAATGTACAACGTTTACTCAACCATTCATTTCTAATTATTTTTCGGTCAGGTATCAGACTATTTTGCGATTTTGGTGACATTAATGATACAAAACGGTTGTATATATGTTATCATTTTTCATATGATGAGTGAACATA
This sequence comes from Hippodamia convergens, assembly GCA_038502775.1. Lineage (NCBI taxonomy): Eukaryota > Metazoa > Arthropoda > Insecta > Coleoptera > Coccinellidae > Hippodamia > Hippodamia convergens. Next base: position 122,982,608 of record CM076607.1, read on the forward strand.
ATATATCACATGGCAAATTAGTTTTTCTGTGAAATAGATGGCATATGTGATACTTAATTTTAATGGGCTTAACTAAAAAACAATATTGGAATCATTAAATTACTCTCTTTGAGATTTACAAAATTGAAAGAAGGCGTTATCCCTGAAATTTTTTCAAATTTACCCTCATAACTTACGAAAACAAATCAAATAAAAAGGACCGATCCTCCGTGTAGAAGTCATGGAATGAGATGAAACTAGTGAATGTGAAATTATGATTTTCATCTTGAAGAGTTCTAAAGGCAATATATTGAAGACTCTCGGTGACAAATACAAAAAGCCCATCTGACATGCCTGTCTTCCCCATTTTCAGAATTATGTAGGATCTATTACTGTATCTGGTATTTAAATCATGTGTAATTCTAAGAAAAAGAAAATTATTTGCTTTTATGAAGGCGACATCGAGAACATTCTTGAAACATAGATGAATTCAAAATAGTAATATCGAAATCAATACCATTTTCAATCCCCATTCTCAGAGATCTTTCATCATGAGGTTGGAGAAATGATATTAGATTTTGTCACTGACATGAGAGATATACCGGTTTCGGCCTTGTTCGGCCTCATCAGTATCCCATACCTCTCAGAAACAAAATCTTTTTTAGCATTTGATTGGAGATGTAAAACTTCATTTTGACGCAATTGGATGTCAACACCTGTAATGTTCTCAAGTTCAAAAATTATTGGGTTGTAGGAATAATAACGCACTATTTCTTAACTGATATATTCGCTGATAATTCCACATTACAACTGGCTGTTTATATGTCCAGTACAAATTGTATTGGCCAAATATGGTAGAGAGGATGCAGTTCAGACAATCAAATACATTACAGATATCTCCCTCTTTAAAATAAACAATATTTTCTAAATATATTCCTTGTGAAACTAACCTACCGACTAAATTACATAATATGTGCAATTTAACAATCTATACCATAACGTTCAACAGGCTTCACAATCCTTTTGGGTCTTAATCTAAATACAGATTCCTTATCATTATCATTGAATTCAATTTTTCAACTTTCTGTCTCAATATCATTCTCAAAGTTTTCGCTTTCATCATTCTCATTATTCATTTTGTTTCGCGTACTCATCTCCTCAATCACTGAAATTCCAGAGGTGAAAATATCCGGTTGAATAGTTTTTCTTATTTGATTCGCATGACGTTTCCAGGATACCCTCAGCTCCGGAATTTCAATAAAATACTTACATTTACCAATTTGTTTATTTACTATTCCCTTGATCCAAGTGACCTTGGGTCGATCTCTATAATCTTTTACCAAAACTACTTCCCCCAACAAATAATTCGATTTTCTTCTCCCTTTATAAGCCTGTTTCTGCTTAATCTGCATTGTTTTCACTTTATTTTTGATATCGTTCTTATTCAAAAACTGTCTTTGTGAATAAGGTTTCATTAAATCAAATTTCGTTCTCAGTGCACGTCCAAACATCAAATTGGCTGGACTAACTCCTGTTGTGCAATGAACAGTATTTCTGTAATCCCTGTGGTATTAGAAAGAAGATCATCACGAAAATTGAAGAACATAGGACTGATGATCGCGGACCATGTTTTGTTTGAAATAAATTTTTTTTAGAAACCTAAATATTTCGATGAATTTTTTTATTATTTGTATCTATATTTTCATAAAATTCTAATATATTTTTCGTTATTTATGAGAAGGTTTGTTGAATTTCGTTGGAAGTGAGTATCAAACTGTGCAAGTTTAACCAAAACCGTGACTGGCCACAAATGGAAAATTGTGTGGCCACAACTGGATAAAATGCACTCGCTCTCCTTTTCATTTTTTAATTATTTTATTCGCCATAAAAACAATTTTTGCTTGGCAACCCATTAATCACAATATTCATACGGAGCGTTTTCATATTTTTAATTGTGAAGCTGTGCATGAATAGTGAAATTATCACAATGTGAAGTTGGAAAATGTCTTAAAGTGGCCATAACCGGTGCACTTACCCTAATTTGATAATATGATAGCCCATCGTCTTAATCTGTTGGCAACATATTCTGGAATGACCTTTTTAGGGCTGAAAATTGAGAGTAAAGGACGATGGTCTGTTCTAAGAGTGACATGTTTGCAAAATAAATATTGATGAAACTTAGTGAGGCCAAAAATTAGGGCATACGCTTCTTTCTCTAATTGGGAATACGATTTCTGAGCTTTATTCAAAGTTTTAGACGCAAAAACAATAGGCTTCTCTACACCTGAAGGAAAAACATGGCTAATAAATGCGCCTACACCATAATTATCGAGTCTGGCCTTATGGATTGTCCAATCTGATACGTTAAAATTGAATTCTTTGATTCTCCCGATGAGACCATACCGTTCGGTAGAATTATCTTTGTCGGGCATTTTGATACGATTTTTACTCACTATTTTCAATAAAAATTTCCACAAAATCAATTTAGTTCGTTTTTTTTTGCCTCGTCGCCACTGTGATGTTCTCAAGTTCAAAAATTATTGGGTTGTAGGAATAATAACGCACTTTTTCTTAACTGATATATTCGCTGATAATTCCTTATTACTACTGGCGGTTTATATGTCCAGTACAAATTGTATTGGCCAACATATGGTAGAGGGGATGCAGTTCAGACAATCAAATACATTACACCACCTTAGTACTTTGTAATATTTTACTCATTACTTCACAACCAATTGCTTCAAATATCGAAGGTTTTTATGAAGATTTTGTCAGTGAGATGTATGCGATAATGATCTCAGTGACAAAATCTAATATCATTTCTCGAACTTCATGATGAAGGATCTCTGAGTCTGGGAATTGGGAATGGTATTCATTTCGATGATAACTATTTTGAATTCATCTATGTTTCAAAAATGAGTGATACTGTAACGTTTGAATTTACCGCCGTGGGTCTCGTGAGTTCTCGACCACTTTGGATGCCGACATACGAAGTCGTGCGCGACGAGCGAATTAGTCGAATTCGTAACGCTCCAGAGACAAGACCGTTATTTCACCGCTCTGACGTTGTGTCGAGAAAAGCAGTAAATTGTTCTAGATTGAAATAGTTAGCTTAGGCAATCATTAGAAATTACCTTTTTGGACGGAGTTGAGTCTCCAGAATTTTTGGACGGAGTTGAATCTCCAGAATTTTTGGACGGAGTTGAATCGCCAGAATTTTTGGACGAAGTTAAGTCTTCAGAATTTTTGGGAGGAGGTGAGTCTCCAGAAACCTTTCTTTGGAGAGATCCAGAATTCTATATCGAAGGAGCTAAATCTTCATATCTACCGAAGAGATCTAGGCCTTCGACGTTTTTTCTAAAGGGTCTAGACATCTGAAGCCTCTTTGGAAAGACCAAAGCCTTCAGATCCTTCAGTTTCTACATGTTGGAGGAAGTTGAAACCTCGAAGCTTCTGTTTGAGAAAATACTATCATCACCTCTTGCTACAACGTTTTTCAGAAGATCCAGGAATTCGAACGTTGAAGAAACTCACTTCCCTTACCTAGCACCGTTACATTCAGATAAGTTAACAGATAACGAAAGCGCTCTTGAATTTGTGAACTCTTGAATTTGTGAACTCTAGAAAATATGGACTTTTGAATTTATGAGTTTGTGAATTCTTTTCCTGACAGATTGTTCATAATTGTACATAATCTTGTTCTCGTACAAACTTGTTTTAACCTTGATAATAATAATAATAATAAATATTTATTGGTCTTAAACAATTACACCAGTAGGCATAAATGATGAAATAAGTCAATAAATCACACAAAAAAACAGAGCATAATTCCATCTCTTACAAAACTCTTTAAATTCATCTAAACTATAAGGTTCACAATCCCGAATAAAGCTATACAATGCTTTCTTAAATTTTTTCTGACACATTATATTTGTGTTTCTCCTTGGTAAGACATTAAATAAGGTTATAGCCATACACTTCACAGATTTACCCCTAGTGACTGTATTATGTAAAGGTTAAATATAGGGACACATTCTGGTGTTATTTGAATTCTTGAAATTCATGAAATAATAATCATTTTTATTGAAAAATATCAGTAATTTGTAGATATAAACTCCGTAAACTGTCAAAATATTATTTCCTTTAAACAGTCCTCTACAACTCTCTCTATAACCTAATCTTAATATGGTACGTAATGCTCTTTTTTGAGTTACAAAAATTGTGTCTACGTGAGTGGAAGAACCCCAAAAAATAATAAATAATAATAAACCAACTTGAGGAGTTCGAAATCAACCTGGCTTCTCAACATGAACAAGGCGTAGCAGGTGGAGTTAAGTCTACTCCTCAACTGCTCGATATGGGGACCCCACTTCAGATGTTTGTCAACAACCAGACCCAAAAACCTCACATTAGTCTCCACTTGAACAGAACTATTTAGAACATGTATCGATGTAGGATACTGAAGTCTAGATCCCTCATTATAGAAAAACAAGCATTGAGACTTTTCCCCATTGATCACGAGATTGTGATTGGATAACCACTCAAATATAAAGTTCATAACGATATGTGATTCATTAATGGCCGAAGTGATACAAGGAGATCGGATTAGGCAATTGGTGTCATCAGCAAACAATCTGACTGAAACTTTCTTGTTCAAGCAAAAGTTCGAAAGAGCTAGGTAATTTATATAAATAATAAATAGAAGTGGACCCATAATGCTGCCCTGGGAACGCCTAAGGTTATATCAATGTCTTCCGATGTAAAATAATCACCATTCACCTCTAAGACAACTATTTGTTTCCTTGATGATAAGTAACTCTCCAGAAGTTGCAGCTGTTTATCTCTTATTCCACATTCCTCGAGGATTTCCAAGAGCCTTTCATGATCAACGCAATCAAAGGCCTTGGAAAGATCTAAAAACATAGCTAATGGAATCTCCCCCTCCTCAAGAGCAACAGTTATCTCGTTAATCAGCTCAAATATAGCAGTTTCAACACTTCTATCCTTAAGGAAGCCATGTTGGTTCGGTGAAATTATATCGAACTTACGGAAAAAACTGGACAATCTACCACATAGAATTTTTTCAAACACCTTGGAGAATGAGGGCAGAATACTTATGGGTCTATAGTTATTCAAATCATCAATATCACCTTTCTTGAATAGCGGTTTTATTGGGAAATATACCCTCCTTGAATGAACGATTTATGAGGAATGTTAGTGGTTCAATTATACAGTAAATTGATGCCTTCAAAACCTTCATTGGTATCTCGTCATATCCGCTAGACGATTTGTTCTTCAAAGAATTTACGGTGGACAAAACTTCATTCTGGGGAATATCGAACATGTAAAAAGATTTCTCCAGTCTTTTCGCCGAACCTACTATAGGAGACTTGGCCAAATTTTTTGTTATCTTTGTTGAGATTTCTGCAAAGAAGTTGTTGAATTCCTCTGCAAGAGAAGAAGGGTCACCACTAAAATGAGGAATCTTATTGGAACTGTGTTTTCCTGTAAGTGATTTTATTATCCTCCAGGAAGGCTTCGACTTGTTTTCTGAATTCAGAATAATATTATTGTAATATTCTTTCTTTTTCTTTGACAAAAGAGAATCATAATTTTTCTTTAAAGTTGAATATGTGACCTTATATTCAGGCTTAGCAAATATAACTGTATGTAGTTTGTCTAGAATACCCTTTAGTTCTTTAATTTCCTCAGAGTATCTGAAATCTCTTGTTGGTAGAGATGATCTACTAGTGACCTTTGGAAAACACCGTTCAAAATATTCCAAGTAGCGTTCATGAAAAATATTCCAGAGTTGGTTAGAATCAAGCTGACTGGTATAAATGTCATCCCATACAGCATGAGAAGTTCCTGCAGAAAATTACCAATGGATTTCTCATTGATTAAACGTTTTATTGTTATTCTATTATTTGATTCATTATCCGCATTTACATGAAGATTGGAGACGAATTTAAGTCCCGAATGGTCATTAATGTGGTATTCGATAACTTCAGTTTTACCAGCAACTGAGGTCAAAACATTGTCCACGCAGGAGCCAGACACAGGACGAGTAGGTGCATAGTTCGTAATATTGACATGGAAGTTCTCTAGTATGGATAAAAACTCCACTATATCGGGAGATTTCGATAAAATATCAAGATTGAAGTCACCTACCAGAATGTATTCAACCTTCTCTGTAGCGCATCGTTCAAGAATTGCTCTGAGCCGTTCAAGAAAAACATGGACATCTGCAAATGGATGAGTGTTAGGCCTATAAATACAAATAATGAGCAACTTGCGACATTTCAATTTTAGTTGGACAACACAACATTCAATATCCTTAGTATACTAAGTGAATTATAGTCTGTTCTATCAGTACATTTGAATTTAGTCTTACTATAAATAGCACATCCCCCATGTTGGCCCTTCGAACGACAGAAATTAGACACTAGTGCATAACCACTTAATTGATATGTTTTCAGTTTACTATACACTTCCAGTGTTCAGTTACTGCTATTACGTCTGCCTCCTCTTGATTAATCATAAGTTGTAAACCATTGAAGGCTGTCCCTAGGGATTGAACATTTTGAACCAGTAAACAAAAACGCTCAGCAGTATCTGATCCTGGGAATGTAGAGTGGCATGAAGAATCTAAGATGCGGCCTTGAGTTCTCTGTTTTTCAGAAAAAATTGCTTATCAAAGGGGAAATCTCTCAGAATGATACCTTCAGGCCAAAAAGAACTGTCGTATACTAGTTTTCGTGACTCCTCAGATGGCAATCCAATGCTGAATGCGGAATTTTGGCCCAGCGTGTTCAGCTTCTTCACAATAATTAACTCGTTTCCGGGAACTTCCTTCAAGTAGTTTTTCATTTCGTGCTCAGAAACCTGTTTCCCAGCAAGTCTTCCCACATAGATCCGGATAGCTCTTTGAATTGTGTGACATCGTTCCGAAACAGACTTTTTTCATATTTCTTTCCCTATTTGTTCGCTTCTTTCTTACAACATCAGACCATTTACCATTAACTTCGTCCTCATTTGGGCTCTCAGAGATGACCGATGGTGGAGTTTTATTTTCTTCATTAGAAGCAGCCTCGGGTTTTTCCGAGACTGTTTTTACATTTTTTTCCTTCTTAGTGTTAGGCATTTTTCTTTTCACCAAAGCATCAGAAATTTTCTTCACATCGGCAACGCCGGATGAAACCTCATGATGCGTGATGTTATGATTTTCGTTATCATGAACCGATTTCAAGCGAATAACCAGTAATGACCGCGGTTATCTACGGTCCTGCCTGCGGTCATCTACAGTTATAGCCTTCAGCAATATTCCTTGTAAAATGATTATAACCGACAATGACCGAAGTCGCTTGAATGCAGTTGGTCCTAGTTGGTAATTACCAATGAGGACCAGGTTATTCGCTTGAAATCGGTTATAATTTAGATTACTGTCTAAAAGCGTGATTGTACGTTCTTTGTCTTCAATTACCTTTTCCAGGCGATCACAAGCTTCTTTCAAATATTTGATTTCCAAATTTGCTAGTTTCAGCTTACTTTCTATAACCATGTTTGAACCAACATTTTGGAGGTTATCATCACAAGAACTGCTCGAATCTTCTACAGAACCCTGGAAATGTTGACTGAATCTATTCGATATATAATCTCTGAGCTTCTCACTGAGATTCTCAACTTCAGGAACCTTTCTACCTATAATAATATCGAGTAATTGATCTTTTTTCAAACGGAGCAATTCCGTAACGTATTCTTCCAACTTTGCCATGTTGCCGGGATATTAGACATTGTAAATAGCTGTTGTCATCAGAGAGGAATAAATCTCAACTGTTCTAGTTTTGATTATCATTAGCCTGAGTAGAAGCATCTTATTTCCTTTTATCTCATATCAATGTAAGGTGTGGTCCCATGCTCTGACTAGCTGTAGCATCTATCGTTGAAATATTTCTTAAAATAGTTCATATTTTTATACCTTAACCTTACACAATTGGCACCCCATGAGTGGGTCTGTGAATTGATTTCTCTCTTGTAACCTTACACAATTGTTGCCCAAACGTAGGGCACAGTTTGAGTTTATATTTTTTTTTCTAATGCATAATAATAATAATAATAATAATAATAATAATAATATTTATTGATCCTTTCAGACATGACAATGCATGTATAGGACAAGTCACAAAAAATCATAGACATATTCAGACATTATCTAAATTAACAGAAAAGTACTCATTCACACTATAGAAACAATTTTTTATAAGTAGACTTTTAACAACTGAATCAAAACTGAAACAAAATAACTTTCTCGCATCCCAAACATCAGCAATCTCATATAGTAAGCTAGTTGGAAAAGTTATATCTTTCTTGTGTATTATGGTCAAAAACCAACACTTTCTGGAGAAACGGGCATTTTGGGCGCGCTTTCAATTTATGCTAGGTAGCGGTAGCGGAGCGGTGGCAAAATGTTCTCGTTCGGTGAACGGGACCATTCTCTCTAGGTCCTCTTTCGATGTCCGTTTCTTTTTTTAACCGTTCCAACATATTTGATTCCTTACAAGTTCCGCTCAATTCTTTTATAACTTTCCATGCTGCTTCTTTAGAGGATTCAAATACTTTAGTTCAACGCAATAAAGATTTAATTGAATGAAACGAGAGAGGATTACCAATATTTTTATAGGTTTTGATGATCTGAAACGTGGACAAGTTTTCAAACTATGTATATAAAAAGCAGGAAAGTAGGTAAACTCCGACAGCCACACATTGGTCCACGACCTCTTGTACAGTTGCAAAATATCATTTTTAAAAGACAATCAGGCGGAAGAAGTTCGAATATCGTTTTTGGTTGCAATATATAATCTTTCAACAACCATCCCCACACCTTAGGATTCATATTGTTACCAAGTTGTTGTTGTACTTGATATTACACCCGAAGTGCTGTTTCCAGAGTTGGATATAAAATGTTCATTTTCACTATTCTGCTTCTGCTCACAACTCTAATCAAGCGAGATACCGGTAGTTATTGATGTAGAGAATCTCAATGAGGGCACAATATATTGCGAGGAAAAAATTGATTCTGTTCAAAGAAATCAGTTATGTGCAGTATTATTTTTGTTGAAGATTTTAGTCCTGCAGTTTTTTAAACATTTTTAAAGCTGCGGTCTTTCCTTTAATGAACAGAGCAGATTTTGTGTCGCACAAAAAGGTTACTATATCTTTCCTTTTGTATCAAGCTTGATTCAAGATATCCTGTTTTTCTTCGAGTTTTCTCTTAATTGTCTTGTCATCAGGTATGTATTCTGACAGTAATGCTTTCAATTCTTCATGGTTGTCAACGAAACAAAAAATGTCCTCCATTGCGTTGAGAACATAGCAGGGTTTTTACTGCTTTTGCCCAATCATCTCCTCTTTTTTGGCAAACGTTATAATATTTTTTTTTTGAAAATGAGGGTTGAAACATGATAAATTGTTTTACGCTTGTCCTTTTTTCGTCGGTATCGTTGCACCAATAACTACCTCTATCCTCGCTTCATTAAAGCTGTGAGCAGAATCAAACCCTTGAAGCAGCAAAACAACATCTGTTTCGGGAGTAATATCAAGTACAACAACGGCTTGGTAACAATTTGAATCCTGATTTGCTGGGTTGGATGTTGAAAGACAATATAATGCAACCAAAAACGACTTCTCAACTTCCTACGCCTGATTTTCTTTTAAAAATTAAAAATTATATTTTGCAATTGTTCGAAAAGTTGTGGACCAATGTGTGGCTGTCGGAGTTTAGAAAGTTGCCCACCGGTTTGTGGCAATTGCCATGGACAATCTTGCCTGAATATCGAAACATTAGAAGATTCCTCAGAAAAATATAATGTGACCGATACAGGAATCCAAAACTCTGAGATTGACTCCACGGATGAAATCGAAGACAATATACATTTATTCGAAGAAGAAGGTAAGGAGGAGACACAGGAGGAGAATATTAGCTTTCGGACACCTTTCCAAAAAACATGGAGATCGTGGATTAGTCCTATTAGGAGATACCACTCTAAAAACCAAGCGCTGTACTTATGCTCAAAAGTGGCGAGGAACAGAGTACCTAAATTATCCATAATATCACATATACGTTCTAATTGAAGGCAAGATCATGACGAAACGGTTGGTATTATCAAAAAATGATCAGGGACTGTTTCCCTTGGAAATTCCATCAGCTTTCTTTTTGCTCTGATGTATTTTTGTCGTAAGTTCGATAGGGACCGAGATATTCACGAAAATTAACATCAGAGCAAGATTTTAGCCCTTAACAGCGTTGCCAAATGTTATGTGATCACTCCCGCCTAGAGGACTTTTTGGACATAATTCGGATCACCGAGACCTATTCGAAAAACCTTCATTTGCTTTTGTATGAATTGGCCCGAAGTTTGATCCTATTTCGACCTATAAATGCAGTGGATTATCAATGTACGATAAATAAATATACCTTTACCTAAATTTCTCCGTCTCTCAAAAATAATCAAATAAAGTGATTCTAACAAAAACATGATTTATGAATTGAGTATAACCAAATTGAATGAATATTATAACTCGGTTCAGAAATGCAATTATATGTGAGATTTCTGAATTTTCTGTGTTCTGTTGCCCATGACAATTAGGCATTGAAATGCGGAATCAAACATTTATAGAGGTTAATAATTGAAGATTAAACTTGACTATTGAAGTGTATTGTAAGTTTGGGGTAAGTTTCAGTTGTATCTATATTGAATCGCACCATTTGAAAGGAAACATAAATAAATAATAATGAAGAAAACAAAATTTTCCACACATCATTATCCTTTTCCAATATAAATTTTATTAAAATTTTTCAATTTTTTTCAAGAGATTTCTCTGATTTATCTTTTGATATTATTTTAATTCTAGCAGAACATAACTTCGAATTTCAATGCGAACATTTTTATTCTATTCATTTTTAGTTGTACCTATGTGTAGGTTCAAATGTGAAATAGGTGAATTCTAAAATAATGAGTTCAGTTGAAATAGGCAAAAACAATTACAATTACTTCAGGGGACGAACACGTACAAGGTTTAGCGCGGTGCTACAGATACTTTCGATTCACTAGCTCTAGAACAGAAAAGGTTCGAGTCTACCAATGACGTATCGATATTCGCGCAAGGTGCCAAATGCGGGTAAATGCCTACTGTAACCCCAGATATTTTTTCTGTAGTTGCCATGTTAATTCTTTCTTTTCAGATGATCTGAAAAGAAAACAAGAATCGGAAGGCATGAGCGGTTTTTATTCACTTGCCATTCTTAATTGTGTTATGAGTTTTCGGGTTGGTTTCACAAAACGGTGATTGCACCGTCAAATTAATTGGAGCCACCAAGATTCGTTGAAATTTCAAAACGAGTGATTCGATTGGTTCGAATTTACGTAAGGTTTTTTGATCGCACAATCAATGTTTTGTGAAACCCATCTTGAATCTATTCATTTAATATATTCTCCTTTAGAGCATCCTATCATTTGTTTTCTCCGTCAAGAATGTTTGGAGACGTTTTGCATCACTGGAATCAAAATTAGTTTCAGCCACCTTGTCCCGCCCCATTCAATATTATCCAAGGCTGCTTTGTTTAAATTTCCATTCGGAATGTATTTTACTACGCTTGCACTACAAAAGAAGCGAGAACAGATTCTATGTCAATAGTTTCTTGAGTTTGATGGTGTATATTTTCGATTGTGTATATTCATCATCTACATAATGAATCATTTCAATTTGTATCTTCAATTCACTCGTTATTGTTTGTTTCAGAAATGAGAAAGAAGGCATTCCAGCTCCGTTACTTCCTTTATTAGATTCTTGTGTTGAAATACCCCAATTTGGGCAAACAAGGTCACTCAATGTTCATGTGGCAGGTGCAATATTTATTTGGGAATATACTAAACAACATAGTTATTTTTCTTGCAGCAAAGAAGTAGTTGATAAATAATTCATATTGTTGATATAACAATCTAACGGAAACTGCACTCAAAATGATTTTTTATATTTTTACATGTGAATTTTAAAGAAATGATTAAATTCTTTGAAAGTGAAGAGTTAGTGTTTATTGATCCATTCAGACAAGAACAAGTCAGTATAATCTACAAGGAGAAGAAGGCAGATTGAAATGACTGAATACAAATTATTATTGAGGAATCCTACCATAATAACTTTTACTTGAAAGTAAGGATTTCATCTTCTTGCAGAAGCCAGTCAAATTAAGTGATTCTATTGTGGTAAGTAGATGATTGTACAGTATTATTATTATTATTATCCTGAACACGGGTCATTGTGGCTTCGTTCAGCCTTCCGGGAACTTCGACCGCAAGGATCTTTTGTTCTTTACCCAACTCGTTCATTTAAATCCCGAGGAGGCCATCAATGGCATTGATGAATCCAACGACATCCTTAGGAGCCTCAGCTGTTACTTCATGTGGATCCAGAACCGACTTCCCCATGTGAATGGTTTTCAGTTCCGCCAGCTCTGGACATTTGCATACCATGTGTTCAGCCGTTCTCTGATCCACATAGCCTGAAGGTTTCATCTGCTGACTTTCCCATGCGATACAAATGATATTTATATCGACAGTGTTCCGTCAGCAGACCCACCATTACTCGAAGCTCAGCTCGTGGCAGCTTTATGAGCTTCCTGGTGTGGTCGGCGAGAATTCCACAAATCTCTTGGCTTGCGCAAGTCTAGAAGTATTTCTCCAAAGCGTTATTCTGTGTGCCGCTTCCCATTGTTGAACCGCTTTCTTGGATTGGTCTTTTCCAAGCCCACAGAAAGGTTCAGATCCAACAGGCTTCAGCCTTGAAGCCTTCCTCGCTAGTTCGTCGGCTGTTTCGTTTCCTTCAATACCACATGTCCTGGTATTCATAATAATAGAGTCACTTTGTTGTCTCTGGCCAGTTGCTTTATGGTATTACGGCATTCCCATGTCAGCCGAGATTCCCGATTGTATGATTCCAGTGATCTCAAAGAGGCCTGACTATCCGTGGTAATATATATATATATGCGCTCCTTTTAGATTCCTCTGAAGGCACTCTTGAGCGCAGGTATAGACAGCTAGTGTCTCAACCTGTGAAACAGAAGGTTCACTTCCGAGGGACTTGGATATCCTTAATTTAGGTCCACATATCCCAATGCCTGTACCCCTTTCTGTTTTCGATCCATCAGTGTACCATATGGATGACTTTTTGTCTATACGATTTACAAAGTTCATTGCACTAAGACGATCACCAATGATCGTTTTGAATGGCATTCAGAAATCGTATATGATTGTCATCACATCTGAGGGTTTCGCCAAGAGGCTTGAGTCTAGTTGATTCAGTATCCTCATATGTCCAACCCAGTTTCCGGGTAGGAGGTTCCCCTTGAGGGGTATTTTGATGGCTTCCAGCAGGCTACATTTCCTTACATACAAGTATAGGGGGGCAAATCAAGTATGACCTCGAGTGCTACTGTCGGAGTTGTGCACATAGCTCCCGTGGCCCCAACACAAGCTAATCGCTGCTTGTTGCAATTAGTGGCCTTTTCGGTTTTCGTCCATTATGCTAGTGACGCATAATTCAATTAAAAAGTGCCCTGATCATCATGAGTACAATACAAGGCATAAAGATATTTTCTGTGTTTCAAAACATAGGACGACTAAATTTGAGCACTCGCCCACTCATTGTGGTATCAAGTTATTTAATAATATCTTCCGGAAAGGCTAAGAATTTTGGAATACAAGGAATTCAAAGGAGAGATTGAAGTGTTGTTGCTCTCAAACTTCTATTACAGTGTTGGCGAGTACTTAAGAAGTAAAATAGTTTGAGATTGTTCATTTATTTTCATTTTGTCTTATGTTGTTGTTTGGATATTGTTTTGTTGCTTTTTTTTCTTTCTGACATGTTCTATACAGATTGTCGCAAAGAATGAATACATATTATTATTATTATTATTATTATTATGATCGTTATGTCAGAATTTGGCAGAAACGTCCAGGTACGAAAAAGGAAATATGCCTCAACTATCCCTATCCATAGGGTAGGTTCTAACAGAGCAATGGTTGTAACAGAGTAAAAAACAGGGTTACTTTTATAACAATCGGATTTATTCGTAATCTGCCTTTGCGGTTCAACTTCGATATATAATATCAAATATATATAATTATGTTGTTTGAGGGAAAAACACCGTTTTTAGAAACAGCTTTATTAAGAACGTTTGATAAGGGATACAGACAATAGACACTAGTCTCACTATTGTTACTACTATTCTTGTGCGTAATTAAATATCGTACCTTTGTATACCATCGGTATTATGATGAGTTCAACACTAAGATAAGGGACACGTGTGCTGCGTTTGTGAAAAGTAACATGGTCATATTAATATCTCAATGGGAATACAATGTTGCAGCTATCTTAGAATAAGGGGGGTGTATTACGTAATTATATATTGAATATTTCTAAAAATAATTGAAATCTTGTGAAAAAATGAAAATCTTTCAACGTTTTATACACTGAACCCATTTTCCTTTCGACCTATTGTTTGATAAGCATTCCACACAACCAAACAAAAGCAATTTTTTAAGTTTTCTTATTTTTGTTACTATAAGCACTTTTTCCTTTTTTCGTGCTTTGTTTTCTTTTTTATAGTTTTGTCGAAAAGTGAAAACTTCGGAGTTTTATAAGCTTTAGTGCGGATTGTGTTCGTCTCAATCGCATGTGCAGTGTTTGCGTATCAACACACAAAAAAAAAATTTCTTGGATCAAAGCAGTCTTTGTAATTGCAAGAAAACTATATCGTTATATATAACCGAAAAAATATTCGTTTCGTCTGAAAAATTGATTTTCTCAATATGATTTACTCAATACAAATAAAAATATTCTAAAACAAGAAAACAGTATTTTTTATATCAAGAAAATTAATTTTTTTGAATGAAGAGAATCGAGTTGGTTAAATTTGGATATTAATTGTTTTAAATCTAGAGAATTGAATTTCTCATATTGAGATAATCAATTTTGTTTATTCAAAAAAATTCATATTCTTGTAATGAAATATTTCTTTTTGCATCAAGAGAATAATGTCAAGAAAATTAATATCTAAAAAGAAACTAATATTTCATTGGTTATACATAACAGAATAATTTTCTTGAAATTACACTGCCTGTTTCAGTGAATTTCCGCATTTTGAAGGAATTATTCGTTTCAATTCAGAAATATAATTTTCTCTATGAAAGAATATCAGTATTTTCGATTTGAGAAAATCAGATTTTTTTGTACAAGAAAATTAGTTTTCTTGGAAAAAGTTAATTGTTATTCTTGATTTAAGAGAATGAGTTCTCCTAGCTCAAGTGTTTTGAATTTCTTAGGCGGACAATTTTCCGTTATTAAATTGAGCAATTTATTTACTCGAGCGGAAATATTATCATTCTTGGGGAAAACAGTGTTTTTTCTAATAAGAAGTAATTAGCTGTTTTGATATGAGACGCATTTCTTAGTTTCAAAATATTTTTATTTCAAAGTAAGCTTCATTTCACTCGTTTGAAGAAGTAGTGTCTCTCAAATGAAGGTTTTCAGAATTTCAAAATAATGAAATAAGTATACTCAGTTCAAAAAATGCATTATTTTCTTTTGAATATGTTAACCTACAGAATTCATTAGAATTGATTCGTGATGAAAGAATATCAGTTAAATAATCATTTTCTCAGAGAAATACTTCTCTGGAAATGTGTCCAGTAAGATATTTATCTTGAAATAAAAAAAAATGATGACTGATATAATTTCATCACTCATCAATCAATGAAAATTCTATAGGTAGAAGCTGAAATAAAAGATTTTACATTTTATCGAACTGAATATATTAGATCATTTGAAATCTTAGAAATCTCTATCGCAGGTACTCTCTTCGAGCTCTAAAAATGATAATCATAGATATTGAAACATAATGCATAATAATTCATCTGAAGAGGTATTCAAACACAAATGAAAACATAAAATATATTCTTTCTTAGAAAAAGGAATAATAACAATTATCTTTGTGATCATAAATATCACAATAATATCATATATAGACATTATATTATCATATAATCGTATAATAATGAACACATAATTGAACTACAATATTGAAAAAATGTTCGGAATACTGGTACCGATGTCCACATAAGAGAAGAAAATCACTTTATCTAATATGATGTTCTTCTATAAGGTTATTCAATAAATCTGTAGTTTCTGAAGTGACAGAGGTTGAAGTCAAAATAGAAGTTAGGTCATATAATTTCAGATAGAAATGTCTCCTGAAAACACTTTTCAAGTGGAAACTTCGGCTACAATTTTCCAAAGGACATGTAAAATTATTAGTTATTCCGTGTGAATATTCAATATGAATACTATATTTCACAAAAGTGTTGAATAGTTTTTTACAATATTGACATTTGATCATGATCCAATTTAAATACAAAAAAAAACCGGAAGTAAATTACCTATATATCAGAGGAAATTAATTTTAAATATGTGTGCAGAGAAGGGGTAAGCTTATCGAATTTCGTTTGAATATTGTATACCCCTCTCTGAATAAGTGTATACAAATGTTCGCTCTCTAGAGGATATTTGGCATGTAATACATGAAATGATTTGAACAGAGTATCAAATGCCTTTGGGAAGGAATCTAACTGAATTCTTACCGAATCAATGACAACATAGAAAGCGTTTAAGGAATTTATGGTTTCTCCTACCACCAACAGATAAGGTTGTATATTCAGCTTCCTTCCTAAAGCTTGATTTTTTTTTCTTTCTATTGCCGCAAAAATATCTCCAGGTTGCTGAAAAGGATGAAGTAATTATTAGAAATGATATACTTTTAATAAAGTAGAATTTATTTAATGGGGTCATGAGATTTGAATTCATTTCGAAAATAATCAAGATAAAATCATCTCACCGTCACATGAACTATGATCCCTTCGAGAGATTCGCGACTTGAAAACTTCCACAACTGTTTTCCACTCTTCTGTTTTCCCTTTGGTGGGATGATGTGGGCAAGAAGATAAATCTGTTGTGGTAATAATTCCTCTGAAAATGTCAAATTAAAGTAAGTTGTATAAAACCGTTCATTGTAAAAATTCAAACAAACATGTTTGCATCTGACGAAAAATGCAGTATTTCAAATGAATTCTATAGATCATTTAACGCATATGAGATAAATTTTTAACAATGATCAGATGAATTTCGTTTCTTACCTGACTCAATTGAATTTATCGTTCTGATCAATTCGAGCGTGTGTTCTTCTCTAATATCGTTTTCTTTCCCAGCAATTATTTTTTCGAAAAAATTATTCCAGTTTAGAAATAAAGACAACTGGGCTTCGGGAAATAGTCTTTCAAAATCGAGATTTATCTGAAAATGAGGAAAATTGTAGGCATATACTTTAAAATGAAAATTAAGCTATATGAATGAATAATTTTTCAAATGAAGTTTTGGTCCTTCAATTTTTCTAGGAATCAATAATGTATACCAATATGTCAGAACGTAAGTCCGTCAGAATAGGCCAGTTTCTCAAAAACTCTTCTACTGTTCCTACATCAGATTTTTTTCGAATTTCAAAAGTCGCGTTCCACTTTTCAATGACCGTCGCCCATGGCTCGGAGTTTGTTTTGAGCCACAACAAATTATTTTTGTGAACATCTAGTTCAGCATCTAGAATAGGAATTTTGAGATTTCATGATCGAATATAATGTAGATTTGAGTATGAATATACCATTTTCAGATCTTATGCGTTTAGAGCAATCAAAATCTTCTTCCACTCTTCTTTTAGTGATTCTTTCCCCTGCCTTGTATAATATATTCCTACATTTATCAACCAATTTCCCCTTAGCTGGAATGGATTTTCCATTTAAGCTATCTCTTTTTTTTATAGGTTCGACATAATATGTTCCCAACGCTTCTTTTGGGAACAAAGTAACTATTTTTGCAGCAATCACGTTAAATTCATCATGTTTCAAACGACTGGAACAACAAATCATAAATTTAGGAATGTGGTCGATCTAATGGTGTGAGGATAGAAAAAAAACTCACGTTTTAACGATGAAATTGAATAGATGTTTGACAATAATGTCAACTAATCTATTTCTTTTCGACTCATCTAATTTTCCGTGTTTGGAATAGTACTCCAAAATCGTATTTCCCAGAGGAGATGTCAAAAGAAGTGTTTTCAGATCAAAATCTTCGTATGTAGGACGGAACAAATATTTTTCTAAACTCGTGAAAGATATATTTTCAGTGACTAAATCTTCAGCAATGAAACTTTTTTCACTAACTGAACCAACTGAGCTAGGCTCACTGACAACTGATAATTTCTGAAATTATGTGGATTTTAATTTTTTTCAAATGAAACAAAAAAGAATTTACCTCTTCATCAGCACAGAAAATTTTTTTCAGTTCCCTCAACACCCTCAATCGGACTTTTAGGGGAGGTACTAATTCTTTTAGAGTTTCGTTATCGATTCCCTCCAAATCTTTCAAAGAAAGTTGGTTATCTGAAATAGATATTTCTTTCAGTTCATTGTATTCTGGATAATGTTCGTTATTGCAGGAAATGTTTGATTTCAGATTGAAAGAAAACAATCGAGAAGATGGTTTAACAATGTAGGAGTAACTCACTCCTATTGCAATTATGCAATAGCCTCCCGCATCGACACATTTGAATTTTCAAGAACATTTTGGATACAGAATTTAATATACGGACATTCGAAAAATGTTCGGTCGAGAACATTTTCGAAATAGAATTTATAATACGGACATTTCGAAAAATGTTTTCGAACAAGATCGTGACAAAATAAGCATATGAAGAATGATTGAATGTAGAAGATGAAACATAACTGAGTTTAATTTTAATTTTCATATCATTATTATTACCATATCAAGATATTCCTGAAATAATAGTACATTTCTTGAACAATTCATATGTTTCAACTTCCTCATTGAAAAATACGGAAAACGAACTTACCTTCAAAGTTTTTGATACAGTCTTGAGGCACATCCCAATTTATCAATAATTTAAATAAATCTTGATCCATATCTTCTTCACTTAATTTATACTTATAATAGCTTTCACTACAGTTTATATAATATTTAATGTTATATTAATATATTATATTTGAATAATAAAATAACTTTAACTTAATATCAATAATCGAGCGCACGAACTATCTTCTGCAAAAACTAAGCTTCCGCTCCCTATAATGAGTCTGATGACCAGTGAACTAATCTTACTAACCAAATATAAGGGTGTCCGTTTTATTAGCCGCCACGATGCCAAATCGGACGATTATTCATTATTCACAATTGTTTTAATGGGCCGCGCTAGTTATCCCGGAGTCAACATTCGATTGCAAATATATGACTTCTGCACAATCTGGCACATAAAGGCCCTGCAATTTGGTTGCCTAACCACTAAATGCCGAAACCGATCTCGTACGTATTAGCGGTAAGAAAATCGTTTTCTTGGACCAACAAAATATCTATAATATTTTCTCCGGCTGGAATCGCGGATTAGATTCATACAACCGAGATGAAGAAATCTGCAAATCATTCGAATAATTTCATGAATTCTTAAACCATGATTATTTTGTTTCCAAATGACCCGAACATTAGAAGGATAATTTTTGTAATCAAACAGGTATGGGTGGTTAGTGCACCACCAGGAGACCAGTAGTTTTCATATATGCTTCTAAGACTTCAAAAAAGTGAACTGAGATTTTTTTGTTTTGTGGAGGATGATTAATTTTTTCATCAACTCTTTTTTATTAAATGTAGGTTTCTATAATGTTAGAACCATGAATGAACAAATTATCTTCAGCATTGAATGGCCTATACATTTCTGATGTTTTCATCAGTTAAAAGTGCCTTCAAAAACCTGAAATGGCCTTCACCACTTGGATACTGTGATGCATTGATAAAAAAGTTATACCTACTTTTTGTTTCAATATGTTTTGTATTACTTTAGCTCTCTAATTCAAAAGAATATATACAGGGTGTCCGGGAAAATGTGGGAAATCTCTCGTATTCAGATAAAACATAAGAAAATAGGATGACAAGTTCCCATAATTTTTTTCCTAGCGGCCCTCCCTACGGAGATACGACCTCCTAAATGACTTCACTTGAAATCCATTTTACTGGAATAAAATTCAAACTACTTGATATATTTGAAAAAAATTTGATATGATGAACAATAGTGGAGACCTCTCAAAATACTGCCCTTAAATTTAAATGAGCTCTTTTAGTTCACCAAGAGCAGACTGGACTGTATATTTCAATGATAACATTTTCAACACCCTGTATGATGAAGACTAGAAAAAACAAATTTGGATAGCTTGAACATTAAGCTAAGAAAGGGTATTTTTGTTTATTGTCGATAAAATGAACCGTTTTCGAAAAACAAAATATTTCTATTCTATTTCTGTAAAAAAGATCCATGAATTCTAATAACAATGATAACAATTTTTGTTAACATGCCTTTCTGTGCCAAAACTGCATCGTTAATAATCTTTGTAATCTTGTCGGACTCAATAACATAAGCTAAAACAATAAATAAGACAGTATCGGGAATGTGGACCTTTCTTTTTGCTGAAATCACAAAACTGTTGCCGACGTTTCGAGGACAATTTTTATCCTCTTTTTCAAGGCTATATTTTGTATAGTCAACAGCAAATTGGATATAATCGTCCATGAAACGATTATATCTAATTTGCTGTTGACTATACAAAATATTGAATCCTACTTTGAAGCTCTGCTTCAGACATCCTGTATAATGCTTCCACGTGAGTTTTTTAAAAAACAGTATCATCGAAACTAATCTTGTTCCACTGTTGAAAAAAAGGAGTTGCCGAAATGAGGGATTTCGAAGATATAAACACTAATTTGTAACAACGTATCTGATCAAAAATTTGACAATCAGTCTGAAATTCCACAATCGCTTGAAGTTGTTCCGCATATCAATTGAACGGAGACTTCAAATATGTTTAAATATACATGTGTTACATTTGAAATAACGAAGTTGATATTCGTTTCCGATAGAACTGGAAGTAGATTCCATTTGAAAATATTTTACAATTGAAGCACATATAGATTCTTGAACAAAAACTTCCGTTTTTTCATTGCCAGAAAATTCAGGCATTGGAATGAAAAAACACATATTTTGATCAAAGAACTATCATTCGCTCTCTTCAAACCTTCAATTTTCTCGAAATGAGAAAATATTACATTGAGACGAGAAAATGAATGTTTTGTTAGCAGAACACTCATTTTTTCTTTTCGATACTTCCGTTTTTTCATTGCAGGCATTGGAATGAAAAAACACATATTTTGATTGAAGAACTATCATTCGCTTTCTTCAAACCTTCAATTTTCTCGAAATGAGAAAATATTACATAGAGACGAGAAAATGAATGTTTTGTAAGCAGAACACTCATTTTTTCTTTTCGATACTTCCGTTTTTTCATTGCAAGAAAATATAGACATTGGAATGAGAAAACGCATATTTTGATTGAAGAACTATAATTTGCTCTCCTCAAACCTTTCTATTTCTCGAAATGAGAAAATATTACATTGAGACAAGAAAATGCATGTTTTGTAAGTCGGACACTCATTTTCGCTCTTCGATATTTCCGTTTGTTCATTGCAAGAAAATATAGGCATTGGAATGAAAAAACACATATTTTGATTGAAGAACTATCATTCGCTTTCTTCAAACCTTCAATTTTCTCGAATTAGAAAATATTACATTGAGACGAGAAAATGAATGTTTTGTAAGTCGAACACTCATTCTCTTTCTTCGATACTACCGTTTTTTCATTGCAAGAAAATATATGTATTGGAATGAGAAAACATATATTTTCAACGAAGATTCTTCATTCGCTCTTTTCAAACCTTCAATTTTCTCGAAATGAGAAAATATTACATCGAAATGAAAAAAAAATTACTTTTAAAAGAAGAATATCTGTTTACTCTCTTCAATACCACAGTTCTCTCAGAATAAGAAATATTCTCTCATTTTAAGAAAATGCTCTGAAAAAATCAAATACTTGTATTGAAATATTCAATTTACTCGAAATTAGACTATATTCTCAGAAGGAATGCATATTTTCTTAAAGTAAGAAAATATTTCCAAGAAATTATGTATTCTCAGTTCAAGAAATCCTTTTTATGTGTGAAGGATCCGGTGGTAAAGGCCTTGCCAGAGTCCAGAAACCTAAGATTTTACTGCGGTCAGAATCATATCAGGATGCAGATAATTGAGCCGTTATTTCAGCTTCGGATAAATTGATATGGAAGGCATCAGAATCGATTGTACAAAAAATATCTGAGCTACGAACTGAATTTCGTGTTTCGAAGGAAAGCAATATGAACTTGGTGCAGCTACTTTCCTCCGATGAGAAACATAGGGCTCCGGAAGTAGATGTTTCATCTAGTGTGCTTGTCGAAGGAGACATTCCACCACCCACACATAAAAAGAAAGACCCAAAAATTTCTAACTTATCGACGAACAAAAAGAAAAACACATTAAACAATATTTTCGTTGAGACACAATTATTAGAGGCTGTTCATAAAAACTCAAAGCAACAGAATAAAAGTTCTGAAGTGACCAAAAGAGCAACGTCTCAACTCAGTCCATTGATCCAAACGGCTCCTAAAGGAAGAAATTGGATATGGGTGGGTGACCTCAGTCCTCCAACTGCTCAGAACAACATATCGTATGCTAAAGAAAAATGGCCAGAAAAGTATATTCTGTAAATAGCTTTTACGACTCGATATATTGACATTAAGAAAGTACATAAATTATCAAGTTTATTAGACAAGCCTTGGATATTAATTAAAATTGCTTCTCACAGACGCGTAAGCGTTTGGTACAATTAACTTACTACATTTTGTAATGTTGTCATAGGAAGCTGACGATGAACTACTCAGGGGATCGCTAGATCTGAACTCTTCCTCGGGAAAAAATATCTCTTCACCAGAAGGCCAGTAATCGGGATTATACAATATGTCCTTCAAGGATTCTGGAGCACTAACTCTGAACGATGTGCGGTAACCTTTAGAATCAAGTGTGACGATATCGAAGGTATGATTCCGAGAGTTTGCCAACATATACTCGCTCAGGATTTCCTCGGTACAGTCTTTGTTACATTTACCAATATAAAGCCAAATTTTACGGGGTGATGCAGAGAAGACGCTGCTCTGTGAATTTTTTCAAATTTTTCCAATTATAACTGGATTACTTTTGTTGGTTTGAAGAGCCTCCATGTTACTCTTTGGAACATTCAGTTTAGTTGGGTTGTTCTCCCGTTTCTTCTTTGTTTCCTTATTTTGTGGTTTGAGAGGGTACCTGGATAACAGTTTCAACAGATGATGATGTCGAGGTATCAGAATGGTATTGCTCATCAAAGGATTCCGGGCTGACCCTCGGAAATTCGTGAGTATTCAGAGCATTTTTAAGCTGTTCATTAGTTTTCTGTAATTCCTCGATAAGTCAATTTCAGATTTCAGATCCTTCGTTGCACTATTTATTTTACTGTCAATAAAACTTTTCAACTCACCAATAATGGACATTCCTGAATCCACCAGGGACACATTCACGCTGTCTTTTTGACGTAAATTGTAATTATTTTTACTCATAATTGGAATGATGGTATAGGTACACGTGTGGAGCTTGCGATCGTTCAGTGCTAACTGCCCATTTTAATACTTCATTTTATATTTCATCACTGATTTACCGACAGAGACATATTTTTTCTGTAATCTTCGTATAAGAAATAGAATTTTAGAACAAATCGACTTCATGTCTAACTAGGTCGGCAGATGTTAATTTTGTATGAACAGAATGAATGAATTATGTGCTTATTCTCCTACAGTAGTAAAATGAAAATAATTCTTCAAAATTTGCAGCATATGATTTTTGATAGCTGAAGGCTTTTTTATCGTAGACGTAGGACATATTTATATTCGGTGGAGATAAACTATTAATCTTTTTGCATTTGTATTCGTCTACAAAATTTTTTTTTAAATTGTATCAATTTTGGTTGTGATACACTGTATTGTAAAAAAATTCGAAACAGCAACTGCACTATAAATATTGAAAAAAAAATATAATTGTTATTGTTATTTGAAATGGCGTCGCCAGCGACATATTATACTGCCAAATATGGCAATTAGCGCATACGGTAGTGGACAGTTTCTTGTTTGAAACAAGCGTAACCAAATTACCCATCGTTGTTTGCTTTCGGGGCTGCACCGGTGATATTTCAGAAATTATTTTTATTTTCAATTCATTCTCGAGAAATATACGACAGGTCCAAATTATATCTTGGAGATTAACATTTATACATTATATTGAAGACTTATTATCTACTCATATATAAGAACAGTGCGGATTCTATTTCTCCTCTCTTCGCTGGGGTAAATGTGGGCCTTTGGGGGGGGGGGGGAAGCCACGGCTCCCAGGGGTGTTCTGTTACGTTTGAATAATTTTCCATGACTTTGTGTGAAACCAAGCATCTTATGGAGATTATTATATTAATGTTCCACTCGTATGAAATTCAGCATTGAATGAAAAATCACCTAAATCACGAATAAAATCGAAATTTTGTAGTTGTCTCATCAGAAAAAAGATTTTTCTTTCAATGTTGAGAATATCGATTAGGCCTTTCTTGCACTGGTCATCAATTTTATTAACCAGACTATTTTCCTGATAATTATCAAATAATAAAGAAAAAGGACCCATTTTTTCGAATCTGATAGATCGAGCTATACGAAATATTTTTAATCAAGGAGCATTGAATTGGTTAATGTCGGGTGGGGAATAAAAAATGATGGGTTATACTATGCGTGTTATTTACGAACAGATTCGTTTCGAAAATGCTACCCTAAGTAGTTTGGATTAGGCCTCACGACTTTACATATACTAATATTGTTAAGACTTTCCGATATAATTGCATCAAATGTAGCGAACATATCTACTGCTCTCAAAAGATTCGCGTTATCTCCATGATATTATTCTGATCTAGGTTCCTTAAATGCCAAATTTTGACGTTCGTGAACTATTAGGTTCAACTTTTTGTTGGTGTATAATGGCGGCCTATGACCGACCCTTGCATTCACCGCCCGCGTGCGGGGCACGCGCTCCAAACCTGCTAGGAGTGGCCCTGACTACAACAATAATTTGCTATCTTCTATCCATGGCAGCTAAATAAACTAGTCACCGAGCCTTCGAGATTTTTAAGCAAACCTCTAGAATTCACAAAACCCATACTGTGTTGTCACCCTTGGCATGTTAAACGGCGAACTGATACAAACGAAGCTGTCTGACGAATCTCTTGTTTCGACAAACCACGAGCCGTGTAACCGCGCCCTAACAGGTTCAGGAAGAGGTGATACTAATATATTATTATCATCCGAAATAGTTTTGCCGTTTGCCTCCGAAAATTTTAATTTTTTATTCATCTCAGGAGCAGATGTTAAATGTTCAATATTGGCATCGCTATCCACTTCTACTATTCCTAATAGCACGTTTATTTCTCTGATTATCTCTGACCTTTTGATATCCCATTGGGACTTTTGCTCATCCTCTCTTGATCTTTTGAATGTAAAATAAGCTTAAGGAATGACTTTCAAATTATACTCTGAATTTGGAGGCGAGTGTTCCTGGTACCTAGCATTTTTTCTGTAAACTAGCCTCAAAGAAAGTGTGGTAATTATCATATATATAATAAACCTATATTGTGAATGTGATAAAAATGTTGAAGTCAACATAGTAGGCTTTGATTTCAGACGCGGAGGGACAGTCCGATCTACGCATGCGCAAAACGAGTTCAACCGAATGCCCGTCAATGACAAAATATAATTTTCAGCGGCCATTTTGACCGTTCAAATTGTGCGCATGCACAGAACTGCTTATCCCTCCGCGTCATTCTGGCTTCAATTTTCAGTGCGTTTACCACTGACATTCAGAATATAGGTCTATTATATATATGGTAATTATACGATACTTCATTTTTCTGTGCTCATCGACAATGAAACCATAGAAAGTATTGAGACTCACATGAAAATGGATTTTTGATCAGTTTCTAAACTCATATCGATACAAACCTTACGATGTTATATATTTTTGAAATTGAAAAAATTAAACTTTCAGAAAATGGAACAGAAATCTAGTGTTCCTATTCAAAAAAACATAACTTTGGATCATAGCTTCGTAAAACTAAAATGCTGCAAGAAAGACGAGTATGCCACTGTATTCTACGTGAAAAAGTAACCGTATAATGTTTTAATGTCAAAACTCTATCGTTAGTACTAGCGGAGATATAAATTTTTCCGATATCATCATTTCTCCAATTTCCGCTAATAACTCGAAAACAAAAGAAGGTAGCCGAAAATGAATACTTCTCTTGATTACTTCACCGAAAAAGAGATCGACATGGGGTATCAGATTTTGTCTATCTCCTCTGGTTCAAAAGTTGTAGTGCTAAAACATCGAAATATGCCCACCCTGTACATGAAAATTTCACTGAAGTGTGTATAATACAGATTTTATTATTATTATTATTATTGTTCATTGAGATCAAGAGCCAAGATCGAAATCTATAGGGCTCAAAAAATAGAAATAAAGATAAATACAGTGCGATATATCTCATAAAATACAAAGTGGCAATTACAATCGGGCGGAGTTGACACTTCACTATTCACCACATCAGATGGAAGCTGATTCCAAGAATGGAAAACACGATTTGGAAGGAAATTTTCTCTTGCCCAGTGGCGTAGCGCAAAATTCGGGGGCCCCCCCGCAAGATTTCAATCGGGGGCCCCCTTCCATAGGTTCATGTTATTCATGATTAATTTCCCTCATAAGTTTTCCAAAGAAAAATAATGAAGAAAAAGTGTTAAAAATATAATAAATACTAATATATAATATATAATAAATAACAAAAATATCCAAACAAAATAATACAGATTCTGGTACGAAAATAACCATAAACAAATAAATTAAACACTTCTCTAACGAAAATGCATTAATCTTTTTTCATTTTTTTGTGCAAACATATCTATCAGTTTGTCGATGTCTAAGCTTCTGGCCACTTCTTGCTCAATGCTGAGAATGCTCAAGTCTGATAGACGTGTTTGCGACATCGAATTCCTGAGGTAATTCTTGATAATCTTAAGCTTAGAGAAAGATCTTTCCGCACTGGCAACTGTAACGGGAAGAGTTGCAAAAATTTTCAAAGCTATGAGTACTTCTGGTACACAACTCAATAATGACTTATGTTTCGAAATTAATAATTGTGTTAAATCTAACACAGAGTTTGTGGCACTCAAATTATCCTTAATAACGCTTCGTAAGGAAATAAGTTGTTTGGAAAAGTCAGTCGATAGATCTGCTGTATAAAAAGATGATAAAAGTTCGGCTTTCTCCATCAAATCATGATCATTCAAATGGATCAAATTCGAAACAATTCATCAGTTCCAAAAGGGAAGTAGCTTCAGATTTCTCATCATTCTTTTTGGATGAGAGAACAATTCTAGTCAGAGCTTTCATTATTTGTGGAAATGCTCGGTTTATGGCATGAAGTGCGTCATAACGTGATGACCATCTCGTTTCACATAATCTCTTCAAAGTGGGAAGTTTTTCAGAATCTGAGGATACTACATTTTCAAGAACCTCCCACCTTTTGATACTCGCACTAAAAAATACGTAGACCTTGTTTATTATTTCATAAAATTTCTGTACCTCCGTTACTCCAGACACCGAGTCATTGATCACCAAATTGAGATTATGGGAAGCACAATGGACGTACGAAGCAGTAGGTTCCCTATCATATATTATTTTTTGTACTCCAGAATATATTCCACTCATCACTGCAGCTCCATCATATCCCTGGCCTCTGCAGTTAGTTATTGGAATGTGATAATTGTTCAAAACGTCAAGAACTTCTTCTACTACTCCCTTTGCACTCTGATCTTTAAGACGAATAAATGCAAGGAAACTTTCGAGAATTTTGAGTTCAACAGGTGAACCTTGTTCGTCAGAAGTGATATGAACATATCGAAGAATAATACTAAGTTGATCTTGTTTTGAAATATCTTGAGTTGTGTCTAGTATGAGGGAGTAGAACTTACTTTTATTAATTGTCGATATTAGTTTCAACCTTGTTTCCTGAGCTAATAGACTGATAATTTCATTCTGAATTTCAGGACTGAGATAATTTCTTTTTAAATTATTTTTTTTATCAACAAGTTTCGCTAATATAGGATCATATTTGGCCAAAAGAAAAATAATTGATAAAAAAACGCCTTTCTGCTGCTCGTTTTCATTAATTTTATGTATGTGTCCTCGAAAAGCCAAATTGCACATACTGAGGGTAAGAGTGACATCGATTATTCTTTTCAAGACGAGTTTCCAAAAATTCAATACTTGGCCTAATTCCTTATTGAAAAATGAATCAATTGTTGATTCATTTTTCCATTTGTCATATGCAACACAAGCTCTGAGATGCGTTGTCGATAACTCGTGAACTTTGATTTTTTTCGACAATCCTTGCCAATCATTCACTCCTTCCACCCAATTCATGTTGAAGTTGGAACAGATTCTATCACCGAATAGCCAACAGGGCTAACAATACGCTTTGTCCAATAATTTTGAGTAGCACAACCATGTTCGGGGCATTTCATTACCATCAGTTGTCTTCTTAGTATAGTAGGAAGTGGAAAAAGAACGTTCCTTTCCATCTTTAGGGTAGGGGCCGCTTGGTTTGCAAGATCCGAAATGGACAATGGCACGTTTCAAATCATTTTCTAAAATATTCAGTGGATAATGAGCCCGATCACTTGGAAATTCTTTATTATGTTGCAACTGTAAAGCAGCAGAACTCAATTCAAGAGTAATATTATCCTCTTCAGAAGTGCCCTGATTTTTAAGTTCTTCCGATATTTCTGCAGTATCTTGTTTCAATACTGAGTCGTATACAGTATAGTTCGAAACAACTTCCATTTTGTTATCTACTGATTGTAGATCAAGATCTTTATTACTCAAGTTTGCCTGTGATTCCTGCTGAATTGATTGTGACTCAGAGTCAGACTTATTAAAATATGAAAAAACCTTCCGTTGCTTAGAAAATGCATTTTCTTTTTCTCTCTGGAGTTTTCTTTTGCATGCACCACTCAAATATTTTCTTTTTCGTTCTGACATTTTTTCTGATATCTGAAAAATTATGAGATATTCAAACTGCCGTTTGTAATTTGCGCATTTTATAACTTTTTTTTCAATATTGATAATGAAAACATACGAGAGAGAAAACATAAAGATAAATAAGTTCCGCAATTAATTCTAGAACTTACCTTCAATGAAATTGCAATCCTGAAACCAAAAGCACTCAAACAGTCAGAATATTGAGATTTTTGTCTCTGATTCACAATGTGGTGTCGTATTCGAACACTTGTTACACTTGCTCTCACTACTAGAATGGAAATGAAAATAAAAAGAATTCATAATATTCTTCCCTTCTTCATAAAAATAGCCTGATTGGTGAATTGACAATAATTTCTGCAATAACAGATAAGCCGCAAGCCGCCCGAACAACGCGTCTAATAAACCGCCGAGACCCCAATAAAACGATCATGCGGCGAAGTTCAAAAAGAAATGCCGAGAATCTTGAAGATATATAAAAAACTCTGGAAGATAGGGTGGCACAGGGTGTCACAGTGATATCTCGAATTGAATTACTGTAAACCTCTCATGTTTTTTCAATATAATCCAGGAATATTTCTCTATTTTTCGGGAACAATCACCGTAACTTCATTTCTCAGATTTGCTTCATTATATCATCAGAAAAATATATCGAATCGGCAATTATTGGGGCCCCATCCAGAGCTTTTTCTTTGGCTCGGGGGCCCCCTTAGTGCCGGGGCCCCCCCGCACTGCGGGGTCTGCGGGGCCCTCTGCTACGCCACTGCTCTTGCCGCATGATGAAAATTTTCTCGGTACAATTTGTACTCGTGACTACGAAGACGTTGGTTGGTGTTAAGATCATAGATATGAAAGAGATCTACTCCAAACATTCCTCTCAGCGCTCTGTACGTTATTATGAGATCCTCACGTGAGCGTCTATCTTCGAAGCGAGGTAGTTGCATCATACGGAGCCGATCTTCATAACAAGGTCGCTGATAACCAAAGGCCATTCTGGTAGCTCGCCTTTGTATATTTTCCAAAGAAGTCGTGTCCCCAAACAATCTTGCATCCCAAACTGGACCGGCATACTCAATTATTGGTCGAATTATATACAGGGTCTTTCACGAGGAACCTCACCCATATTTATACGGGAAACTACTGAACGTATTTTCATGAAATTCAGCACTTATAAGTATTTCACGATGCTGATGAAATCTAAAATATTTTCAAGGCATGAGCACCTCCGGTTTTTCCGGAAATGACGTCAACTTCCGTTTTTCAAATTAGAACACCATTTTTTTATTGCAGAAATAGATTCCTTAGAAAATTTTAAGTTATTTTGATGTAACATTTTTCAGTTTTGGTTGGAAAATTCTCTCTGAGCGGGAAAATTCGAAAAAAAAATCGAAAATAGAGCTCCGCTGAAACAAGAATAACTTCGAGGTTTTTTGATGGAAAATTTTCATTTTTGGGATTTTTTAAGATGTAAGATTGATGTATCCACTTTAAAAATCGAAATCGCGATTCATGATACAGGGGGTGAAAAAATCGCTTTCAAAGTTAGGGATGACAAAATCGTGAAAAATCAATTTTTTCAAATTAGAACCCCATTTTTTTATGGCAGATATTGAATCTACGTTAAAAAATAATGTGAGTGTATGCATCACACCCTTGCCCTAAAATGGATATTTTCTGAGTTATTCACAAAAAACTGTTTTTCGTCTTGAATTTTCAGCTATTTCTTTTCCCTTCACGCCAAAAAGATGAAATTTTCAGGAGATAGATATTCTGACATATTGACTCAAATAATTGAGCCGCTAGTACAGAACCATAATGACTTATGGTATCAACAAGATGGCGCGCCTCCACACAATTCACTCAATGTGTCAAATATCCTCTACAGGCTATTTGAAGATCGATGGTTGGCGATCAATGGTCCACATCTTTGGCCACCACGTTCTCCCGATTTAAAATATTATCTACTCAACTCCCCTGACTGATAAAGAGGACTACATAGAACGAGTCAGAAATGCGTTCAGGTTTGTTTAGATTTCTAGATTCATAGTTTTGAAACTCAATTTGGTTTTTAAACACTTTTGCAGATCTCCCGATGAAATAAGAAGAGCAACGCACGAAGCATTCCTGAGACGTATAAATAAATGTCTAGAAATTAACAGCCAAAACTTTGAGCATCTTCTCTAGTTATATCTGCGAGAGTTTGCCATGGTTCTCCTAATAGTAACTTGACTTCGATTTCAAGAAGGGGTGAAAAATCTACAGCATGGTTCAAATAACAGTTCCTGAAAATTTCATATTTTTGGCGTGAAGGGAAAAGAAATAGCTGAAAATTCAAGACGAAAAACAGTTTTTTGTGGATAACTCAGAAAATATCCATTTTAGGGCAAGGGTGTGATGCATACACTCACATTATTTTTTAACGTAGATTCAATATCTGCCATAAAAAAATGGGGTTCTAATTTGAAAAAATTGATTTTTCACGATTTTGTCATCCCTAACTTTGAAAGCGATTTTTTCACCCCCTGTATCATGAATCGCGATTTCGATTTTCAAAGTGGATACATCAATCTTACATCTTAAAAAATCCCAAAAATGAAAATTTTCCATCAAAAAACCTCGAAGTTATTCTTGTTTCAGCGGAGCTCTATTTTCGATTTTTTTTTCGAATTTTCCCGCTCAGAGAGAATTTTCCAACCAAAACTGAAAAATGTTACATCAAAATAACTTAAAATTTTCTAAGGAATCTATTTCTGCAATAAAAAAATGGTGTTCTAATTTGAAAAACGGAAGTTGACGTCATTTCCGGAAAAACCGGAGGTGCTCATGCCTTGAAAATATTTTAGATTTCATCAGCATCGTGAAATACTTATAAGTGCTGAATTTCATGAAAATACGTTCAGTAGTTTCCCGTATAAATATGGGTGAGGTTCCTCGTGAAAGACCCTGTAGAGCGAGCGGCAGGTACTGATGTTACACTTTCCAAATACTCTTTCTAGGAGATACAGCATTCTGGAAGCCTTGGTACCGGTATTATGAATGTGGTCAGACCAACCCAGATTCTCATTCACGACGATCCCCAAATCCACATGACTTGAGCAGTCAGAAATAGTTGTTCCGATAATGACGTATTTCTCTCGACGATTCTTCAGTCGATTTTAACATTAACATGTTGGATATGAGCTCAAATGCATCATTAGAATTGGAGAGTATATTTCTCTCATATGATATGAAACAAATAATGAAAGTACACACACGAGTATCTGCAAATTGTATGTCATTACTGGATTTAGTTTTCACAAATATGGATGATTTCAGTGATGTGGTGGTATTGGATGGTGGATTTTCACCAATCATTTCACATTAAGTTTCAGAGTTTTCATCGGAAAATGTGCTTCGGAACCTAGGACTTTTTTTTATAGGGCTTTAAGAGAAATTAATTTCGAGAAATTTCAGAGGGATCTAGAGCAGCTGCCGCTGGGGGATATTCTTTATCTTACCAATATAGATGATAAGATTAACGTTCTCAATTCTTGTATATTGAGTATTTTTGACAAGCATGCTCCAATGAAAAAGTTTAAAAATAGGAGGCACCGTCCGTATGCGCCCTGGATAACTGACAACATAAAATTGCTGCAACGACTACGGAAACGCGCATTGCAAGTTTTCAGGGAGACGAGGCGCCTACGAATATTACAAACAACTGCGGAACTTCGCGACTCATGCCGTGAGATGCGAGAAAAAGGCCTATATGGCTCATGAGTTCAAGGAGTGTAGCGCAGCGGGGGCATGGGCAGAGCTGAG
The DNA here is from genome assembly GCA_038502775.1 of Hippodamia convergens. Classification (NCBI taxonomy): domain Eukaryota; kingdom Metazoa; phylum Arthropoda; class Insecta; order Coleoptera; family Coccinellidae; genus Hippodamia; species Hippodamia convergens. The sequence goes on from CM076607.1 coordinate 123,015,627, forward strand.
GAAGCTTAATGTAATAAAAAAAGCAACATATAATACCATCAAACCTGAATAATGTTAATGAGATGAACAAACATTTTGTTGGCGCATCCGCCAAATATTGCTCGCCAAAACCTGAAACTATACATTTCTACGAACACAATATTTTACCTCATATCGATGGTCATTTCAACTTTAAACTGGTGGATGAAATGGAGATTATAGAGGCTATTTTGGGGATAAAGTCGAAGGCCTTCGGTGTGGACCAGTTGAACTCGACCCTGATTCAGCTGTGTTGCCCTCAAATAGTTCCTTATATTACGCATATAATAAATGAATGCCTTCTGACGTTATACTTTCCGGATCTCTGGAAGCGAGCACTTGTTAGTCCTGTCCCTGAAGTTGCTAATCCAACAGATATGAATCAGCTGCGATCTATTAATGTGCTTCCCACTTTCTCGAAGATATTAGAACGTATCATGGCCTCACAAATAAATGAGTACCTCCAATTAAATAATATTTTACCGCAAAATCAGTCAGGGTTCAGGAAAAGGTACATCTGTGAAACTGCTACAGCAAATGTTTTAGATGACATTATTGCTGCACGGGACCGAGATGAAGTATCAATACTGGTACTTCTCGATTTCAGTAAGGCCTTTGACCTGATTGATCACCAGATCCTACTGTCCATCTTACATCACATTGGATTCGGTGATGAGGCATGTATAATGATGAAGTCATTTTTAGGTAATCGTGTGCAACAGGTAATTTATGAGGAAGAATCCTCTGATTGGATGGATTTGCTGGCTGGAGTTGTCCAGGGGAGTATACTGGGCCCAATATTGTACACCATTTATACCTCAAGATCTCCTTATTCTCTGAGTCTCTGTCGATACCACAGCTATGCAGGCGACACTCAAATATATTATTCCTTTCTTGAGGATGATATTGTGTCTGCTACGGAGGTACTCAATGGTGAGTTGGAATCATTTTGTCGGTGGGCGGCTGACCATTCACTCATTTTGAACCCAGAGAAGTCAACCGTTTTGATTTTTGGAAGTGACTCTCAAATACGCAAAGTGAAGAATACGGCTATAGTAAGGTTGAATGGGATTTCACTCCCATTTTTGGACACTGGCAGAAGTTTGGGACTAATATTAGATTCTAAGCTGCGATTCAGGGAGTACGTCACTTCAAAGCTCAGAGCTGCTTATGGTGGATTGAAGAGTATTTACAGTCATAGGCATTATCTACCGGAAAAATCTAAGAAAATGTCACTTGAAGCTCTTGTACTGTCCCATTTAAATTTCTGTTGCTCTGTTTACGTCCCATGTCTGGATTCCCACTGTTTGTATCGAATTCAGAAGGTTCAGAATTCTTGCCTCCGACTTCTTTACGGAGTAAAAAGGAAAGAGCACATAACCCCTTATTTGAATAGATCTGGGTGGCTTAATATGGCGAATAGGGCGACGTTCCTTATGCGTTGCTTCTATTTCAAAATATTGAAATTTAGAACACCTCCATACTTGTACAATAAGATTAGATTTCGCACGGATGTTCACACGTTGAATTTAAGAAGGAGGGTTCGTTTAACTATCCTTAAACATAGAAAAGAAATATCATTTTCGTACAATATTGTTGATCATATCAATGCACTGAATAGACTAGATCTCAATCGATCCCTCTCCTCCTTCAAAAAAGAAATAAAATCTGCAATGCTTCTTGAACAGGGTCGCTCAGTCTAATACTTATACATATTATATGGTTAATTTATTTTCCTTCCAATTGTTTTTCAACTTGTGATGTGGTCCGGGTTTGCTGTCGGTTGTCTCTCATGTCTCATATTTTGTCACTTCGTGTTCAGTGTACCCTGATTTTTGATGTCAATGAATTTACGGCCAGAACAGAATCCTTATGGAATTCTGATAACTGGTGGCCTTTTGTTGTTCTCCCTAAATTAAAAACTATTATAATAGTGAAATTGTAAATGCTATATTTTTTGGATGATACAAACAATAAAGATGTTATTATTATTATTATTATTATTATAACTACGCATTTGTCTGGATTTATAGGTAGGAGCCATACTTCGCACCATTGCTGGATGATCTTGTTGCAAGGTGTCTTTATCAGGTCCATAAATCTTAGTATCATCAGCGTACATAGAAACGAAGGAGGTGAGCATACCAGGTAGATCAGAAATATAGAGGAGAAATAAAATTGGTCCCAACAATGACCCCTGGGGATCACCGCTTGTAACAGGCCTAGAGGTGGAAAAAGTACCACCGACCCGGACGTAAAATTGACGCCCAGAAAGAAAGGCCCTAATCCATGAAAGGAGGCGTCCCCGAATTCCGAGATTCTCCAGTTTGGCTAGCAGATGTCTGTGTGAAACTTTATCGAAGGCTCATGCAAAATCAAGGTAAATAACATCGATTGGTATGCCAGAATCCATTGATCTCGTCCAATCGTCCAAACACCTGAGGAGGTTCGTGATGACAGATCTCCCTGGTAAAAAACCATGTTGGTTTTCTGGGATTATATGACTTTCAATGGAGAAGTTCAGAATCTCTGACACTATAATCCTTTCGCATACCTTGGCAATGACGGATTCCAGGCTTATTGGTGTATAATTAGATTAGATGTTTCAGAACCCTTCTTGAAAATTGGAGTGACTGATGCGATGAGCCACTCTCCTGGTAAAGATGAAGTTTCAAAAGAACTGTTGAAAATAATTTAAAGTGAAAGAGCAACAGCAGCAGAACAATTCTCAAGGAGGTAAGGTGTTCTCCCGTCAGGTCCAGGAGCCGATGACGTATCCAAATCCCTGAGGTATCTCTCAACATCATCAATAGAAAAATGTACCTCTCTGAGCTCTTCGTTAGATCTGGGTGTTAACACAGATAGAAGCAGACCAGATGGTTCCCTGGAAAAAGATGAAGCGAAAGCACCCGCTAGAATTTCGGTTGATTGTTTCTCGCTTGTACTGAAATTTCCCAAGGGATCGCAGACTCTGGGGATGGAAACTTTGGTATGTTGCGCACATGCTTGAAAAATTTCTTTCTGCAATTTTGTGTATTCAGCAGTTTAGACTCGTAATCCTGCTCAGCTTGCTTGAGCTTCTCACTAAGATCATTGGAGAATCTTCTGTGCTTCATATAGTCTGTATCTTGCCCACTACGTGTAAAACGTTGCCATAGTGTTTTCTTACAGCGAATCATTTTCTGTAGACCAGGTGTAATTCAGGGTTTTCATGGAAAAACAATACTGTTCACAACACGAGTGTGCTCGGCCACAAGGGAATCCAGAGTCGACGAGAAGAACATCCACATATCGTTTACTGACCTATCTCGAAATGCTGCTCCCCAGCAAACTACCGTTTGAAGGTGGGGGATCTGTATGCGCAATAGACCGAATTGATGATAAATATTGAAAAAACAAACAATAATAAAGATTTCTTAGTTTGTGAAATTTTACCACACTTCTCCATTAAACTGATTCACAAAGGGAAAGTAACTCTCCGAACTACCACTTTCCGAAAAATTACGATTTCAAATTATGAAAAACAAGTAGAAAAATCACTTTTCTCTATTTCAGTATCGTAATGAGTTCATTACAGTACTAAAAGTAGTGCTGTAATGAAACTCATTACAGCATTGTTTTCAGTTATATTTTCGTTTTGAGGTTGTCAGTGCTGACCTCCGATCCACTCAATTTTCGAATCAAATCAATTCAAATTCCGCAATCTGTCAAATTTCGTTAGTGACACCAACTGCCAAGATTCAATACAAAAGTCACTAATCTGAATTTTTATTTGAATTTCGAGAATTTTCCACGAAACTTTACTGAAATAGAGAAAATATCGTCTAATACTCGTTGCAGAAGGCAATCCCAACACTCATGCTTTCGAAAACTCGCTCCTTCGTCGCTCGTTTTCGAATTTCGCATTCGTGTTTGAATAGGAGCTCATTCTGCAACTTGTTTTAGAATATACTATTGCGATGCGGATATGTTCCCACTGTCGTGACACTTTATACACATCTAATTCTTCAATTTTTAATGTTTTTTAGCGATTTTCGGAAAAAACTCAGGCATAGAAACATTTGATACTTAATTTATACATTTTTACCTTATGTTTCATTTTTACCTCATACGTGAAACAGTATTAGGTACTATACAGGGTGCTCTACAAGCTCTATGACAAACTTTGACAGAAGGTAGCTGTGCTTCTTTTGAGAGTTTTTGTTCAGATGAACATAGGTCCGATTCGATTTCGTTTCGGAGTTACAAGCATTTTATGGTGCACCACCAGATAGAGGGAGACAAGTAGTCAGATTGCTAAATCAACAATTCCCGAATGAATGGATAAGTCAAGAAGGACCAGTACAATGGCCACCTCGTTCGCCTGATCTAAATCCCTTAGATTTTTATTCATGGAGAAATTTGGAGCAGCTTGTTTGTCATGTTGAAATCCAATCTCATCAACAATTACTTGAGAGAATTCAAGATGCAACGAACCAAATACGAAACGACCCAAATCTGATCCGCCGAGTAACGCATTCAAGCCAACAGTGGACATTTTGAACAATTTCTGTAGCCTTCGAATTTCCATTATCGTTATGATTTTAACAAATGAATATAATTCTTCAGATGCTTGTATCTTCTAAACAAAAACGAATCGGATATATGTTCATAGGAAAAAAAGTGTTGAGAATAAGTGCAGCTACCATCTGTCAAAGTTTGTTATAGAACTTGTAGAACACCCTGTATTACTTACTACTACTGAGTTTAAAAGATTATTGGCCTGTTCTACGATTCCTTCATGTACTTCTAGTGCCAAGATGCTTATTATGAAATGAAAGAGATAATTTCTTACAATCATCCATATTATTTTGAAAATCACTCGATTCTTAACTCTGCAGAAAATCGTCAGAACAATAGCTAATTTTGGACCAGCCGTATGGCTCGATTGAAGCACGCATAATCATTGGCGGAAACTTGATACTTGCATCAACGTCTGGAACGAACTCGAAATTTGCAATACATACACTGCTGTTCTACTCCAATGTTACGCAATTGGTAAAATGTTAGAACAAAGACAGAAGTAGGCAAACTTAACCAGTCTTTTTTTCGATCAATTCTGATTTTTCGTTTTTTCTAGTCGTTCGAGTGGCTGTTGGAAAAGAAAAACGAATTTAGAAAAAATTTTGATTTCTTGTTGTCTGATACTGTTAGCTTTGACTGTGTTGTTTCTGATTCTATACATCACGAAAAATCCGGGTGAGTTTAAATGAATATTCTCAATTTTGATGAAAGTACCATTTTTCAAAAATTGGAATTTTTATTTGCGAAATAAATGTAGACCATTGAGTTATGAAAATCTATTCAAGACATATTTTCATGAGTAAGGGTGACCAAATCCATGAATTATCTAGATTAACACAAATTTCTCTAAGTTTAACCATAACGGAATGAGTATGAGTTTTGTTTTTCGAAATTCCTCAGATCATTTGATGAGGTCTCAATGTTGACGAAAGGAAAACATTGTAAATATATTGGATTACGAAGGTTCTTTAATAATAGCTATACCTATTATTCTTTGTAATATTAATATATTCATAATGAATGAATCAGAATATGTATGATGTATGTTACCTTCTTATTTCATCTATATTCTTTCACCTACCAGGGTGATCATTAGGTATATTTTGAGAAGGCATATTTAAAAAGAGAAGATTATTCACAGTCTGTTATTCTTTGGAGCTCTCTAACTAATCATGAGTATCAGATTATCTATTGAAAATTTTTAAACTTTCTTAGATGTACTATAAACAACAAAGTCCATTGGAAAATACGGTATAAACTCATGTGAATTAATAAAAAAGATGATTAATTTTTCTGGTAAAACATGGGAACAAAATCGGGCTTTCGAGAAGTGCTTTTGTGGCTGAACTTTAACCTACTAGGTCTTAATTTCTCCGAAATTTTATTTATGTCCCCATCAGATTTATTCATAGAATGAATGCTCCAATTTATTTTATTTATAATCAATTAAATGGTTTTTGAATTAACCATCCATTGCAGAAATTCTTTCTTCATAAATTAGTTATGACAGAAATGTCACAATGTTTTAGAGAAATGAAAAAACCCAAACAATTTCCCCTTTTTGAATTGCTGAACATAAGAAAACTTTCAACACCGTAATTTAGACTAAGTGAAAAAATCAATGAGTACATAACTTTTAATTGTCCTCTTCCACGAAGAAGTTCCTCTGTTGCCATGTGGGTTTCTTAGAAGATCTCAACACCATGTTCAGTGGATAATTTCGGAACGTAATCACTCTTGTCATTCGAATTCCTCCAATATTCAAATCTAAATTCTCAGCCTTGCTTTCTGATCGTGAGGGTTCTTTCGAACCAGATAGTGATGATTTTTCGGAACTTCAGATGTTTGAGGACCGCTACGGGACCCTAATGAAAGGAAATAATCTCCCATAGATAAACCAAACATCTTATAACACAAGCAAACAGATTATTTTTCAGGACCAAGAATTACCACATATTTTGGTAGTACCTGCCTATACAGGGTACCCCAAATTGCATGATTTTGACTGTTTAAGGTACTTCTGGACTAGATCGGTAAAAACTTCGTGAGGTGTCCCAGGCTCGTTTTTTGTGAAAATACCATAAGTGAAAACCGTTTCATGATATCTAAATTTTTTTTTATTTCGATTTCGAAAATGTGCCATAACTTTTTCATTTACGAAAATATATGAAAACGATGAGAATTTTCTAGAAGTGCTTCTTCACCGGGAATAAGAAACTATATTCAATTTTTTTCCCGCGGAAAAAAGCTACTTTTTTATATTAAATACGAAACAATTTTTCTCATCTCAAAAAATAAAAAAAAATATTTGACAACTGAGTAATTCAGAATTTTTCCAATTTGCAAGGAATTCACAACCCGTTTCAGCGTGCCAGTTTTATCGAAAACGGTTTACTTTAGACTTTGGAGCAATGAACCAAGGGTACCTTTTTTATGTAAAACATGTTGGCGCATCAGAATTTTCTATGCAAATGCAAATTCGTCCGGTGGTGTGAAAGTTGGGGGATAAAACCTTGCAAGTTCTATATTTCCTCCAGTGGCATGTCTGATGAAACCGAGTTAGGTGAGGTGAGGTATCTATTATCAGTTAAATGGTGTGTACAAAAATTCTGTTATTCAAACGGTTCCTGAGATATCATCAAAACACCGAAAAAACTATGAATTTTTGAGGAAAAAATATTTTTTCATTTGAAAACTATAGTTGACTGTTGATACACTTATTTAGCAACACTCTATATATCGTTTATTTTACTATAGACTTATAGGTAGCTGCCTGCCTGACAGGCGAAAGTGTTTCTGTTCTTATCTCTTCCTTGATAGCCTCCAGAGGAGAATTCAATTTTTGACTCATCCTTACATATTTATGTTCTTATATTACTAGTACTAGTATCAGTTGTCCGGAAGGATGTAAGCATAACTACATGCTATGTCTAAGACGCTGTCCTATTGGTCATGCAAAATTGAAAATTTGCTGTGTGGATTCTTCTGAAATACTGTATAAATATAATATTTTAAAGATTGATCGACTTTTATATCAATTAGTTGTTTCAATTTCATGAACTTTTGAATATTATGGTATTATCATGAAAATATTTTAAATGTCTCTATATTCTGATAACTGAAGTATTTTTGATTTGGTTGTCAATTGAGTAAATAATGAAAATTTGAAAATATAAGAAAATTCAGAAGTCGTCAAGTATGATAGATGCGTTGCGTTCCAATAGTTTCTGAGTTCCCCACCGTCAGGGCATGATGTGATCAATCAGTCCTGTGTTACCCATAATATTTCATACTTTTCTCCCCATGAATCATAAGTTGAAAGAAATTAAATATAAATCTGGATTCATTGACAAAAAACCATAATATTTCATTTCCGAACCCACTTTATCCGTTTCCTGTTTCAATACAGTGAAATATATCTCGGAACTGATTTTTGGTCGATTGATATAATATATAAGTAAATAACGTCTATGATCTACTCCTCCAATGGTTCTTGTGATGACTAGAATACTAAGGCGATGATATTGACGTGTATACAAACGAAAAATTAAAACTTCAATACTTGTTCGTGTTATTGATAAATCTTACTGGAAAACCATCTTTACTGCAATTTCCGTTTTTTATCGAATGAGCTGAGTTGACCAAGAAAAAACACATTTTTCTCTGAACAACGATAAAAACACTTATAAATACTTCTGGTATTCATTTTCAGAAAAGGGTCGACAATTAATGTTATAGCAGTTAGTTGAAAAAATATAGCTGCCAATATACACGGTGTTCTATCTCAGACCGGCCACCCGTATATTTCTTATCACATAGTGATTGCAAAAATTTCCCTAATCAAATCAAATCATTTTGTTTGGGGGACATCTATATATTCGAGTGTTTCTGTTATACAAATATCTGATCTTTAATATATATACCTACCTTAGGTTCCTTGGATTTTTTCTAGTAGTTTATGGAAAGTTTTCAGTTATACCTTTGCATATATGAAATTTTCTATTTTTTCAGTTTCAAGCTCGAATGATGTCTGCACGTCTAAATACTGTGTTAAATCCGCGGTTGAGATTCTGGAATTCGCTGATTTCAAGGAAAATCCCTGCCAAGATTTCTATAAGTACGTTTGCGGCTCCTTCTACAAAAATGCTGTCAAAAAACAGTCTACTACTCCACTGGTTTCACTCACTGAAGTACTAGAAAATGAGTTAAAATCGATAGTTGTTGATCCTATTCAAAAAAAGAATCCACATGCCCTCGTGCTGATGAAGCAGTTTTACCAGACGTGCATGAATGAGGAGAAGATCGAATCTGATCAGAGTCAAGCTTTCTTAAAAGCGGTCGATGAGCTAGGAGGATGGCCTCTAATGAAAGGAGATGCTTGGCACGATTCAAATTTTAGTTGGGTTGATTGGCATATTAAAGCAAATAAGTTGGGCTTACCAATTTATGGATTTTTCACATTCGAACGAGTTACTACTGGAGCTGGGAATACTATTCTGAAGGTGAGTGGAATATGTAAATTTCACGCACATATAGCTAAGTTCATCATCTTCATTTTGCAATTTGTATGAAGTTTGTCACACACAAACCATTGGTTTAGGTGACAGACTTAAATATGTATTATCGGGTGAATTGAGGATTGTTTACTGGTAACGAAAATGTTCAAATGTTACAGATAGATTTTTCAGTGATCGTGTTTGATTATATTATGTAATTCGTAATCTTGAAATTGGGAAATAAATTTATTATATTATTATTATTATATTATGAATGAACATAGCATTGTGATATTTTGTTATTGAAACAGCAAATTGTGGGGGAAATTTTATGAATGTTCTGTATATTAATGGTTATGATATTATTTTTTAAGGTTGCTGCACGCCCTGATGCTGTTGATTTCTTTGTTTCTGAGAGCAGATATAAGAACATCATGTCGGAAGTTATGCATGTTCTTGGTGTTGCCGATAAACATGATATCTCCAAAGACATCGCCTCAGTTATTTCATTCAAGAATGCGATTGGACTGGTAATAATTTCTCGAATATTTCACGCTATACAAAAATAATTTTTTGTCGATGTGCTCTGTTTTTCTATTCTACAAAAATTCTTGATAATTATTCGTTGATTTGCTCATTTCATTCCTTTTTTTTGCAGCTTACCATGAGTGAAGATCCTAAACTTAGAGTTAAAACACTGAAAGACATTCAAGAAGATTGCCCATCGGTACCATGGTTGAAATTATTGAACTCGATGGCAGATAATCAAACAAAATTCGATAATTCCTCTTCAGTTGTTTATGGCGGCATTGAACTTTATTGCGAGAAATTGAATGAAATACTGAATAAAACTTCCACAAGGTAAAAAAGGATTTTCTCGATGCATATTGTTTTTATCAAAATGTTTTTTAGGGAAATCGCGAATTTTTTCATTTGGAGTATACTACACCAAAGCTACAACTACTTGAGTATAGGAAAGATATACGGTAAATTGGAATATGCAACAGCATCTAGATTTGAAATTTGTTTCGGAGAGGCCTCCAAAAGGTAAATATTATGTTATATTGGAAATGTAAGGTATGGAAGAGTTTCATGTCAAATTGGGACTATATGGCGAAGATAGTTTTTGCCAGCGGAATATAACAGTTTTTCACAGTTCTGGATATATTTTCTTTATATTGATGAATAAAATTGTTCAATCATGTTAAAAAAAAGGCCATATTTAATTGGTATCTCCTAATATGTATTAATACTGAATTTTGTGGGTATCCGGGTTCAACTTCGGAAAATGATAAGAACCATATATAATATGTGGTCCTAGGGAAAATATTAACAATATAGGTATAGATAAATATAAAATATTCCTCTAGAATGCGAGATATGAATTTTCATACGGGAAATTAGTAGTTGCAATGAATGTGTTAAATAATCCGGAAAGACTAAATTCTGAATCAAAATGTTCCTGCAACAAATAATGTATGGAGAATGAATTCTGTGAAACTCTATTCTTCAAGCGTCTTTTATTTTTATATTACAAGGATATACAGGGGATGTCCCATAATTAGACCGACAAACTTCTAACGGATATTCTAGACATTTATTTGAGACATTTTCAACCACAATCATATAATACTAAAATGCCTCGTTAAGGAGCTAGAGTCCTGTGAAGATGACTTCCAGCTAATACTTTTTGTCACATATCTCCAAAACAGCCACACCTGAAGTGTTGAAATTTGACACATCGGCCAATATCAAAAAATACGCATCGAATGGTTCTAGTGCTTTTTTTATCTTAATCATGAGCGAATCATTTTAGAGACGCTAAGGGTATTTTTTGTGACAACTTTTTTACCGTTTGTGAAAACGAATTCATGAATTTTGATATATTTTTTTTGAAAGGTACTGCGTGACATTGCCTAGTTGCAACTGTTTTGAGAAAAATCGATTCGAAATTTTCATATTGCCGTTGATATATTAATTTTTCCTACTTGCTTTCAAAAATTTTATGGAAACTTCGTCTCATTAAACTGTTCATCACTTAATTAATTGATTCATATCCACAGTGCTCTTAGCTCATTTTTGCATAATATGGTTTTTGTCGAGTCTTATTATGGAACGCCCTATATTCAATTCGTTATGTCCAGCATCTGAAATAGAAAATTCAGTTGTTCAGCTTTCCGAGCAGAATTAATATATCAGGTCATGAAACATCATCAGGTCGTCTGTCTAATTCATTTTATTTTTTAGTCCACTTAGTCTCTAGGAAGAAAATGTAACACAAAAACAAGTCATAATCCTGTATCTTTTTACAGGTTCAAATATGTGAAAGAAACAGTATACGTTTTGAAAAAGACACCGAAAGTAGTGAGGGACGATCTAACAGAAATGATCCAGTTGCTGAAAGAAGTGTTCATCGAACATGTCAAAGCTTGTGACTGGATGGACGAAAAAACAAAAAATTTAGCTTTGAAAAAAACCGAACAAATTAACAGTTTGATTGGTGGTGATGATGAGATGTATGAGCCCCAATTTCTTGATGAACTCGTAGGAGTACGAGAGGTGATAAAAAAATTTTCGAGATGAACTTCTTTCTGGAAGTTGCATTTTATAGCTTTTTGCTTTCATATGAAATATTGTACAGAGTATCCCAAATTGCTTGATTTTGGCTGTTTCTGGTACAAACGTACTGTATATAGGTAAAAACGTTGAAAGAAGTCCTGGGCTCGATTTTCATGAGAACACAATTAGAGGAAACTATTTTACTAAATCTTCATTTGTTTTGAAGATATAACAAAGTTTTGATATTTGATCGCTGTCGAAAATGCGCAGAAAATTTTTTTCCTTGAATATCTGAAAACGATTATAACCTTGAACTTTCTACTTGCACTCTTTTTTGAAATATGCATTATTTTAAATTTGTTCCGAAGTAAAACAGACATTGTTTCAACAATTCGGTTTTCACACTGAACAGCACAATTTTGAGAAGTCAGAATACGAAATATCTTATTGTGCATAATATGATGAACTGATATCGCTCAAAAATAGACTTCAATTGACAGTCCCTGGAATGATTTAGAATTCATATAAAGATAGTAGCATTATGATATTTTCAAATATCTGTTAACTGTATCTACCGATGAAATTTTAATGAATGTTTATGATTTTTTTTTTCACAGTTGAATTTCACATCTGACAATTTTTTCATTATGGGACAACAAAAAAGCATAAGCGAGGGCAGACACTTCTTCAAAACGCTTTATCTCAATAAAGATGATGATTATCCTGGATTCTTCGAGAATATGATGAAAGTCAACGCCTTTTTCGTTCCACCTATAAATGCTATGAGTGAGAATCCTATATAACATATTAAAAATAAGGTTTTCGGAGGCGAAAAATTAGTTATTTTCTTTTTTTTCAGTTCTCCCAGCACCAATTTTGAATTCGATATTTTATGACCATCGGAAACCGGCCTTCATGAACTACGGATCAATAGGGAGAATAATAGGACATGAAATAATGCACGGTTTTGAGAAATCTGCCAGATATGTTTCTGTAGGAGATGATATGATTGACTGGTGGACTAATGCAACAGCTGACGCCTATGATAAGAAAGTGAAATGCGTAATAGATAGATACGAGAAGATTCCTTTTCGATACCGGGTAAGTACCTACATTGTATGTCAAGACGGAGTTTCAATGTTTTGTAACACTCGACTTTGATATTTGACAAAGAACCATTGGGAATAATATGCTCAAATAAAATGAGGAAGAGTTATAACGGATAGCAAAGTTCTATACCAAAGACCTTCTATCCTTATGATGAGTCTATATTCTGAACCATCCAAACACCGAAAGGTATTATTGGGAGTTAGATTTTATATATATATATATATATATATATATATATATATATATATATATATATATATATATATATATATATATACAGGGTCTTCCACGAGGAACCTCACCCATATTTATACGGGAAACTACTGAACGTATTTTCATGAAATTCAGCACTTATAAGTATTTCGCGATGCTGATGAAATCTAAAATATTTTCAAGGCATAAGCACCTCCGGTTTTTTCCGGAAATGACGTCAACTTCCGTTTTTCAAATTAGAACACCATTTTTTTATTGCAGAAATAGATTCCTTAGAAAAGTTATATTGATGTAACATTTTTCGGTTTTGGTTGTAAAATTCTCTCTGAGCGGGAAAATTAGAAAAAAAATGGGAAATAGAGCTCCGCTGAAACAAGAATAACTTCGAGGTTTTTGGATGGAAAATTTTCATTTTTGGGATTTTTCAAGATGTAAGATTGATGTATCCACTTTAAAAATCGAGATCGCGATTCATGATACAGGGGGTGAAAAAATCGCTTTCAAAGTTAGGGATGACAAAATCGTGAAAAATCAATTTTTTCAAATTAGAACCCCATTTTTTCATGGCAGATATTGAATCTACGTTAAACAATAATGTGAGTGTATGCATCACACCCTTGCCCTAAAATGGATATTTTCTGAGTTATTCACAAAAAACTGTTTTTCGTCTTGAATTTTCAGCTATTTCTTTTCCCTTCACGCCGAAAAGATGAAATTTTCAGGAACTGTTACTTAAACCATGTTTGAGAAAAAAGTTACAGGTTGTTCTTAACACAAACATCAATAAAATCATGCATGGAAGTAATAACAAGAAACTGTTGTTCCGGGGAATTCCTGAGAACAATGGTAGATTAGACATCCAGGAAAATTTACTAAGTGTCATTCAAGAAAGTATGGGCATGAAAATTGATAAAAACGAGATCGTCTCCTGTTATCGCTTGAAAAAAACGAATAACAGACCAGCGGACAACAGACCATCGCCCCTGATAGTTGAATTTGTCACACAGTGGCGGCGTGATGAAATATTTTATAACAACAGTCGACTCAAAGGAAAAAATTATATGATATGTGAAATGCTAACAACAGAAACTTATAGTCTTCTTCTGAAGGTGAGGGAAAAATTCAAGAACAAATCATGGACCGAACGAGGAAGAATTTTTGTTTTTCATGGCAACCGAAAGATGCAAATCTCCGATGAAGGGCAGCTACGAGAGTTGATTAATTGAAAGCGGAGCGGTATGTGTGAAAGGAATAACTTAGTTTTTCTCTTATTTCTGAATTAGTTTGTACGTTGATTTTTTTATTAGACTCTCTTTCTCTATCTCTCTCGCTCTCTCATACTTGGCACCATAATTATCATTTGGGACTCTGATAAAACCTGATCAATTTGTAAGGGCATTCAATAGTAGACTTTCGAGATTTTCTTTTACATCAGGTTCTTTTTTTTTTTTTCATCTCGACATGAGTTTCTCATAGTACACTCCATCAATTCTATTCTCGATGAAAACCACATCAAATTTAAGGATAGGTCACATAAATATAAGATCTCTGATTCCAAGCCTTTTTGACTTTGACCAGTTTGTGAACTCCGAAAGCTTTGATTTCATAGGGATTTCTGAAACCTGGCTTGATGATTATGGTTGAGCATGAACACAGGGGTTGTTGGGTATAGTGCGATTTTTCAGAATAGGAAAAGCAGGGGAGGAGGGGTCGGTTTATTCATAAAACAAGGTTACAAATATACACGAATTGAAAATGAGCTAACAAATAATGAGAACTTCGAACAAATATGGGTTAGGGTACAGGCAGGTAAGAATGAAACCTCAATAATAAGTTTTCTGCTTCTAATAACTATTGGCATGACTTTAAACAATATTGTGGTGACAGTTGCAAAAGTCCTGAAATTATTCCGGAAAACCCAAAAAACCCTGATGAGATCAACCAATACTTTATTTCCTCTATTCCTCATTCCACTAGAAACTTAGACCACACAATTACATATTACTCGAATAACAGAAAGGAAACTTTGACTTCGCCATTGAAATTCAAGACAAATCAAATCCAAGGCATGTGGTGTAGATAACATTGGAATAAATACTATTCATCTGTGCTCTCCCTTCATCCTTCTATATTTGACTCATACCATAAATTTTTGTATTACTAACTCGATATATCCGAAGCTATGGAAGAAAGCACTTTTGATTCCGAAACCAAAAGTGAACATACCAAATGAATATAAAGATCTCAGACCTATAAGCATCCTACCATGTCTATCTAAAATCCTCGAGAAAGTAATCAATGAACAACTTTTGAGTTACCTAAATTCCAATAACATCCTACCAGAAACGCAGTCTGGATTTCGTAAAGGTCACAGCTGTTCTACCGCTCTATCTGATATTATAGATGACATAGTCCGATCAATCGACAATAATCACTATACCAGCTTGTATTGTTGGATTACTCTCGGGCCTTTGATACACTGAATCGTTCAGTACTGCTATCTATGCTTCACTATATTGGATTAGACGAAAGCGCAATCAATTTTTTCAGGAGCTATTTCGAAGGAACATCACAAAGAGTAATGATCAATAACGCTACATCTCATGATCTAATGAGCACAACTGGCGTAATGCAGGGCTCTATTCTGGGTCCCGCTCTGTATGCAATTTACACCTCTGAGCGAAACAACTGCTTTAAAAAAACCAAAGCTCATTATTACGCAGACGATACTCAAGCATACATATCCTTTCAAAAAGACAAAACTCATGATGCCTGTCAAACTATGAATGCCGAACTTGCTGAATTGAGAGAATACTCCTTGAATCATAATTTGTTCCTTAACCCAGAGAAGTGCTGTGTCATGCTATTCGGACCGAAAAATCACTTTCAAACAGTCAAACAAATGTTAAAGATCAAAATCGGAGATAAATTGTTAAACGAAATCTAGGACTCACTCTGGATAGCAGTTTAAGGTTCGATAAACATATTTCGAATTGCATTCAGTGAGCTTATTATAAATTGAGAACATTGTACAATAATCGTAATGTCATCCCGGAAAAAATGAAGAAACTATTATGCGATTCTCGTGTCTTATCCTCATTCAACTAAGCTGATGTCGTTTATGGCAATTGTCTAACTAAGGCTCAAAAGCCTTAGTTCAGAATTCATGTTTACGATTCATCTATGGCATCCGGAAAAACGAGAGAATAACGCATAAATTGAAAGATATCGGCTGGCTAAATATGGATTATCGCTTCTGCAACTTCATTGTTCTTGTTTGAAGTCAAAATTATTTTTGTTAGACACTTCAGCACTGCGACAAAATTTACACTAATTGATAGCAACGCGTCGTACCTTGACGACCACCTAGTAGGACAGAGTTTTTTCAAGGTTAATTTGATAACACAGGAGTCGGTTAATTCTTTTAAACATTGCCACCTTGATAGGCTTTGGCCAAAAAATACGTATACAGGGTGTTTCAAAAAAAGGTGACCCCCTCTCTAGAATAGATAGAAAACTTAAAAATAATAGGGGTTTGTTCAGTAAAAAATTTTCGTAATGCCATCCGTATTCAAGATACAGGGCGTTGAAAAAGAAAAAATATACACATTTTTTACGATTTTGCCGAACCTACTGTCAACATTGTAATGAAATTTTATACGAATATATATATTGGAAACTGATACATCTAATAAATGTGTTTTGATGTCTGACTCTCATAGAGGGCGCTAGTTACACGATTCATACCAAGTTGTTTTGAACATAACTTTTTTTATATTAGATTATCAAGCTAAATTTGAGCGATATTAAACATTATTCAATTTTACACCAAAAAAGTACTCTTGATGAAACTCGATACTGTGCACCGTTTTCGGAATATTTTGATTTGAAGGTAATAATCGATGTTGGTATGAAGTAATAATGAATGTATTAATTGAACAAAAAATCACAAGAAAATAAAAACAGGGTATGACATGAATAAGAAGCAAATCAGAGTAGGTGTTCAAAATGTCCTCTGTTTTCGTGAATACACAATTCTATCCTGTCTTCTAAGGAATCTTCTCAACGGTTGGCAGTCAGCCATGAGGTCATTGAAGTGACGGTGAATTCTGTTCTTTAGTTCTTGAGGTGAATTTACCTCTGTTGCATAAATTTTTTATTTATGGTACAACCTAACTGTTTAATTCAAGGGATTGAAATCAAATGACCGAGGAGGCCAATGAATCAGAGGTTCTGCACCTCTACCAATCCATCGATTCGGAAAATGGTTGCTCAACCAATTACGACATCTATCAATGTGCGGTGGAGCTCCATAGTGCCTACTAATTAAAAATAATAATAATTAATGACTTTATCAATACTTCACACCACCATAGTTTATTACTTCATAATTTTCAAATCAAAATATTCCGAAAAACCGTGCATAGTATCGAGTTTCATCAAGAGTACTTTTTTGGTGTAAAATTGAGTGAAGTTTAAGTTCGCTCGAAATTTAGCTCAATAAATCTAATATCAAAAAAGTTATGTCCAAAACAACTTGGTACGAACCATGTAACTAGCGCCCTCTCTGAGATTCAGACATCGAAACACATTCATTAGATGTATCAGCTTTCAAAACATATTCGTATAAAATGTCATTACAATGTTGCCAGTAGTTTCGGCAAAATCGTAAAAAATTTGTATATTTTTTTCTTATTCGACGCCTCTTGAATACGGATGGCGTTACGAACATTTTTTACTGAACAAACCCGGAATATTTTTTAGTGTTCTATCTATCCTAGAGAGGGGGTCAGCTTTTTTTGAAACACCCTGTATACTGTTTATTTTATCATAGAATGATGAAATCTCTTAAACCGATTTCACACTTGGTGTTTGCCGACTTCAGATTTCTTATCTGTGAGAGTGTGAGCAAAGGGGAAAATTTTGCATTGCTGGTTGTTCTACGGAAATTTCCGTAGATCTACAGAATTCAGAATACCAAACACAATGGGGGGTTTCGTTCTGAATTCCGTAGAATTAAGTTTTTTGCGTCCCCCTAAGGCCCTGCGCCCCCTGAAGGCCTGCGCCCCAATGCACCGCATTGGTTGCATTGGCGTTAGTTACGCCACTGGACACTTGCTGATTCAGATGATTCTATTACTACTTTTCACTGTTAAAGTTGACGGAGGAATACGATTTATGACCGTTTCACCAATAAGAGAGTCTATGCACAAACTATACAACTTTGATTGTTTACCTCGCTCCTTTTCATATTTAAACACACTATAGTAGGAGTAATTTCTCAAAATTCCGAGCAAGAATGGCACAACGTAGAAATCAGAACAGCACTTGATGCTTTATGAAATATCAGCAATAAACAGATCAGAGAAGAATTGAAAATAAAAACTACATACCAACGATCAAGAGAAAACATTCTTGAAGTTCCTTTCAGAAATACTGAAAACCAGGGCCACCTTTCACCTCTTGGAGGCCCTGGGCATATTAGTATAATAGGACTTCTATGATCTTGACACAACCATTGTCGGATACATATGGGGGCACAGGGGGCACGCGCCCCCCTTGCAGATCCCACATTACAGGCATTGAATCCTTTTTTATTACGATATACATCTCTCTGGCGCCTCCCTCGTGAGGTTTTTTTGTATCCGCCTATTTTGTGGAAAAAGACGAAGAAAGTAGATATAAAAGGTTAAATATTAATTTTTCCCAACATTCACATGAAATGATAAATAATGTAATATAGTTAACAAAGTTGACTCTTCAAACATTCACAGGTTAGTGCTATTTACGTCATCCCTTCTAAATTTCAGATGGACAAAATCATTTATGACTTGGTTGAGGCTTTTGCGGCCATCGTTTAATGTGACATGTTCTTTCGAGCATTTAGGCCGTCGTCGTAGACTAGTTCAGGCAGTTCAGTCCAGTGAGAACATCTCCTGAAATATAACTCCTGAAGATGCCAGACACTCGAACTGGCGAAACGTCGAGAACTAGTCTACGACGACGGCCTAAATGCTCGAAAGAACATGTCACATTTATGACTTCTTCGCAGAATCTATAATTTTAAGCAAATCAAATTCTACTGACATAAGCGACAGACTGCTTAATTTCTCTTGGAGTATTGTACTTCCCAATTCATTTTAATCCTTTTTAATTTGGAGAAGGAGCGTTCTCCACTGAAGTTGCTTACCATCATGCTCAAAAAGAGTCTCAATCCGATTTCTTAATTTGTGAATGTGTCTTGAATTTTGAACTCTTTCAAAAGCTAATATATTTTGAAAATATTTTCCTTATTTTCACTGTCAACCATTTCAAAGTATTCCTTCAAATGTAAACATACATACAATATTCTTCCACCATTTATAACAAAATTCAGAAAATTCTCTTTAACTCTGTGTCAACTCTTCTGGTTTTTTTGCATGAAATCGCCTGCAATTTCTTGCAGTGACGTGGCGCAATATTCGGCCCCTTCCCGTCGAGGGCCCCCTTCTACAGATCTATGTTATTTATGATGAGTTTTACCTAAAGTTTTTCAAATAGAAAAAAATGTTATGAAACTAAAGTATACATATATTGAATGACAAAAATTTTTAAATAAGATAATGTTAATTCTGATATAAAAATAACTAGACACATCAATGTATAGTAAAAACTCGAAAAATTATTCAACAAAAATGCATTAATCATTTTGTGCAAACATATCTCTCAACTTTTCCGATGTCCATTCTGGCCACCTCTCATCCAAAGCTGGGTAAGCTCAAAAGTCTGATAGACTTATTTGCTTCACGTTAAAGGAGAGGAATTACTGCCGTGAATTCAGTACATTATCAGATAAGAAATTTCGACGTCCAACATATTGGACATCAGATCTCAGGAGGGTAACGAATAAACTAGAAAAATGTATAGATCAGAAGGAGTTTCTGGAGAAAGAGAGAGCCGATACGGAAACACTCTGGTGGAATCTCCCAGGACTTAATCATTCCAAAAAGTTCCTTTCAAAACTACAAGATCCAAAAGGCTTCTGGAACTCAGTAAGGACCAAAACTACACTTTCCCACCGAAAACATCTGTAGTGAATGGGCTTATTGGACACTGACGACTGTAGATTCTGTGGGGAGGAGGAGGAAACTCCTAGTCACCTAGTAACGGAATGCCTTGCCATTGTAAGACAAAGAAAACAATGCTTTGGTCAAGAGACTTGTAGTAGTGATAAATCACCCTCGCTGAAGCCTTCCCAGATATTGGATTTCATTAGATCGCTGATACTGAAAGGCAAGCTGTGAAGGGTGTGGTGAGAATAGCTTTGTCAGAGGGCACAATAGATCATGAGGTCGCATTGGAATGTAAACCTTTTTATAGGAAACTAAACAAACGGACAAACGCTATATGAAGTCCATGAAGGAAATTTAAACACAAATTAATCCTAATAAACATTATTCAGAATAGAGTATCGCAACTATCATGAACGACCTCCTCTCAACTATTTGTCCAAATATACTAAACGAACTAGCACAGAATATTTCTGCAGGTAGGTAATTCCATGGTGGACATACAAGGTGTGTTCTTGCGCATCTTGTTGCATACTATGACGTCAGAGTGGTCACGGATTTAAATTCTCCAGAACGTTTTCAATGAGTTTTTCTATTGTATTATCAATTCGAAATTTTTGGTGGTTTAGATTGATTTGAATTTCTCATGTGAAAATCATTATTTTTGTGCGGAAAATGACGAACTTATAAATGATATCTTTTGAATCTTTCGAAGGTCTTTAACTGATTTTTGATTAATGTTCTTCATATTATTTCTCAAATACACCACATTTGAACTACAAAATATTTCTTCATCACAAGAATTTTCTTTACTCTAGAGGGAAATTGATCAAAGGCACTAAAAAAACTATGGTGTGCTTTGGCTTGAACAAACTCAAAGAAAGAGCTTTTATTTGAGAGCTCCTACAAATGTTTCGTACATATTTTTCAAACAAAATAATAGAAGAATCTCCACTTGGATTGTGTTTGTTTTTTATGGAAAAGAAAAGAATATTTCAAAAGAAGATATAACAATTTCCACCTCAAATTGTTTATTGAACTAATTCATCAAGGCTTCAGATGAATTTGAAAGATTACATTCGAAGACTCTTAAAAATTTACATGTAAAAAACAAAGAAATATCTGCTGAAGTACTCGTAAATCGAAAAATTTATTTTCAAGTGATGAGTTTGAAATCCGAATTTCTTTCACAAATTTCAAATAGGTTTTCTTACATAGATTTAAAAGTATGTTTTTATTATATATTCATCCCAGTATGTTGTGCTGTTAGAGAAATTTCATCCGAGAAGCAAAAATTCAAATTAATGGACAGATGATTATGCTAAACCGCATCAGCTAGTTTTCTGAATTCTCGATAATCATCTGTTTAAATATCCAACAAACAGATACACGTGATCCTAAGTTTCACCTTAAAAACAAGAAAATTCTAAAAAATGCCGGTCAAGAGTCACGAAAGATCATTTTCAAGTAACAGAGGTAGATCATTTCAAATAATTTGTCCAGAGTGACGTCATGCCCCAACATGAACGAAAATAAAATTCGTTACGAACACACCTTGTATTCTTCCACCATGGGTAATTCTCTACTGTGAAGACTCAATTTCGGCATGAGATATACCCACGAGTCATCCTTCTTCAGTTCTTCAATTTTGAAGCGTGACCTTGCAAATCGTTGGCTCTAGTTCGGAAAAGATCCAAACAAGAAAACAGCCCCAGGATATACTGCCGGTCAACCCAACATTCAAAGTTATTCAGAAATACTTTGGGTCCAATCTTAGAAATACTCTTAATTGTGCCTTCGTACCCCTGAATTAAACGTATTCCGATATCTATTACCTGGTACCTACTTTCTCGTATGCGTTGGAGCTTATGTCTTTTCGCAGTTCAAAACACATTTTTCCATAATTTTTCTCTGCTTCGAGGTTTTTCTTAATTTTCTGTTTCGTTCTGATGATAGAGATTAGTAATGTCCCTAATTTCACTTTGAAATGATCAATTCTCATATTTCGGAACTCTCTATCACTTGTGTTTATTATTTTTGTTTCAGTTGAATGGAACCTTAACACTAGATGAAAACGTATCTGATTTCGTAGGAATTGATGTTGCATACGAAGCTTACATGAAGTATATTGAGAAACACGGTCCCGAAAAACCAATACCCGGAGTACCCCTCACACCTGAACAGATATTTTGGATTCAAACTGGAACTTGGTTGTGCTTCAGGAAATTGGACGATAGCGATATTGATTATGAAGAAGAGGATGAACATGCCATTCCTGGCTTCAGAGTACAAGCCGGGGCAAGAAATTCGTTATATTTCG
The DNA here is from genome assembly GCA_038502775.1 of Hippodamia convergens. Taxonomy (NCBI): domain Eukaryota; kingdom Metazoa; phylum Arthropoda; class Insecta; order Coleoptera; family Coccinellidae; genus Hippodamia; species Hippodamia convergens. Next base: position 123,037,955 of record CM076607.1, read on the forward strand.
CCAAAGATTTTCATTGCCCCGAGGGTTCTTTCATGAATCCGAAGAATAAATGTAGGATACTCTGAATGGGAATTTTTCAGTTCTATAACTTGTAAGAATAACCAAGTATTCAAGTTTTTTTCTGTTATCCACTGACTAAATCAAAACTTGTTCATTAGGCTGAGTTGTATCATGAACCCCAAGAATTTGTATCAAGTCGTACTCATCCAATAAACGGATGATTCTTGATTATCAGAAAGAGGAGAAGTAATTCATACTCTTTATTTCAATAATTTACAGAATTTACAATATGATTCATACAATTTCTACGAATAGTCTGCTAATATCAATCTAGTATAAGTATTTTCCAACAATATTTATAAAAGTACAAATAAAATATTTACAGAATTCGAATCTATGTAATCAAATACATACAAAGATCAGTGTACATTTTGTAAGTAGGTAGGTATATAAATATTAGAGTTATAAATTTGTGACAGTTCTATCTCTAGATACCCTGAATATTTTCATTTTCACATATTTTTGGCAACTGAATGAAGTGGAAGGCATAATTCTCTTCAAGAACAGAAATAATCATGATATGATGCAGTTCTTGTCTTTCTCATCTAGACCAGATTTCTTTCCTTGAGATTGATTGGTGGCTTGTCTACGCCTGGCGCAAGCTAGAGCATCATTAGGAACGTAGGATATTCTGACGCCGCCATAGGCTCTTCTTGGAGGTAATTGATAGTCTAGGTCATCACTAGAAGAACTGGAAGAACAAGTTGAACAATAACTTCTGTTGTCGTCGTCATCATGCCGGCTTGTGGAAGGCAACTGTGGTAGGGCTGACGGCCTCTTTGACTTGGTCTTTCGATTCAACGTATCTATATATTTGGACCGACCTGAGTAGCTTCTACTCCGAGGAAGTCGATTGGAGGCTTCCACAGTAGCTACATCTGCTTCATCACATTCAAACGCATCGTTGTCACCAAGAAATCGAACACTTAATGTAGTTTTATCACGTTTGTTAGGAGATCCCGGCATCGTTGGTTGTTCTTGATTGGTGTTACTAGTAGAGGCGGCAAGTTCAGGCATTGACGAGGCGTGTGGTTGAACGTTATCACTAGGCGTTTCCAGTTCTGGCAAGTATTCTGTGGAGTTCGTATCTAATTTGCTCTCGATCTGACTGATATCTGTGTTATCAGAACGAAGATTTGGTGACCAATCATCAAGACTCAAATCGGCCAGGTGTAGAGGTTCTCGGCTTCTGTCTCTGGAATGAAGAAGTTTTTCAAGATCTTGAGACGAGGGATTTCTATCTGTTAGTAAACGTTCTAAATTTTTCTCTAATACAGCTCTATCTAATCCTCTACCACCAACTGGGCTTTGTTGAGCTATTTGATTATTCTGCATCTTAGAACCCTCCTCGGGAAGAAAAACATTGTCCTGTTGATCAGTTCGGCTGCTGTCGGAAGGTGTTGGTGTACCTGGGATCGAACTTGGTTTCGGCGATTGCTGCAAGGCACGTCGTCCTATTCTCGGCGACTTAACTGGCAATGATAATTTTCCCAATGGCATCTGGCTCGAATGTCTAGGTGGTGATGAAGGCGATGATATAGTGGAAGAGTTTGTATTATTTGCTTTTGTACTTGGTGAAGGCGGTGGAGTGTGAGAGTCACCAGGAGAGGAAGATCTCGTTTTGCCTTTATTCGGTGGTCTTGCTATTCGGCTACCTGGTCCAGAACTATCGGAGGGTGTCGGTGGCTCGCCTTTGCTGCAGGCAATCGAACAATAGATGGCGCCTCTCCTAGGAAGAAAAGATCTCCCGAGAAGAGATGAATGACAGGTGTGACAACAGAAGCAGTTTTCAGTGGCGTGCCAGTGCTGACCTTCGTGGCTCATTTGGCCTTGGTCTACTCCGATCGGTTCACCACAGGAATCACAGTATTCAGCGAACATGGCGTCAAAACAATGGAGGCAGTATGGACGACCTTCCCTCATTATATATCGTTGCCCACCCAGCTGGCGCTCACACTCTGAACACGCAAAATGTTTCATGTGCCATGCGCGACCTTCTGCTTCGGTACATTCATCAGCCAGGATGATCTGAAAAAAATAATGAATTAAGACATCTTGGCAGTATTTTCTAGATTTCTATAGAATATCTCTGATTTCGGATATATATCTCTGATCTCCGAATATACAAAAAAAGATGAGATGACATTTACCTCGTCACAAGCAGAACATCTTGGTTTGATAGTCTCTGCATGATGTCGGCCGCAGTAGAGTCGTCCCTCTTTGTAAAAATAAATTAGATCCACCAAAAGCTCATTACAAACATAACAAGTGAAGCAAGCTGGATGCCAACAGGTGTTTGGGCCAGCACGGGAAGCGAAGACGCATATGTCTCCCGCGGAAACGGTTTCATCACACTGAAAAAAACATTGTTTCTTAAGAAAAAAAGGTGTCATACTCAGAAAGGATTCATGTAAAAAGCCAAAGAAAAAGGAATCATGAATTGCTTTATGATTGCTTTATGATCAAGAATAAGCAAATCAACCGTGCTCTTCACAAGTCATGTCTGGGATTTGAAAAAAAATCAAACATCAGCAAGTCACAGAGTCCGCAGGAAATTCCTGAATCAATCTGCCTTCAGAGAGTAAAAAATAATTGCACTAGGTGTTAGAGTTAGATGACATTAGCTGACCGATCGATTGAAACTGAATTATTTCATTTCGCATCTTTTTTGGAAAAGAAATTATTCATTGGATATCAAAATAGATATTCTCAATTTCAGAGGTATGATTCCACCAAACTGGCGTGAGACACAATTTTCCATGAACATTTTGTGCGGCACAAAGTTATAAGCACAAGCGCAATCTGGGAACACCTGAACGTCGATTCCAGTGGCGTTCCTACTGTTTTAGTTTTTATTATTTCGATTTGTTGTATGATGGCAGGAATAGAAAGATTATCACTGGAATGTAGATTTTACATTGTTAATCTATATTTTTACTAGGACATAGGTCGAACTCATATATCAATGGTTTGGAATGGATTCGTTTTGTGTTGGTAAAATGTCCTGAAATGAAAGGAAAATACCACTTGGATACACTTTATGTTCATGATGATGAAAACATTCTTCACAGTGAAATAAACATCTTATGGACCAGAAAATTTAAAACATTCCTAAACTTTCGTACCGTTCACTGGAAAAATGGCCTCGGTTTGGTTCTTGGGATAGAATATTGAACCCTTAACTTGAGAAGTGCTTCCTCCACAGGAAAGGGCTATTCCCTAATTATACAATTTGAAAGTAATATCTCTTAGAGCAATAGCATTAGCAGTAATGATTGCAGAAGAACTCCAAATCCCTTGAATTTCAGAGGAAGAAGATACATAGAATTTCTTCATTACGAATTTTACTGGCAACGTTTTGTAGGGATTGCATTGATAACTACAAAATATTTACTTCGCCTAGGGTTCAGGAGTTCAATTTGCAACCCTTGAACTTAGCAAATTCCAAATTCACTAAATTTGAAGAAAATATTCTTTAGAGCACGAGCATCGATTCTGAGCTTTCGTCTACTTATGCGATTACATACAAAAAGTCTGTCTTGACTTCGCATAAGGACCGAGGCTGAATTTCGAACTATTAAATTTCAGAGATATTTTCTTCATAGGATAGACATAAAACGAAGAAAATCCGACTTAAAATAAATACTACATAAATCAAAATCAATATATACCAATGAAAAACAAATAATGATCAAAATATTTTTCAGAGTAAAATAAAATGAAAAATATCAGACTACTCAACAGTCAATAAAATTACGAGTCAAATTAATGTGGTCACTCACAATTATTGTTATTTTTGGAGTCGGTGTTAGCCAAGGTAGGTTTGCAGTTACATTTGAGTTGGCTGACACCGACTACAATCGTACGACTATTATCGAAATCATTTCATTGACCTTCAAGTAGTCTAATATTTTTGTTATTTATCCCGAAGTTCTCTGAGGATTACTTTCATTGCCAAATTCTAAGGACATTTTTTCAGAGCGATAGAATTGATTACTGAAAAAAAAATGACTATGGATGGGATCCTGATGTTCAAATTTAAAGTTTCCTCCTTTGGCAAAGAATTTCGTGTTTCTATGAGAATGGAACCTCAAATTAACAGAATGAACATTCAATATGAGGATATCATTCCATGAATCACTGCTATTGTAGTACAGACCTTCTAGTTTCCCCATGAAGAAAATTCTGAGATTCAAGGGTTGGAAATTCAACCCCAAAACCACATGCGATGTCTCTCTGCTGAATACTTCTTCTAAATTCTATGATGGAGAAATATTGTTTTCTTAAAAAAAAGGCTGAGAATTCAAACCCAGGACCCTTTTCGAAGTACACTTTTTTTCAGTAATAAATGCTTCTGCTCTCTGCTCTAAGTGATATTTTGTTTGAATTTGTCAATGAAGGAATCCTATTTATCCAAAAAAATCTGTAATTCAAGTATTAAAAATTCAGCCTCAAGAACTAATCGGTCAAGTTTTCTTCAGTGTGAACTATGCTTGAAGGTTGTTGATTCATAAAATGTTAGTTTCACAATGAATCATTTATGCCCACTTGCACCGTCAAATATAAGTCTGACCAGTAGCGTAACGATTTTCGACCGGGTCCCCCGCAGTATTAGTTTTCGGGCCCCCTCATACGGGTAAGCGTATTTATTAGAAAAAACTTCATTTAATAAAAGTATGTGGTTTATGTGTAACACCACCAAAATTACTCCGAAATATAATTTTCTATATTTTATTTATTGAAATATTATTCAAGTAAATAATAAACATATTTGCATCTTTATTTCCAATATAGTTATCCATTTTAAAAAATACTGTGTTACTCGATGTAAATGGTTAAATAACTTGAGTGGTTAAATCTCCCTTGTCATCTTGAAGTATTTGTTGCAATAGTATATTCTAAAACAAGTTGCAGAATTAGCTCCTATTCCAACACGAATGCGAAGGAGCGAGTTTTCGATAGCATGAGTGTTGGAATTATCTTCTGCCACGAGTTTGAGGCGAAATTTTTTTTATTTCAGTCAAGTCTTGTGAAATACTCTCGATTTTCAAATAAAAATTCAGATTAGTGACTTTTAAATTGTATCTTGGCAGTTGGTGTGACTCAAGAAATTTGACAGATTACGGAATTTGAATTAATTTGATTTGATAATTGATAAGATCGGAAGTCAGTACTGACAACGAGAAACGAGAAAAAACAATGCTGTAATAAATTCATTTTTGAATTTGGATAAAGTTCGAAAAATTAAATTTTTCACAATGAAGAGAAATGAAAACCTCATGTTTGAATACAAAATGCGAAAGTATTAGTAGAAAATTTTCAAAAAAGTTCAGAGCTTAAATAAGCGCATTCCATAACGAAACATAAACAAATGAAAGAAACTAAAATACAGTGAAGAGTACCTAAAAAAAATCAAAATTTTTACATTGGAAGAAGTGTCACTTTTGTTTATATCTTTGTCGTCGAACACTCGGTATACATACGAATAAGTTTGAAATATGCTTATGCAAACCCTATACACTTAACCAAATTTTTTTTTGGTATACTTTCATTTACTCCATCGCAATGAGATCCTAGTCTGGGGATGGCCACCCAGTATATCAACAAATAATTAGGTCTTCCTCACCTTTTGTTATTTTTTAAAGATAATTTATTATTTATTTTCGACCTCCATAAGATGACTGAGTCCTGTTCAGGTAAATTAATTCAATAATTAGGAGTATATACAGTTATTCCCCGGACACCCAGTATAAAATCCACATTGAAGTGATAATCTTCCTATTTCATTATGCATCGAATTTATATGATCAAAAACTGAATCAGTCGGTAAGACACTTCAGGTGTTACCATCGTTTAAGTGAGCTTTGGCCGGTCTTTTCACACTAAACCCTTATAGTTGTGCTTAACTTTTGGGATCACACTAGGCAGTACGTTGTGATTTCACTCTAGAAGCGGACGAAAAAATGAACTTTCCGAAAAATTTCTTGAGTTTTGTGCTGTACACTCTGGTGGAATCGCATTGTTAGAAGCATTCAAAATAGTACTCACCCCATCACATTGCATTGGTGTTGGTGGTTGCCTCACAGAACCCCTACCAAGGGCTTCTCTCTTCCTTTGGGCAGAAAATAGTCTCAATTCTTTCCGTTCTTCATCGCTCAAGGCATGGCAATAACGAACCTCGTTGTCATGGGGTGGGAGCTGTTGCAAAAGTTGCCGTACACGGTATCTCTCACCAACAGAGTTCACGTACGGAACTTTGTCTTCAGGAAGAGCACTGAAATACAAATGCACCTGGAAACAGAGAGAGAGAGAGTTCTTTGAAGAGATCATTTTTCTAGAGTGTGAAGAAAGTATTTTTATTGAATCATCTACACACCTGATCAGGTCTGAGTCCAGGTGGTACCCAAGTATATTCCTCCAATGCACAACCAGAATCGTCATCACTTTGGGAATGCCTCTGGGGATCTCCGGACGAGGGAGAAAAAGGAGATCCTTTTCCCAAGAATCTATCATTGGGATCCATTGTTGAATGTTTGCTGCCAACTCCAGGAGATGACAGTGCTGGAGAGGATATGGGGCCGCCCAACTGTCCTCCGTCATGTGCTGACATGCTGTTGTCTGACCAAGGGTAATTACGACATACCGTCCTGAAAATATTATTTTATTAATTGTTGACGTCCAAAACTTAATGCTGCAGGGAAAAAGTTGGGGGATGAAAAAAACAGAAATTTATGTGAGGGAAAGCACGGTTGTTTATGATTTGTGATACATTATGAAACTTGAAAAAAGGCGAAACCATGGGATGTATGCGAAGTTGGCCAAAATTTTGCTGTGCTCAATTTTCGTTATTTTTCGGAAAATCTGAAGAATTTTTGTGAATATATTCAAGGCACAATACAGCATAAATGAATCACAAATTTTTCAATTCATTTGTGGGATTTCAATATTTCGGAAAATTAAACAGACTTTCGGAAAACATCGAACGCTACCACTCAGTACATGTGTAGCACATTTGTTCTTAGACAATGGAGTCCATTTTTTCGAAAAATTTTGGGCTGGCCCATTTTTTCCGCTTTTGTAATATCCCTTAAACCACATGGAATAACAAAAAAATACAACGGCACAAACAGTACATCTTGCAGAACAAAATCATGCACAATTTTCATGGTAATATTTATTGATTACATGTCACGAATTCATTAATTATCTGTGAAAGAGAGGAAACAGATCTGCCCATCAATATTTTTCACTCCAAAAATCACTAAACGATATTTATGGATATATTTGATTGATTTCGATCAACGAATTCGAGAACATAATTCATGATTCTCATACAAAAGACTCATTTGAGTATTAGTTCATTGAAAACCGTTTTCAAATTTTTAACTCGTGGAGGAATATCAATATTTTCTGCTCTGGTATAACAAATGAAAATTCGGAATTTTATAGGTTTTCCTATGATAGTTCCCATATTCAAGTAGCGAATGACTGATGATTTGATTTTGCTCGAAAGTATTCTTGAATCTTTCTTTAGATTGTTGATAAACTTTGAAATAACTGGCTAGAGTCCAATAAAAACGGAGTATATTTTGCATTCTTATACTTCGAGCTAGAAGTTTATATCAACCGACTCAACTCTGCCTTCGTAATATCTATTCTATGAAACGGATATCGACAAATGGAAACATGATTTTTCGAATAGGTATTCGGTAAATTCAAAATGAAAAATCAATGAATAACTTCAGGAAATTATCTCAATGTGAGATTTGTTAACTTTTTGAATTCTTCATAAACTGAAGAACAATTCAATGTGAGAGCCGAATATTTTGTACTCAGATTTTATTACTGCTTCCCTTAACACTCTAAACGAAATTTCAATATCAACCCTCTGAGAAGGAAGAGTGAATTATATGAAAAATATAAAATTTTCTCAACATAAATTTCTTCAGGGAACGACAAAGCAGGTTTTGATTTTTCGGATCACCATTTGTAACGTCATGATATAAACAGCGAATCGTGTACTTTCGAACATATAAATAACATTTTTTTGGTCTTATGATAAAACGATCCTGAGAAATGTGTATTCAGATGATTTGATTCAGGATTTTGCATAAATGAAAAAAAATTGTTGTTGGAAGTTCAAATCCAAGTGAATGACTCCTCCTTCCTACCCTTATAATACTGTAATTCTTCGAATTTTGTTATGTTTACGAAGAATCAGAAGGAGACAAACCGAAGGAATGATATTTCACCATAAATCATTGAGTTGTTTTCCTTATCGTTCGAGAACATTTTCTGCCCAAAATTAAAAAATTACAAGCAGGGGAGTAGTACCGTGAATATCTTGTATTTCATGCATAACATTTTCAAGCCATGTTTTCATTCGAAAAAAAAATTGATTGTTAATTTATTCCTTATACTAATGAATACATACTACAGAAATCTCTTTATGTCTTTGTAGCTGTGCGATACACATAGCTTTTCCAATGATTCAGAAACCAGATGATGCTGAAGCTTCGTTAGTCTTGCAACGAAATCCGAAATAAATTTTATGAAAAACATTAGGGGTTGAACAGAACCAGAATACTATAAGTGTAGGTTGTTAGCATTTTCCATCACAATGTTTTGATTCCTTATTCACAACCTCTGAACCTTTCTTCTTCTTTCTTTTCTGTTCGATAAAAACCGCATAATCTTTGACTACAAAATGCATAAAATACCTATGTATGAAAAATTAAACGATTGTGATAGATCTTTTATTTCAGCATTATAAGGTGTCGATTTCACAAAATTTTGATTGTATCGTTAAATTAATTGGAGCCACTGCGATTCGTTGAAATTTAAGAACGAGTGTTTTGATTGGTTCGAATTTACGTTTTTTTAAATAGCACAATCAGAGTTTTGTGAAACCGACCCTAAATATTATTGATTAGGCGTTTGATTTTCCACAATCCTAAAAACTTTTCAGTTTTGTGAACATGATTGTCAATCGATACGTTCCAGGTATTCAGAGCAAGAAAATTACCTGTTTCAGATCAGCTAAGAAAATCAGATTTAGTAAGGTGGATTTATGTCATTGTTTGTTTCCTCTTAATGCGGTTTCGATTCTGTTGCGGGCTCGGTGAATTGAAGATTATAAGAAAATGTCCTTATCAAGAAACATTGATAATTTTGGAGAGAAACCAATTTCTGTTTAAATGAGTTGAAGTTGAAGGAAATGAGTTATTTTAAAATTTACTTAGATATAAACATTCGATTGAAGATATGATTTGAACAATGAAATTTCCGAAACTTCCGGAATATCGTTACTGTGTTTCCTGATAGAATATATCTGATTATCCATAATTCATGTTGCATTTCTTCATGAACCAAGGGAATGAAAGTGATAACCTCGAAGTCTTTGACCGGTCAGTCGGGCACAAAATGAGATTGCGACCTCAGCCAATCATTTGAAGCAAAAATATATCAGATTCATTTAACCTTGAAGCACCGATAACTTCAGGATCCTCGATGGCTCAACGCTTCGGCACTTCTTAGTCCCCAGGTGGTCTGAGTAAAAATAAATTCCTACAAACTACAATTATTATTTTGCTCCACGTGACGGAGTGTTGGCAGATCAAGTGTTGGTCCAGAGAAACTTCGTAACATTCTGCCAAGTGAGTTCATGTTGGCACCATGCCTGATACTACACAATAGTAATGGTTATAATTTCTTCGTTATTTCGGTATATTAAATTTATTTGGTTTTAGTGAAAAGGGGTGGTGCTGGAGAAGGAGAACAGGTTTAGAAAAGAAATTGATTATTGGCGCCTCGGTGCTTGGTGCAATAGCGGTTATCCTGCTGTTGGTGTTTGCCTTCCAGAAGTCATGTGAGTAAATAAAAGTTAGATACATACACCATGACTTCAATACATTTTGGCAAGAATTTCTTTAATTAAGGTCTTCTGGATCAAATAGCTTATGAATTCATATGGGTTTTCATCGAGAGAGTATTATTCTGATCATCGATATTAATTTATTACCTCAAAATATCAGATATATGCATGAAAAAACTGCGAGGAGAACAGACATACCACTAACAGTCAACTCAATAAACATAATATGAAATAACAAAATGACAAAAATTCAAGTGTTATCACACTTTGGAATGAACGAAATTTTCAAGCAAAATTTCTTTTATCAGAATTGATTCGCAGTCCAACCTAGTTTAAGTAGACATTATTTCATATTCTTTGGGAAATCTTGTCGAAACAACTTCCAATTGATTGAATTTTTCATGAATAGCATTATAATATCTCCAAAATGTCATCTGTTTTCAATAGCATTAGTTCTTCAGTTTGGATGAGAATATAAATTCATGTCTATTTAAACACGCCATTTGGAAATATTCCACGAAATAAACATTACTCCTTCGCTCTGTATCTTAATAAGATATCAAGGTGACATAATTCGGATTGCATATTAGAGAATACCTTTGGCATTTTCTACAGCAAAAATTTGATAGTATATTTCCCAACTCGGAGTGACTGGTTCTCATTGGGGCATAGTTATTTGAATGAAACAGACGATTGTATATGAACATTGAATCAAAGATTATAGAGTTAGAAAGATAGGAAACGCCCTTACATCTGTGGTACTGAAATTCGACTACGATTTTCGGCTAGTTTCTTAGTTTTGACACCTAGATGGCGCTGAAAACATAATTCAGTACAGAATACTATTTTAATAGGCGAGAAATTCGAATTATACTTTTCATAAATTTCCATTAAAATGAGTATTCTTTGTCGAGCTTTTAGAGAAACATCCTTATCGACAAAATAAAAGCAGAGCTCCGTTTTTTGATCAGGATTATATTTTCCATCTATACATTGTTTTGAATCAAATGAAATACGTTTTGGATTCTTTATATTTTTATTTAAAACGATTGTGTAAAATCTACCACAATACAATAATTATGAAATTGAGAACATTTCAAAAATTTGTTCACATATTAGAGAATTATTATAACAATTTCAAGAACTTATTCATACAGTGAACTCTCGATAAATCGAACATCGATAAATCAAACAGTTGTTCTGGACCCGATTCATACATATCTTACTCCACCGGATCCTGGATCCGCGCCTGGTTAAGGTGCAGTTGCTAATGTGTACTATCTGAATATTTTCTACTGGGAAAGATATAGTAATCGGTGTTTTCACATCTAGAACCATCCTTTTCATTTATTTCTCTCTATCTGTTGGTTTTGAATTCCTCAACAACTTTCCATAAACCCTCCTTGATGATAAGCTGTGGTAGGTAGTTGTTATTGTTGAACCGCGCAACACCCAAAATTTGATGTTACTCTCCGATTCCATCGTAGTCTATTTTTCACTTTTTCACTATCGGGTAAATTGAGTTTTGCTCAAAAAACAGTATTCGAAGTATTCTTTCAGGATTGAAGATGACTATTTTCATTCATAAAGTACAACTTGTCTTATATTTTATATAACCTGACAATAACTAAATACCTATAGGATACGGATTTAATAAGAATGAGTGATCTGACTAATACCTACCACGCAGACTTCCTCAGAGGAAAATTACGACCCTACCACTGACCACTGGATTGCAAAAAATGGATGAGTTGAGAATTCCCAAATTTCTTCGGAAAATTTAATCTATGACAGCCATATTTCTCAAAGATTATCTTTTATCGGAGAGAATTGTTGTGTTTGAATCACCCAGTATGATCAACTGATATTTGGAACGTTTATACACTTCCTTGAACTGATCATAAAATCAAGATGTGGAGAGAGGTAATGCGGAACATTTCCATGTTTATTTCTCAAAGCATCAACAGATTCGTCAAAAATGAGTGTTTCAAGAAATTCATTCGAGAAGGAGATATTGAATCGGCCCATCCTTTCGAATTTTTTTTTCACTTTCAGGTGACGGAGATGATGAAGAATGCAACACCAAAAGCTGTGTTAAAGCAGCTGCAGAGATCTTAGAATTCGTCAACTTGAAAACAGATCCATGTCAGAACTTCTACAAATTTGCCTGTGGATCTTTCGTAAAGAATGCCGTGAAAAAGGACACGCCTTCCCCATGGACTTCGACGAGAACTCTTTTCGAAAACGAGATGAAAGGACTAGTCGTAGACCCTGTTGGAGTGAACGATACGAACACCCATATACTCATGAAGAAGTTCTATCACGAGTGTATGAACACCACCAAGATCGAGTTAGATGGGGACGGGACCTTTATGGATTCTATAGATGAACTGGGAGGATGGCCTTTGATCAATGGAACTGATTGGAATGGCACCGATTTCGATTGGGTTGATTGGTACGTTAAGGCTAAGCAGATGGGACTTCCTGTCATAGGATTCTTCCATTTCGAAAAATTCGCACCTGGTGTATTGCGGGTAGGAAGCCTGGATTAGAAATGACCCGAAAACTCATTGTGAAAATTGAATATTTTAAGGTAGGAGGACCTTTTTTGGATTCAGACCACTTTTACACTACTTCGCGTTTCAAGAAACTGATGAAAGGCATATCTGAAGCATTCTCTGCGCCATCTAAACCGAAGGATTATCAAAATATTCTCCACCTGCTAAACGCAGTCTACAGATACAGATTTGTAAGTTTAAATCCTTAATCTGCGAGAAAAATACAGATTTCATTTCATTCGATCGAGCCGCAATACAATTGGTGATTATTATGTACCATCAAAATTACATGGGATCTCGAATGATTGTTTAAAAAAAATGAAACATAACACAAAACAAACGTTACACATGAAATGAAAAGTCCTACAGCGTGCTTACTAATTGATAATAAAAATAATTCATGACTTCATCAATATTTTATACTAGTATCGATTATTACTCCACAAATTTCAAATCGAAATAGTTTCATCAAGAGTACCTTTTTGATGTAAAATTGAATGATGTTCAATATCACTCAGAATTTAGCTCAATAAATCAAAAAAGTAATGTTCAAATCAACTTGGTTCGAACCGTGTAACTAGAGCTCTCGATGAGTGTCAGACATCCAATCACATTCATCAGATGTCTCAGCTTCCAAAACATATTCGTGTAAAATTTCATTACAATGTTGCCCGTAGTTTCGGCAAAATTTGAAAAAATGTGTATATTTTTTTCTTTTTCTGTATATTGCATACAGATGCCGTTACTAAAATCTTCCACTCAACAAACCCCTATTATTTTTCAGTTTTCTATCTATCGTAGCGTGACGGTTAATTTTTTTTGAAACACGCTGTATGGAAGATATTCCTTCATCCTGTTCTCGAGTACTTTGAACATATTATTACACCCTCATTTGACACCCTATGCAGATTACGCATAATGTATTCGATGGAAAGTAATCATAGGTATGCTTTGAATAGTTATGGTAGATTTCAAGAAACTTTGATTCTCCTCTATGAGATCATCGGGCACAAGGGAAATTTCAACCAGTATTTGTGGCATGATTTACTTTGACATCTTTCGATCGAGGTATCAAAGTTTTGTGAAACCTACAGTGAATATTATTTCTAGGCTTGTATTTAAGTTTTTGAGACTTGAGTATTAAGTTGATCTCTATCGGAAATGAACGACTTGCCAATGATTAACCAATCATTTTTTAATCTATCGGCATTATTATTATTCATAAAAGATTCTAATAACAATATCGATATCAAACCATTGCATAATAAGGCTTTAACGATCAAATATACTGTCTTCGGGCTTATTGGCTGTAGTCTATTCCACCTAACGTTTCGCCTACAACTGCGGAAGGTATCTTCATAAGATTCGTGGTCTGATTATAACTCGGCCGCAGAATTTATGAGAGTGATGTTGGGTGTAATAATTCCTAATAGACCACGACCAATAAGCCGGAAGACTCTCTCAATGTCATTGCATAATAAATAATACTGATCAGAATATCAGTTTTTGAGCTGGAACATGACATATTTAGACACGAAAACACCAGTTGAATTATATGGGAAATTGTTTAATGAAATGGTAAATGTTTCGACCGGAATTAGGAAAGGTGTTATAAAATACAATTGAGTTGAACCTCGAGTTGAACTGAGTGCCCTCCAAATATTCGAACATTTTCAAAACTGTATGAGAAAGTAGGTGAAACAAAACAATCAGAATATCAGTTAACTATAATGGCAGGTACTTTTTATATAATGAAAAGATGTGTAGACAAAACATCATATAAATACTCGTATATGAAAAAATACGCAGATTAGTGACAAATTTTCTCCCTTAAGATTTGGCAATTTTATGAGAACATTCAATGAACATGATACCCCGAATGAGGAGGAAAGTTAGCATTTTTGATATATTCGATAGTGTTTCAGATTTGTTAGATCGTTATTTAACGTCAAGGGGTGTGACAAGAATTTAAATAATTGAACTCTAATCCTGTGTGTATGCATCTCGAATTATTGTGAAAAAAATCAGAGAGTTACCTTTAGTTCGGTCATATTTACATCAGCCTCGAAATTGATTTTTTGAGTACGGCATTGAAAATATGAAATTAGGTATACAAATGATAATAAGTGTTACAAATCATGAAAAAAATCATTCAATTCTGTTAAGAATTACCAGAATAAATCATCCCGTAAATTTGCATTGGCATTGACAAGGAAAGATAGGAGCCATTAACAAGTAACGTAATTTCCAAGTAATTTAATATCACTAAACATCTCTGAATATACCTTAATATACGGACTAAACTTCGGCATTTAGTTCAACTTCGTATCGTTATCGTTAGTACCATCTAACTCCTGTCGAAAGACTTACTAAGTGTATTCGAGGATGTGATCCGCCGAGTACTCACTGTTCACTTGAATGAAATTTCGAAAACCAAAAATTATCCTGATTTCCGAATATATTTCGTAGGAGCTTGATTCTCTCTATGACGAAACCGATGATGATGATGATGACGATGAAGATGATGACAACGGTGATGATGATGAAGACGAGAAAGAAACTCAAGTGGAATCTTCGACTATTGCTAATTTGACAGATGCATGTCCAAACGTTCCATGGATCAAAATTTTGAACGGAATATCAGGAAATTCTTCTCAATTTGACAACTCGTCTAAAGTGCACTTCCAAGAAGAGTACATGATGAAATACTGTGCTAAATTGGATAATCTGCTGAAGGAAACGAAACCTGAGTAATAATCATCTCTGAATCTTACATACGTTCATGTTACATAAGATGACGCATAAGATGATGAATTTGAAAATGTGTTAAATCGAAGGAAATATCTGGTTATTTTAGTATCTATACGTGTCCAGTAACTTTATACATCATAGTATGCGGTAAATTCGGGAGTTCTGATTTTTTGCTGACTTGTTTATGATGTTGGCTTCATCAATAATCCAAGTTTATAACCTTGAACGTTGAACGTAACTCTGTCAAAAATTGAAAAAACAATGGGAAAATTTTTTTTTTCAAGTTTTGGCAATTATCACCCTGAAGGACTAGTTTTTGAAGAAACTTCCTGAAATCTGTCTCCAAGAAGACTTAATTTCCTACAATATGATACCAGAACTGTCTCCGTGGACCGAAAATTTTTTCTAAACAGTCTTTCAAATTTTATCATTTTTATCGAATTTCAGTTTTATGCAATAATAACATTTTTAGCCTCATATTTTACTATCGTACTTTATATATGATGATGAAAAAGTGAATGAGGAGCGTGAAAAATAATGTTTGAGCTTAGCTGCGAATAATGAAGTAAAAAGAAAGTACAAGTAGTCCTTCTACAACATCAGATTTATCAAAACAGGCCCCATTGTAGTGCTTGCAGACTGACGAGCATTTTAATCCTGCTTTCCTGCAACTGCAGGCGCTCGCACCACCTTTCGTGGGAGGAGGAGATGTTGGGCGGGGCTGCATCTCTGGTCATCATTTTGGATTTGAAGCCTTGTAACGTGAATATCTACCCCCAAAAGAAAGGGGTCAGTGTGACGCGTAACCATGCCTGAACCTGATCGAAATTGAGAATAAAAAATGATCAATATGTAATGCTCTGTAGAAAAAATGATATCGTAGCTCATCAAGGCTATGGAGCCAGTTGCTTCTTTAGAAAGCCAAAAAAGCAGGATGTCGAATCACCACTGACAAAGGCATGAAAGCTTAGTTTCCGTTAAACCATCCCGGTGAGAAGATTTTTGAGTGAAACTTAAGTCAAAGTGGAACTTAGTGAGTAGTACCCTTTTAAGGGTAAGCGGTTCTTCAAGGCGATATTTGCCAAAATTTGAAAAAATACTTTTTTCCACGGTTTTTTAGATTTTTGACGAAGTTGCATTCAACGCTCGAGGTCAACTTGGATTATTCATAAGGCCAACATCATGAACAAGTCATCAGAAAATCAGAACTACCGGATTTGACGCATACTACCTCATACATCCAGGCTAAAAGCTACTGCAATAGTTTCCTCCTTTCAAACACCAACCCATTAAAATCAAGTATATGTTTTCTCTATTCCATTGCTGTAGTAGTTTAAATCGTAATTTCAATTTCCAGGGTCATTGCAAATTTCTACATATGGAGTATCATCCATAATGCCCATAAATATATGAGTAGAGATGTGAGAGGTGTATATGAAGATGTTGATGATGACGAATCTGATAGGTTCGAAGTATGTTATAAAACAATTGAAGAAAGGTGGGATGAGGCTGATCATGATTATCAAATATTCTATATTTTTCCTTCTTCAGATTTAAGTACGTGCAAGCAACGGTGTATATTAGAAAAAAAACATTCCCGAAAGTGAGGGAGGACCTTTTCGAAATGATTCAAATTATAAAGGAATTATTCATCAAACGCTTGAAAAAATCTGACTGGATGGACGAATCTTCGAAGATTATGGCTGTGAAAAAGGCTGAAAGGATAGATCATTTAGTCGGAGCGGACTCTGATCTATACGATGTAGAAAAATTTGATAAAATATTAGGTTTTGATAATGTAAATATTCATTTCATTAAACCATCGAGAATAACCATTTCAAAAATGTGACCTACAATAAAAGGGTGGGTTCTGCATTTTTCTTATAACATGAGTTTTTCCATTTCAGTTCAATTTTACCTCCGACAACATCTTCGAAATGTACCAACAAAAACTTATCAAGGAAGATCAAAGCTTATTCGCTAAGCTTGACGTGGATGAGGACGATTGGCCCAGTTTCTTCGATAATGCTGTAGAGGTCAACGCTTTTTTCCTGTTATCTGCTAATGCCATGGGTGAGTTGATTATATTTCTACACATAAGTTTTTTTGACGGCATTAATTTTTTAAAAAATAACTTCATAACTATTTCAGTAATTCCTGCTCCGATCCTGACATCTATCTTTTATAATAGGAAGTTCCCAGCTTTCATGAATTATGGTGCTATGGGAAGTACAGTCGGTCATGAAATAATGCATGGTTTCACAGAATCATCTCGTCGATATGAGGTAGATGATAAAGTTATAGACTGGTGGACAAACAAGACCAAGAAAAATTATGATAAGAAAATTAAATGCATCATTGATGAATACGAAAGTATACCATTCAAGTACAGGGTGAGTTAACTCAACATAGGTATTTGAGATAGGGCCAATATAACAAAACAGTAAGTATCTTATTCATTTGTCCTCCCAAATATAAGTTCATTTATATCACCTTGATATTCTATAAATCGAAAAATTTATAATAAAATGAAATAAATATTTTATTTCATTCAACAAAACTGTTTTGAAATTCAAAATAATTTGCTCTCTTCAATATATAATTACAGCTCAACGGAACCTTGACGTTGGAGGAGAATATAGCAGATTTTGTGGGAGCAGATATAGGCTATGAAGCCTACCAGATTTGGGTCGAGAGACATGGCGTTGAAAGGAAATTGGCTGGAGTGCCCTTGACTCCGGAACAGATATACTGGGTACAGACTGCAACTAATTTCTGCTTCAGAAAACTAGACGACAACGCAGTAGATTATGAGGAAGAAGACGAACACGGAATACCCGCTTTTCGTGTACAAGGACCTGCTAGGCACTCAGTGTACTTTGCACAAGCTTTCAATTGTCGTCCTGAAACCTTTATGAATCCTAGAGAAAAATGTCAAATTCTCTAATGGTCAGAATGGAAAGTGAAATCTCAAAAATGGCCATTTACAATCGATAATGACCTTCATCATTTCAATTCGACAAAGGATATCATTTAACACAAACGTTAAGAAAAGTCAAGATGAACAAGATTAAATTATATTGATTTAACCAACTTTTTTAAATCACGAAACGTTCTTAATGAATGCTTTGAAATTACTTCAGTATGAATGCGCCTTTCCGCCTTCCGAAATATGATGAAGATATATAGGAAAGAAAAATTAGAAAACTGTTGGAGTCTCCATGTATTTTTCGTTGTTGTGCTTGTGATTTCATTATATGTTTTTTTTTGATAATGTGGGACTTTCTATTAGAATCAATATCTACCTCACAGAAGAAGAAAGTAATCTTCTATTGCCTTTCTCTTGCCTTAATACTGATAACCAACAACCAAAACTGATGAAAACTTATACAAATTAGTTGAATATTTTATGTTAAGATTTCTGAAATACCTACATAGGAAAATGATTTTTAGTTTTCCCTTCGGAATTTTTCGTTTTTTCAGAAAATTTACTTTCGAATCAATTTTTCTCGATTGATTTCAAGGTATTGAACAGATTTTTGAAGAAGTTATGCTCGCAGAAAGAACATTGTCACAAATGTATCATTTGGTACAGATGCCTGTTGTTCGTTCATGGAAACGAGCATGCAAACGATAAAATTCATGAGGAACGTTTATTATGCTAAGAATTTTTTAAATTCTGAATTAACTTCGTCTTTTTTGTGCCTTATTCAGAATCATTAATGATTCCATATCCATAAGCATATTAACTTCTGAAAAACAAAAAACACCAAGGTTTATGAAATATTCAGCGTACGTGTGAAGACTATCTGAACAGGAGAATCTTTGATTTGATCGTATTTATGGGAATCCGGGGCACTATGGGGTACCTAACTTCAAGATCCTGATTTTTGTATAAAACATGGAAACTCGCTAATAACCGTAAGGTGGAGGCGACTTTTTTCCTAATTAAAAAAAATAGAAACTCAACATAGCCTTTTTGAATTTAGTTAGCTAAATAAGTTTTCTTATGACTTCGAACTACTGAATAACAAACTAAAAATTTTAGTTTTTTTATGTATTTTTCAGGAAACAGGCCTTGTGTCTGGCTTCGTGTATATGGTACGTGTAGGTGAAATATCATATTTTATTAACACAACTCTTAGATATATGATCTCTATTATATATTTCACAATCTATAACTCTTGAGCTTCGGTAAACACATTTCTGGCGCCTCAGTCATTTCAACGAGTTGTTTTTCTTTCGTACCATTTGAAACCAATGCAAAACCATGATAAATCTCAATACTTCTTATAGGGCAACAAAACATGGTCCACGAAGATGGGTTAAAACGGAACCCCATTTTGTCCCATCATCACAATCTCATTTTACCGCAAAGGACCTGCTGGAATAAAACGAGAAAAAACGATTAGTGTAAAAGGATTTTGGAAACCATGCGTTTGATAAAGTATCTACATGAGGGCAATATCGATATGGCCTGAACAAAACATCAATACCTTTTTTAAAAATGTACATTCCTTAAGAAAATATATCATCCACTTTTACAACATAAGGCGTTTATAACACGATGGCGGAAAAAATCAAACTGACGTTCACCCGATTCGTACTGCTTCTATTGCGGGAAAAGGTATTGGCAGTGCAGATTTAAGGCCTTTATTCGAATAAAATTCATATAAAATGGCGGTACCCTGTTTTGCCCCAGTACCTCGTTCTGCCCCGGATTCCCCTATTAAAATTTAAAGTACCTTATTTCACTATATGATCATTTCAGAATTTACGAGTTACGGGCCCCTATTTCAACACGAATGCCAAATTCGCATGAGTGTTGGAAAGACTTCTGCAACGGGGATTAGATGATATTTTCTTTATTTCAGTCAAATTTTGCGAAATTTAATAAAAAATTCATATATATTCATTATATATCTTAGTGACATATGTATTGTATATTGGCAGTTGGTGTGAATGTTACGAAAATTCACAGATTACGGAATTGAACTGACGTGTGTTGAAAAGTTATTGGATCAGAGTTTACAACCACAAAACGAAAAATATATCTGTAATGAGTTCATTACAGTACTGAAATGAACTTATTACGACCCTCAAATAGAGAAAAGTGCTTTAAATTGAAAATATTATTGTTGCCTACTGCCATTCACCCTCTGTAGTAAAACACTTGGAGCATGAATGCTGATGGTTCAGTTCGGAAATAAAAAAAACAACTCGAATGTTCTGATTCTGATTCTTCACCTAGTCAAGTCAAAAAAAAAACAGATTTATTTTATATTATTCTGTTGTACGATATTCTCGCGTTGGCTTTGGATATACCTAACTCGAAGAAAAACAGTTCTTAGATAGGTGGCTATGAACTCAAAGAAGTCTGTCAAGGTGCTTGAATTTCGTAAAAGATTATTCATATAAAATGAAAAAAACGCAGAGATGAGTTCTCACACTACAAGCAGATTTGCTTTTTATATCGGTTGCCTTCTTACTTCCTGAACTCTCCTCATTTGAAAATATGCCATAAATATTTATCAGTATTAAACATCTAGATAATATCAATCAGTTACTGAGTTGTGTATATTAATAGATCCTTGCTCAAGACATAAAAATAGAAGAGGACAAAATGAATAGTTCAGAAAGATTATCAATTCAAATCACATCTATTTACATTGTGCAAGGTTCATTGTAATGGAAAAATAGCACCATCCCAGTCGATGCTCTGAATTTGTGGGCAGCTTGTTGAGACGAATACCTGACGAAAGGGAAATCACTTCAAATTGTGATGTTATACTATGAATGTAATTGAAGAGGGTCGATTGAGTATGGAGATGCTTAATGGGAAATGAAGATCTCGTGGTTGTATCAAGCAATCTATCACACTTTTCAATTAATCAAGTCAAGCAACAAAACCTTAGAATAAGTATATGAATCCTGCGAAATCTCTGACATTGGCCTTGTAGAAGTTTCCTTTCTATAAAACATTATCAGTACCTAGGTACTTATTATGTTAAAACAAAGCGGACAGAAATATTGTTTTTATTAATTGCAAATTACGTGAAATTGAACGTCCTAACTGATCAAATATTTCTACACGGCGGTTTTCAAGTTTGTGTGTTATATTCAGGAGGACTATTGAGTTCACAATACCTTCCATATAATAAGATAACCCCAAGCGTTACCCGCCTGAGTGAAAAAAATGAGAAAATTGATGGCAAGAGAAATATCAAATGCAGGTATCGAAATTCATTTCAAAATCTAATGAATCTACATTAGGTACAACTACTTATATCCTTAATATATGGGAACCACATCAATTCACGCGAATATTATATGATGAATATGAATATTGAAGTCAACATCGGGTGCTTTCGTGGCAATTCAATTAATTCCGAATTCCAAACTGTCTCTGAGTGTGCTTAATAAATTGTGTTTCCGCTCAATTCTCACACTTTTCAATGCCGAAATTAATTCAATACAAGGCACAAAAGTGCCATCGTTGTGGAACAAAAAATGGGGATCATGGTATGTTTCCATATTG
Source organism: Hippodamia convergens (assembly GCA_038502775.1). Classification (NCBI taxonomy): domain Eukaryota; kingdom Metazoa; phylum Arthropoda; class Insecta; order Coleoptera; family Coccinellidae; genus Hippodamia; species Hippodamia convergens. The sequence goes on from CM076607.1 coordinate 123,059,736, forward strand.
GATACCGCGTGAAAACTGATACATATCATGAAGGTGATGGAGACTGTGACTAACAGTGGCGCGCGTCTTCTATGAGAATTTCAGGAGTCGGACCTCTATCAATGCATTGAGGATATTTGATATTGCAAATCAAGTTGTGATTGAATGAATACGATATACAAAAATAAGGTGATCCACGAGTAATCAAAGGAGAGGACAAAAATGAAGACTTAGTCTTTCGACATACTAGATGATTCTAACAGAACTTTTAGTTTTTTCGGCTATAACTGCAACGAATTATTTTCAAGTTGGCAGTTGAACCACACAAGGAAAGCAAAAATAAAAACTGGAATATAAATAAGTCGTTAATAATATCTGATTTTCTCTAAATTTGTCTTTCGTTTTTCACCAGAACGGCACATGAACCATAAATTTTATTTAAAAAATTTATAAATGCTTATATTTTTTCAACATCATGAGTGCCCCTTATATTGAAATGAAACTCAACTGAAGTCGAATTAATCATACCAGAGTATGATTATATTCAGAAAGATTTTTCCCATATCCCATTCATCAAAATATTTGACCAGACGTTAAAAACAATCTTACGTTATAACCAGTGGACAGTGGACTCCAAGTTGAATAAATAAAATAATAGTAGTCAACCGTGAAGAGAAATTGTTGGATTTTGGGATTCATTAGATGACAAAATGACCGTAGGAGGTATCTGCAGAAAAGATAAGATTAGATAGGTACTGAAAAGGTGAAACGAGAGAATCATCATAGTCCAAGATCCCAGAGCTGCCTGACGTAACTTATTTCCACATTCCTGATTTTTATATATGTTTTGTATAAAATAGAATAGCTTTCCATGGGCCGAAACTTTTGTCAGACGCTTTAAATCTCCCAAAAAAATGAATGAACTTATTTTCACATTTCTGATTTTGAAATATGTTATTGAGGTAACTATCAAATTATATTTTATTAGTTGAACAAATTTTGGTGACTTAACATCCCCCAAACAGAAATATCATTCAGGTGAATGAAATATAATTTGATAGTAACCTCAATAACATATTTAGAAATCAGAGATGTGAAAATAAGTTCATTCATTTTTTTTTGGAGCTCTAAACGTCTGACAAAAGTTTTGGCCCATGGAAAATGTTTGACACTTATGACACTATTTTAGACATAATATTCTACAAAACAGATACAGAAATCAGCTATGTTGAAATAAGTTACGTCAGACAGCCCAAGGATCTTGGACTATTATAATTCTGCCACTGCAGTAGATGAGTCATTTTTCAATATCCGGGATATGGGAAAGAAAAGCCACGAAAACATTTTCATTCGTGTACTCACATGTATTTACACTATTCAGAAGAATTATCCTTGTCATAAGCACCACTACTGACTGTTACAGGTAGCAAATATTAATTGCAACAAATTATTCAGAGTAAAGAATAAAAAATGAAGTACAGTGGCGAAACAGATTTGTGTATCTATCTATTATTTTTGAAATAAGAATTATAGTGAATATTTAATCATAACTGATAAATATATTGGTAATGCAGCAGGTTATAATAGATATCTGTTTGAGGTAACTCTACCCCATTCGTAAATGAAATAAGTCATAAAAATCTTTGTCATAGTTGATTAGATGATAACTTTTTGAAAATACGGTCAAGCTTCAATTTTTTTTGGTGGATACAGTAAATCATTATCAAGGCTTAAGGCTACTTAATCGCGCATAAGTTGACTGAGGTCGGTACTTTGAGATACCGATAAAATTCAGACTAATTATTGACAGAACCAACTTCTTTTTCTATCAACCTTTCCGTGGCACTTTTCAAGTTTAATTTCTTGAAATTTTTCTTTGGCTCATCTCTTTCGAATGGACATAGGCATTTGAATAGTGCTCGATCGCTACAGTTGATTTTAACCCTATGCGGATGGATTTTGACCATAATATTATGAACTGTAATTCGCAGATTCGACAATTTGGAATTGATGCCAATTCCGAATATTTCTCGACAAAAATTGATTTTTTTGGCAATCGTTCTCGCTTCCAATTGAAGTTGACGGACAGCCACTGCATCCTCCCGATCTTACGTAATCGTTATACTCGTATATGTTTATAACCTGTTTGGAACGGGAACACGGATCGCGCTATTCCGCGCCAGAAATTTGCGTTCGAGTTCAGTGAGCGTCGAGAACTTTGTTTGGCAAGATGCTGGAGCCCAGCAGAAAGTAATGTTTACAATTTTCCAAGAATAACTGTATCGAAATTTCGGGAGGTCATGTTCCATCTGATTGTTTTTCTTTGTTTGTAGCCGCGCGAAAGGAGAGAAGCAGAGGCGGAGGACACGTTTGGAGAAAACTCTAATTGGTGGTGTGGTTCTGGTGTCAGTTGTCGCTTTAGTGTTCTTGATCCTTTACTTCACTAAGAAGTGTAAGTTATTTATTCGAACGAATCATTCACTTACCTCAGAATTCAGATTAACGTGATGGATGTTTCGGAAGACTGAACCAGAGAGAAAATAGCAGTAGTCATTTCGAAGCTAACAAATTGCTCATTGAAAATCATAAGCCTTTGATGTCGTACTAGTAAGAAGTAATCCAGAAAAGAAATGTTCAAATACAACAAACAAACATGCTTTCAATTGCTAATCATCAAACCGAGAAGCCCTAGAACACTCTCTTGAATGATTGGAATAGTTATTCAAATAAATTTTAAGAATATACGGTATTGATATTCTTCCATGAGTAAGGAATTGAAAAACGAAAAATATTCTGTATTATAAATTATTTTCTTCAATTTACCGCATTATTTAGAAAATAATTAAATATTTTCGATTTGAAAAATATTGGTTTGCATAACTGTTTTCTCAACATCACAAATTTGTCAGATTTGTTCTAACTCGAAAAATTATCGCACAATGAATAGTCATATTCAGTCTCATTGAATTAATGCTATTTATCTCGTAACTTATGATATGAGTGCATTGTTATTCTCCCACAAGTTCAAACTTCAAAAACGAGTGTTAAAATCAAGCTTCTCTGCGAGTATTATATACTCAATTTGACAGGTAATAAACAATCCGTGACAGGTTGCCAACATGAATTGATATAAATATAACCATGAATACTGTGCGAAAATGACATATTCCCGATTTAGTTCTACAAGTTATGGCAGAATAAACAGATTCGCCACCGAATTAGAGAAAAATGGGGTCAAACTGACAATGAATCGTTTGGGAATGGTTTATTTTCTGTTCCATCCCACTTTGGAACATTGCAGTGGATGGGTTCTTTGCTGTCACTTTGATTCCTGATCTGAAGCAAGGAGTTGATCAGAAGTTGGAACAACCTAATAGATAAAACCTTGACAGGATACTACGAACTGATAATGAAGAAATATACCTACCTAATCATGAAATTTCTAAGAAACTGAAAAATTATCGTAAGATTTTGGTATCGCATAGAGTTAGAGAAATTATATTAACACTACAACGAGCACAAAAAAGCGTTGAATAGCGTATTAACACAGTAATATGCTTAGAAAAATCTATTTAATGACCAGAGCAGTTGAAGGCATCACATCAATAGAATTGGAATATTCGATTTTTGTAACACAAGTTATAAGCATCTGAGATCATATATTGACCAAGGACATCGAGAAAGAACATTTGTATTCAAAACTGAAAAATAATAATTTTATTCAATATCAGTACGACAGACCGGTAAAAACCGTCAGAATTAATTCGGTCTGATGATACTCAACCTAGAAACAAAACGTTTTTTTCAACTTAAAAGACCCAAAATATACAATCAATAGTATCATGAATAAACTTCCAATAGGGATTATTAAGTGTTATCAGTCAGATGCGCATCCGAAATTTCCCATGATCCAATTCTGATTCTGGCTTAAACAAAGGTTAAATACTTAAATTTGTGCAGGGCACCATGGAAGTGACTACCAATTTGTTACAGGCAGTAATAATTCACTGTTTCATGAAGAAGTGAATCATCGAATGTAATCTTAAACTCAATAGAAATTCAAAATAAGGCATTGGTCACTGTAGGGACATGGGCGAGAAAATAGGGATCACAATTAATTCGATTCATTTTTCGTGAGTGCTTCTAACATTAAGGACGGGAAATTTTTCGTCTACAGTCCAAGACTTGGACGGGTATATTCTTTCTGGATACAAGGCACATAGAGATGGAGTTCCTCTCCAATGTTTATTTTCTTATATTTGTTCTCACGAGATTATTGATATTCATCTAAACATTGAAATTGGGTTTTCGTACCTAATTGTATGAAATATATATCTAAAAATAAGATGATAAATTGGTGGTGGAGTTGTTGATTAATTGATCAATTAATTACAGCTCTAGGTCACACAATATTCTAGTGCGAACGAATATAACTATTCTGACGCCATATAATGATGTAGGCCTCTATGGACGGAAACCATGCCATTCTTCGGAGATTACGTAGTATTTTAAGGTCAGCGTTTGGTTTCCGCTCCCATTGGGTAGTATTATTGTATAAAGTATGTATACATTGGTAGTATATTCGTTTGGTATAGTGTTTCGGAAGTGACACTTCTTAATAATAGAATTTTGAATTGCCTCGAATCCGGTTCCTTCTCCTCAACCTTTCTTCTGAAATTCCTCTTTGAATTTGAGAACCCATCAAAAGATTAGAAATTCATCAGAAATGTTCATGCAAAAATCTTAAAGCTATTAATGTTGAAATGAAGGCTCATTTGAGAAAATTTCACATTTCAGGCATATTTTAGGACAATAATGTAGAAGGTCATCAGCGACTTGATTATCACCATAAAACTGAGTATTGCATTTAAAAAATCAAATTTGGAATCACTTTCGGTGGAACCAGAAATCGAAAAAATCTGAAAATTTTTCCAAGAATTGATCTCTACTACCGATCTTAACTATAATATTTCAAGAGTTCAACTATGAAATATTCTAACGAACGGTCTTCGTGAATCACCCTGTATGGTCTTTATAGTACTTTGATTAATCAGAGTAATAAGATACCACTGAAGAGCTATAAAGCAGATTTGGTGTTCTACCAATTTGCCCATAATTTTCGAGCCTCATATTCGTGAAACATTATATCGTTATTGGTTTTAAAAAAAATGGCATCTGTTTCACTATTTTCGCCTTGTTTTCGGAATGAATGAAAGCGAAATATTCAGAAATGACCTTCTAATCGAAACAAACCGAAATACCCATGATCTGATTAATGAAATTTCGCTATTTAAAAAATGATAGGTATTTCTTTTACGATTTTTCCCAACTCGAATGAACGAATATCTATTGGTAGAACTAACATTAGATGCCTCAAAACAGAGGAGCAATTGGATAAGAGCAGTTCAGAAAAAAAAATTTTACAAGAGAGAACGGCCTACATACAAAAGTGGGATCTGAATGATCTTTCGTAGATTTCTTCGTAGATTCACACTACGTCCAACTCAACAAGAGGAGAGTTCAGACAATCTTGAGAAATCTTCGCACTTACCTATTATTTCACATGAATTGTCCTTTTCCGAGTTATTACTATCAATCTGCATCTCACGTCCATTAGACAAATCAACAACTTCTTCAAACAAAGCTGACGTTTCGTCGATATATTTCGACTCCTTCAAAGGCTTAAATTTCTTTATGTGTTTCACAAATATTGCAATAATATTCGCCATATATAAAATACTCGAGACTCATTTAAGGGAAAACTCAGAAAACCTTCATAAAGTAGAAATTAGGAGCTATCCTAGTTTCATTGCTTATAGCAGATAGTTTTCTTTGTTGAAATATTATTTGGGCTGTTAACCTTCGCACATTTCAGAGAATTTCTCTCGGGATGGGGTTCTTAGTGATTTGATCCACGTCTACTAAAATTTACGGTTTTCATGAAGTTGAAAAGTAGTGGATTTGATTTTGGTTTGTTTATTCTACAAACTTGCTCATTAGTCTGTAATTCTTCATGGAGATATATTCTTTACATAACTGAAGGTGCCAGCCATTCTTCCTGTTTGACACACTAAAAGATTACAGACGAACAATAAACGCTATTACTTATTGAATTATTCATATAGAAACACGATCTTGCTCATGCACATCCCAATCTATTTCAGGTTCCCCCTCCGAGGAAGAATGTACTGAGAAATACTGCGTCAAGGCTGCGGCCGAACTGCTAGAATTCGTCGATCTTAAGAAGGATCCCTGCGACGACTTCTATCACTACGTCTGTGGTCATTACATAAAAGACGCTGTCAAAAATGACGCTGCGACCCCGCTTCTCCAGATCTCCAAGCTTGTTAAGAATGAGCAGAAAGCCATCATCGTGGATCCGATCAAAAAGAGGGACTCCAAGTCGAACGTGGCTATGAAGAAGTTCTACCAGGCTTGCATGAACGAAACGCGCATAGATGAAGACAAAAATTCAAATTTTTGGGAGGCTATAAACGAATTAGGGGGATGGCCTTTGGTGAACGGATCTGACTGGGATGGTTCCTCTTTCGATTGGGCGGACTGGGAAGTTAAATCCGTCAAATTGGGAGTTCCTGTCATAGGCTTATTCTCTTTTACCCCTGCTCAAGTGTCTACTAATAATACCATTCTGAGAGTGAGTATTTATGTTCACGATAACGTGTTGATTTCCGCATTCATTGCTTGATATAGTATCTATAGTTATTATCATTCAACTGTAAGCGAGACTGTTAGTATTAAACATCTTCTCTTTCGCAAAAAATTCTTTTCTATCATTTCGCTCTCTGACTAAAAGTAGCCGAGATCTTCTTTAGCCCTTAAATGCACTATGTTGCCATTTGGCAACATACCAATTTTCAGCTTGTACCTTCAATACAGAAAACTATTTATTCGTTTTTTCGCTTTGTTGTCGTATGGCAACACAATGCTGGCCTGTAATTATAGCCGCGGCTTGTTTCTAGTGTTCTGCGACTTGAAAATCGCGAAAACTGTGAAGACATTCACGCATGCGTTGAAGTTTGAGTGATTCGTAGTTATTTGAAATGTGGTGTTGCTCTTTGCTTGAGTAAAAGCAATAATTGTTTCAAAAATTTCGATAACCACTGATCCCTATGTTTTCATGTTCATGTTTTATTCAAACCAAATTTGTGCAATGTAGCCATCTGGCAGCAAACCGAACTTCTTTACATAGTAAATGAAATTTTATAGTTGGAATTTTTTTATTATTTTTCTGTTATTTCCCACTGATTCACGAGGAGAATCCGCTATTCGGGACTCAAAAATAAAAAATCGTACATTTAAGGGATAATATACCAGATAGGGGCATAATTTCATTTTGTTCTGAATAACGAAACAAAGTAATGCTGAGAAGATATCAAAAATGAATAACAGGAATTTTCAAAACAACTCTCATACAATTCTGAAGTACATCATATGACTCAAGATTTTATTTATTACAGATAACATCGTCCTCCATAAATGATGTTAAGATGAGCAAATCTGAATATCGAGTGCTCATGGCAGATATATTGAAGGCATTTGAAGCTCCGAGTACTGCAAGCGGAGAAAGTAATGACGTTTATGAGTTCATCAAGAATTTGAAAAAGGTATATCTCCACAAGAGATAACTTGATTGGAATAGAAAAAGTAGTAATACTAAACGACAAAGATTTGATGAAGGAATATTTGATAAAGAAGTTCGAAAACACCGAAGATAGAGATTGAGAATAAACACATGTAAAGGGTAGCAATCGTTGTGACTATTGAAAAAGAGATCTACAACTTTTTAGGGGAAATTATTTCCTTTAGAATATTCACAAACACGGATGCCCCGAGCATTGTCAAACAGAGGCGCTCTAAATAAGCACCTCATCGGCGCATATAAATAAAATGCAGGGTTTATCGAAATAACCACGTCAAACGAGAACGGATTATGAATAAGAATATGCTCTACGTGATATGAAAATATCGTTCATATGAAAGTCTCACAGTTTTCGAAATAATTGAAGTTTTTTAAACATGTTTCATTTTTTCACTTTGAATACGTTTCTTCATGCCATAGGTACCATTAAACACTTCTCGAATCAGTTTTTACCCATGAATTTTGTTGAATTATTACAATTTATGCACGGAAAAAGAACAAAACATTATACAGGTATTCCGAAAAAGATTGTCAATATCCAAGTTTTGGAGAAAACGCTTTTTGTACCGAATTCGATTTGAGGTGGTGTAAAAAAAGCACTGGACCTTCTCTCTATGAGGATTTCGAAAATGTTGAATCCATCGATAAGCTTCTTTAGAAAAAAGATATCAAATGTTAATTGAAAATGGAACATTTCTGTGAAAATCTAATTTTGTCACTTTTTCAAAGAAACCTCACATTTTGCACACACCATGCTGAAAATAATCCAATTAGGTGGCAATTCACTTACTTGTGATGAGTTGTGCGTACGAGCTCAAGTACCTGGAAAAGGCAATGGAACCGTCATAATTAAAAAAGGGATGTTTCGATATTTGCCGTGAGCTTTCTTCATTCTGCTGAATTCACACCTACAAATTCTGATTTTCTCATAATAGATATTTTTCAAATTTAACTTTACTACCTAGGTGGTGCAAGATTTCGACGAGAATGATTCTAGCGATCCAGAAACCTCAACAGTAGGAGATTTGCAGGACCAATGCCCTCAATTTCCATGGTTGAAGATTCTGAACGGACTTTCTAGTGAAGTCAGGGAAATAAAAAATGATACCATAGTGATTTTTGGGTCTATCGCTGATTATTGTAAGAAACTACATAGCTTGTTGGAGGATACTTCTAGTCGGTAGGAAAACCGTTAAATTATCCTTGAAATCATGAATTCGATGGTTGAATCTGGTATTTGCAGGGTAATTGCAGATTATTACGTGTGGAGCATTATACACAACTCACATCCTTTTATGGGTAGAAGAGTGAGAGAGGCTTATGAAAATTTGAAGGAGGAAAGTGAGGAAAGATTTAAAGAATGCTTCGATCTCACAGATAAAAGGTAAACAATTAATCGAAACTATTTCTGAAGGGCTGTTCTAGTCCTAGCGAAAAAATTGACGAATGTCCTTTGAAAATTGCTCTTAAAAGTTCTTAAATTATATTGAAATGTTCCGCATATTTCCAAATTTTCTGTGTATTATGATAAGCAAGATTTCTAGTTTTCACTCTTGAATGTTGTATCGCTTTTCAAACTTATGACTTAAAATAAAGTATCTGCCATAAACATCTCAAAATTGTATTGTCAAAATGAACTACTTCATCTTTTTAAATATGATCAACATGATGTTTCAGCTTCCATTATTTGAAAGAAACGGTGTATATAAGGAAAAAAACCAATCCTCAAGTGAAAAAAAAACTCGAAGAACTGGTGGAGATCATGAAAGAAGTCTTCATTGAGCATATCAAAGCTTCGACTTGGATGGACGCAGAGACCAAAAAAAGGGGTGTTGAGAAGGCCATGCTGATAGAAAAAGTTGTGGGTGCTGATGATATTCTTTACGATGTCGAAAAGTTTGATAAATTACTTGGAGTAGATGGGGTAAGTAAATTATTCAGTCCAGACAGATATGGTTTAAGACATCCCGCACAGATACATATATCTACCTACCCCGATCAACACTTTTTATAAAAACACAGCAGATGTAACATTTCACTCTTGAGTGCATCGTTCGTTTTTATTTTTTGAAAACTTTCTACTTTTAGATCGAGTTCTCTTCTGACAATCCTTATCAGATCTTTAGAGAAAAGAAAATGAGAGAAAACAAACATATCTGGGAAACAGTTTACGAAGAAACCCAGGATGATTGGGAAGTGTTCTTTGAACAGGTGAATCAAGTGAACGCCTTTTTTGCTGCTTCTCTAAACCTTATGAGTATGTTGTTTTTCAAATAATTCGTTTATTGAAACGAAATATCAAATTAACGTGTTCCGAATTTTCAGTTATACCCGCACCAATTTTATCTTCGATCTTTTTCAACTATAAGTTTCCAGCGTTCATGAACTACGGTTCTATAGGAAGGGTTGTAGGTCATGAACTTCAGCATGGATTTGGAGAGTTTGGTCGCAATGTGTTGCTGAAGAACGACCAAGAAGTTGACTGGTGGACTAACGCAACTGCTGAGGCATTCAATACGACAAAGCAATGCGCAATTCATGAATATGAACAAATTCCTTACACATATAAGGTACCTTTTATTATGACTAAAAATACCATTTTTTCACATTGAAATAAGTATATAATCATCACTAAAGGGTCATTCACAATCAACTCGCGTACCGAAGTACACTTTGGCACGAAAGCTAAGCAGATGGCAGGCCCTAGTACTATTCGAAATAAAATTTGAGGCTTGCACGGAATTCGATTTCAGCAAAAATTCTCGCAATCATTCACTTCAGCACGAAATCGTGCCGGCTTTAGTTCCTGCGCATCACGTTTAACCGTCATTCGAGCTTTAATTCGAACTAACTGTAGCGGTTATCTGTTTTTTCAATCATAAAAAATTAATGAATTTATCTGTTCGTTTTCAGTTTTATTGAAAGTGTGGCTAACCAATAAGACAGATATTACAGCTAAATGCATGCGTTCAATTCAAGTACGAAGTTTATTGTGAATGATAAATTTCGTGCCAACTATCGTGCCGCAAGTTGATTGTGAATGCCGTTTAAGACACAAAGAGTCCCACTTTGAAGGGTAGCGTTCATATACTGTCTCCAACATATACTTAACTTAGATCAATTCCATATTCTCATTTGATTTGACTCATTCGTAGATTCATTTTGCTATGGACCGTCGGTAGCAAATCTGCAGCTCTTACGAAAGAATCAAGTTGCTGTTTCAACAATAGTCAATTCCGTAAATTCCACGAATTGATACAAACACACAGTCATATAATATTGAATATGAGTTAAGAAATATATGTGAAGAAAATATTCAGAATACGAATAAAGAAAAGAACTTACTCTCGTATTTTGCATCTCTGTGCAGATTGAATATTCTGATTCGGAAATAAAAAAATAAAAAGAATTCCTGAACAGAAATGAATTTTATTTTTTCATTTGATGAAATAAACTGTAAAATTTGGGAATTATTCGCGAATTCTGAGTTCACTGTGATATTAATGTGTGAAATGAGGCACCTCTGTTGGCTTTCGCTGATGATTGCATATGATATTTCTCTGATTAATTACTGCGTTCAATAGTTGAATATTCCAATAATTCTTTATTTTTCTCAGTTGAATGGTACACTAACCCTGGAGGAGAATTTGTCAGACCTCGTTGGAATAGATGTGGCTTATGAAGCCTATGAAAGGTGGATAGAGAAGTATGGGGAGGAAAAAAAACTTCCAGGAATCCCCCTAACTCCTAGACAAATATTCTGGATACAAACCGGTACCTTCTTGTGCTTCAGAAAACTGGACGATGAAGCAACTGATTTAAACGCGCAAGATGAACACGCCATACCTTTGTTTAGGGTAACTGCTGGTGCGAGAAATTCAAGATATTTCGCAAAGGATTTCAACTGTCCAGAGGGATCTCTCATGAACCCGAAAGAGAAATGCAGAATTCTTTGAATAAATCTGATATCTTTTATTTATTGCAAGCTAAAGATTCAGTGAATCTTTCGATCTAAGAAAATGTATTACTGTGGAATAATTCATAAATACAGTATTCTGAGAGTGACATTTCATTAATTGATTTGCTCATATTTGCTAAAATAATATATTTTTAAATTTTTCCACCCTGAAATATGTTAAGGATAGGATTCGAAATGGTCAATCTCTGGGATGATTTGTGTCTTTGGAGTTTATTATTTCAACGCCTGAAAATTATAATTTTTTTCACTGACAAAGAGGTTTTTCGAAAATTTTCATCTCAAATACCTACCTTCATTTCCATCAAAGAATCATGTCTTGAATATTTCCGATGTTATACATCCTGTATAAACAACTAACCTGACGACCCTAAACGCCAAATTTGTTGGTATGGCTTCATATGATGGGCCAAAATGCAATCGAGAAGTAAAAGAATGCTACATTCATATTCAACTTTTAATATTCTTAGTTGAGTAAAGTTTTTAGAAAGTAACACTCTCTATACAATTTCACAAATGAAATCGCTGGTTCAAATAATGATGATTCATTTCACATCATTTTATAACCATTACTAAGAAAACGGTGAAAATTCATAAATCGATATTTAAAAAACTATCAAGTTTGGGTGTAGAAAAACAAAATTGGGATAGTTTCAAAATTGAATTTTACGTTCACCAAGATAATACCGGGTGAGCTATTCGAGATATAAAAGTTTTTGGCCATTATTTGTAGTTGTTTGAATATTAATCATGAACAATCCTTTAAATACTGAGTTGAATTTTTCCAGTATAGGATAAGCCAATTTGTCTACTAGAAAAAACCCTTTGTTTATATCAGCGGCGCCATCAAAAAAATCCCATTTTCAAAATGTTTTCGTCATTTTCTCGTAAATGGTGCTTTTGAGGTATAAAATCATCATTATTTAAACGTGTCCTTGAATTTTTGAGGGTGTTGAATTGAATTGAATTTTATTTTTGTTCAAAATTTAGTATTCGAACAACCTGTATATGAGAAAATAATTTCATATTGTGCTTTTGATTATTATTATTTTGTACAGTAGGCATAAAAGTAGTACATAAAAGAGGGACCGAATTGGAAAATTATCAAAAATAAAGTAATTCGATATACAATTGTGATATATTAGATTACCAAAGAATTTGAGAGCGTAAGATATGAAACAAAATCGAACGTGACACATTATTGCAGCCTTCCTTTATATCTACTTATACGTCCTACACCATAACTAGTCTGTTGCTCTGGTTGATGAACAGACTTCCAGAAATCCTCCGAAACAAGTTAATTATCAGTAACTTACAATTGTTCAGTGAAGTTCAGAATATTGAGCCGACAAGGATCATGAGAATCGCGGTTGAAATAATCGATTGCTTGAAAAAAAGTTTTCATTAGTAGATAATAGTAACTCACCGTTAGCTTTGAGTTAGGTAATGAATAATAGATTGAAATATTTAACAACTTAATTCTTTTAATGTAAATTCGGTAAGAGAATGCGACAATCAGATCCAAGTTTTATTTTATTCCGCGTTTGTAGAAAATTTGCTGGTTATGTTATTGTAGTTCCTTGATCTTACCTTGAGGAGTTAGTACTATACTACAATACAATACTTTTCAGAATTGATTGATCCTTTCGAAGACCGCTATTTTTTTTATCAAGAACAATTAGACTTCAGCTGTAATGCTAAATAACATCAGGTTTTTTGAGTATACAAAATGAATTATGAAAAGTACTTGGAAATAGGATTATGAAAACACAAAAGGGATAGAGTCAATGAAGCTGGGTTTAACGCATTTTTATGTAATTGTTCGGTTACTACCTAATGCCGAACTCATAATAGCTTTTAGGAAAAAAAAATAAAACGGTAAACAGAAAATTCATGCCTTTACGGAGGACGGAGGCCACACCGAAAACATTTTTGAAACATAGATGAATTCAAAATAGTTATCATCGAAATGAATACCATTTTCAATTCCCAGGCTCAGAGATCTTTTATCATGAGGTTGGAAAAATGATATAAGATTTTGTCACTGAAATGAGAGATATACCGGTTTCGGCCTCATAAGTATCCAATACACCTTAGGAACAAAATATTCATGTGAAAATTTTATATTTAATGCAATTAGTAGTGAAGTACTGAGTAAAATATTACAAAGTAGTGACATCCAATTGCGTCATAATGATATTTCACATCTCCAATGACATGCGAAAAAAACATATAATAGCTTTCCTGTGCTTTGTCTATGCTAAGAAATCAAAAGCAAAATGACGATAATTTATGATGTAACATTTTCGAGCTTATCGGCAAAAACCTGAATCTTCGTTTTGATATGCGTTTTTTCCTCAGTTTGTTCATGTTGCCTCAGCAAAATAACGAGATCATATAAATATCCGAAACACCCAGTTTATTTCAAGGAATCAACCTTGTTGAGACTAGCTCACTCCCAACATTTGAATATGGGAACTACAATTTTTCGCCAGATCCCGATATACAGGATGTACGATTGTAAAGTTTCCATAAGTGTGAAAATGGATCGGAAGTTATATTTATTCGTTTACGAGCTAGAAGTTAGTGGTAAAAATAGTAATTGTAATTTACCACTTTTGATTGAACAACGGCTGATTCTGAGCGGTAGTAATTTTCCATTCTGCAAATTGAATATGAAATCAGAGCGGAAACTGGTGAAAAACTAAATAGAATGCTGTCACAATTGGAGGCAGCTGCGGAGAGCTAGGAATGCCAAAATATCACCGAATTAATTCTACCTTCATCATATAATTGGAGGAGTTAGTCACAAATTATTACCCATTGAATTAAAACAGTATTAGATCACACATACTTGCACTTAACGTACATACAGCGGCATCAATTATAGCTTACGTTTCTTCAAGAGCTGTTTCGGTATTGTAACTTATGATGTGACAGAAGTTTTAGGTCGATCCCAGTTTGTGCACATATCTTTTGGAGAAATGGAAAGAATAGGGGTATTCTGGGAGAAAAGGAGTGATCTGGAGAAGAAATTAATCTTTTTTGTTATGTTCCTGAGTATAGTCCTTCTAGTGATCATTTTATACGCAGTATTTGCTAATCGAGGTAAGATCTAGTAGATATGTTTTGCATCGAAAACTTTCACTGTTGAAAGGGATTTTGATACTTCTGACTCTGATATTTCTCATTTTTTTCAATTGTTATAAAACTACATGTTTGGGATGATCAAAGATATCGTAGACCGTAGAGTGAATATTCTGCTTTCATAGAGATATATAGAGTCACAGTGCTTTTATTAAAGGTAATTAATTAAGAAAATTGAATGCCTGCCGTCATAGATGTACAGGGCGAGTAGATTGATCGATCGATAAATTTTGCTAGTAGAATTATTCAAACTTTGACGGAATCGATAATCCTCATGCACTTTAATTATTTTCAACTCTACAGGCTGCTCCGAAAGTGGTGAAACACGACACCAATCTGTTTTTTTCAAACGAGAATGCATAATTTTCATATCATACTTATAATTTCAATAGATTCAGCTTTCTCATGCCACATTGATTTGTGGTACTATATACGGTAGGCCACTTTTTTCGACAAATTTAAAATGGAGACCATTTCTGACAATTTATAGATCCTACTGGTAATCCGAAAGGAATATTTTTTGAAAATGACCTGAAATAAATAAAATTCAATAAGCCCTGAATTTTGTCTATGTTCCTAATAGGAAGTCATGTGAACTAACAGAAACATATTGAGAAGTTCTGGGAAATGAAACAACATAATATGTTGAGAACTATGTCTCAATCAAATCGAACTGCAGTTCATTTCAATCATATTGAAGTGATTGAGAAAGTTTTCTGACCTCTGGGCAGATCATATGAGCGATTAAAATTGGTAAGAGGTTTTTTTCAGCTGAAACTATGCAGTCATCTAAATATCTGAGGATTCAGAATATTTTTTGTTCTCTTTGAAACTTTATATGTGGCAAGTACACTGTCAGCCTCCGTAAAAACTCTGAAATGCGAAGCAATCTGGCCACTATTCATTCTCGGCACAATATATCTCGACAAGACAAGAAAATTTAGGGCATGTCATTGAAATGAATGGACTCTGAAAATTTGAAAATACATTGTCACCTGTACAGTTAACTATAAATTCACAGATGACTTGAACACATTTTGAGAATTCAAAAGCATTAAAATATATAATTATTATTAATGTGACAAGAGAGTCCTGCTAGACTTTAATTGGAACTTTATTACTCATATCGAAAATGTGGCTGCTAGGGCTCTCAGGATGCTTGGTTTTCTAAGGAGAAATATGAAGCATTTTGGAGTTCCCACAATAAAAATTATGTACATTGCGCATGTAAGAAGCATTTTGGAATATTCCTGCTAGAATGATCACCTTATTACGGAGTTCATATTCAAACCATTGAGAGGGTACAATATAAATTTTTGAAGTGGATAGCATATAAATGGAGCTTATCTCACGAATCTATGAATTATGGAAATATTCGTGATAATTTGTCGCTCACTGTTCTCTAAACAAGACGGCGAAATTTTAGTATTATGCTGATTTATAAAATTGTCCATAATTTAATCGACTGTCCTTATCTTCTGGAAAATGTTGGAATTAATGTTCCTCGGAAGATCCTTAGAACATGGGATTTGTTCAGAATTAAGTTCTGTAGAACAAATTATTTAATGAACAACCTGCTTGATAGAGTATTATGTGCTGCTGATTTGGTGTATATAGATGTATTTCACGTTTCAATTTTTCAATTGAAGCGGTTTTTTTCGGGTGATTCATTAGTTGGTAGGCATTTTTGCTGTATTGTGTTTATTTTTTCAATTTTTTTCATAGAATTCCTGTCAATTTTAATTTATATTATATTTCATAATATAAATAAATAAATAAACAATATGTAGAAAAAAATTAGGACACCTATATTCCAATAGATATCGATGAATTAAACTCAGGATTTGAATGAATTCTACATTTATCAGCGAAATGTATACTAACTCAAAAACATTTCTGAGTTTTTTTCAGGAAAGTAAAACATATCTTCTGTCGAAAGCTCGGTCCAAAAGTACAAACAAGGCTCGTACCTTGAGCAGAAATATTTCTCATGGCACTCATTCAAATAGTTTTTGATTGAAATTAAAAAACATAACCAGAATTATAATTATTATTAACTCATTGAAAATAAAATATGATATAGCAAAGAATAGACATTAGTTTATTGATAACAGTTTGAACAGCAATTAAAAGATTTTCCTTACACGGATTAGACCTAGTCCAGGTCACTTTGCTTTCACTTCGCTGCATCTGAAAGGGAATAAAAGTGATTGGCCTGTTCCAAGGGACTGTCCCAAAATACAATTATTCATGTGTCCCGAGATAGAGATTCTTGCCTTGATGACCTAATTACGTGTACCACTTGAAGACAAAATATGATCTCAATTCTGATATGATATGGTATTAAACTAAATAATAATATTATATAATAAAAACTAAACTTAATTCTTTCACTTATGAACAAATGCACAAAATCGAATATCAGAATGGGTAAGAAAAACTAGTTCGCAAATACATAAACATCGTCGTGAACTGATCGCGGATAGTATGCTAATGGCCAACTTCATGACCTCTAATCAGGTTGTCCTGTGGTACAAGGCGTCCTGAGGTACAAGAATCTCCCTCACTTGTGGGGCATTTCGAAATAATAATTTCATGGAGATAATGAGAATGAGTCGAAAATAATTATAGTTCATGCTCTGAATATACTGGTACTGCCGTCAAAATTTGAATCCTTCTCATATCACAAACTTCCAAAGTTATCGATCGATCGAGCACTATTGACCCAGCCTGTGGAAAAGATATGATAAAATTTGAATCATCCTCATGTTAATTGTTCGAAGGTTATTATAAGAAATTATTTCTTTATTTTTTCGAATACATATAACATATCCCGTGAAAATAAGATTATATTTGCTCTGCAATTATTCTTTTACCTCCGAATTTATTCATGGATTCCATTGTGGATATTTCGTCTTTGCTCCTCTTTCATTCACACAATGATTTTTTTGCGAACGAATATACTTAGTTTTGGACTAATTTGTCATCGATTTATAGGACAAAATACTTCAAAAATAGAGATGCCAACAGTTCATAAAGAAGGTACATATTTCTTATCAAGTATTGTAAATATTATCTTTTTCCGTCGTTTAGCAAACTATACTAAAAGACATAAAGAATACCCTTTTATCATGTGAGTTGGAATCGCTGAACTGATAGATTCATGGGGCGAGTTGTAAAACCAAGAATCTGATCTCTGAAAACGGAGCAAAAAGAAACAGGAAGTGGATATTACGTCGAAGATTCCTATGTTGCGATTATTTCATAGACTCTTGTGAAAATTTTGTTGAAAGTAATGGACTGCTTTTCTTGTATTTTTGAAAACTGAAAGTCCCTGTCTCACAAATATGATGAAGCGATTATCGATAAGTATTCTTCTTACACTGTCTTTTAGTATATTTTAATATGTAAATATTCAGATAAACTTGTATCCATGAAGCCATAAAACTCATTATTTTAAAAACCTTGTAGTTTTTCATATTGCTAAGCTGAATATGCGTACTATCTGTATATAAAATTTATTGAGTGCCTTCAAATTTCTTTTCGAAGAGGTAGATAACAACTCAACCTCTATCGAAATATATAGATTATCAGAAGAAAAATATTTAAATCGTAAAAGAATATGTTTTTTTACATTCTTCGCATGTGTATTTTTCCAATTCATGCACATGAAATATTCATAATTAAAAAGCTGACTAATATGTTTGGATGAAGGTGTCAGTATTAAATTGACTTGTTCGATATTGACGTCCATTTGCATGAAGAGAACAGATAAAATATTTAATGGTTCTAGCCGTGATTTGCATGAAACTTAAGAGAAAATATTTGAGCCACTGCTGAATCAATTTAAATAATTTGAAATCGGCGTTACTCCAGAGATATTTGATTCATTATATAAACAAAACATGTGTATTTTCTTCTTGAACTGAACACTTGGATTTTTGTTCGAATAAGATACTCTTTCAAAATAAGAATAGTTGAACATATGCTTGGCTTCAACGGCTATTTTCTATTATTTCTGCGGCCAACGGAAATTATTGAACATTTTCCATTCAATTGATTTACCACAATTGATTTTTAATCATTGAATATTTTCAGATGATACATGCCTCACAATTGATTGCGTTAGTGCGTCTACACATATATTGGATTATGTTGATTTCTCAGTGAGACCATGCGAGGATTTCTACGGCTTCGTATGTGGTTCTTACTTGAACAAAGCTTTGGAATACAACAAAATGCCTGTTATCAAATCTCTAGAAGAACGAACCGAAGGGCAAATAGAATCCATTATCACCACAACTGCGGAAGATACATCAACACACTCTTTGGTTCTAGAAAGACAGTTCTACAGAAGCTGTATGAATACTTCCGGTATAGAAATGGATGAAAACGACTCTTTTCTGAATCTCATAGATTCCATTGGAGGGTGGCCTGTAATCAAGAATAACTTCTGGGATGAACATAATTACGATTGGAAACAGATAATGATAAAAGCAAGAAAGCAGGGACTCAGTTTTCAGAAATTTCTTGGTTTATCTATTGCTTACCAGGAAGAAAATGAAACGATTTTAGAGGTGAAAATTTTTATCTTCTCTCCTCAGATTCGGTATTAAATTCAATATACTATTTCATCTTCAGTACACCAGTTCTTTTGGTTGACGAATCTTTTGCTTTAGCAACGAAAGCAGTTCTGCGAATGAATAATAGGGTATGCAGTTCTCATCAGAAACATTAATTTGCTTGAAGAAGATAAGAAACCGAAACTTTAAAAAAATGACACATGGATTTGAGTGACAGCAAAATGTTTCACGAACTATCTTATATTTTCAGTAGATGCATACCTACTGTAATAATCGAAACTTTATCGAAAAAAACACAAATATTTAAAGAGGATATTCTTGAAATGAAAAGAAACACTTTTTGTCTCTTATTTGTTTGATCCATCTCATTTGAAAGGATACAGGCAGTTGAAAGTTCATGAAAAAATGAAATTTTCAAATATATCTCCTCAATAGTAATGGATGGTGGTATGAAATGAAATGATTTTCGGAATTTAGGTTTTCATTCCACTCACATGTTTTATTTTTTTTTTTACATCATACCATTACATGCTTACCAAAACATACGTACCAAAATATTTCATAATTATACCAGAAATTTGAGTACCGAACTCTTGAAAGTAAGTTGAATACTGTGAACGAGATAGTTGATAATAACAGTATATGGAATAGTGGAGCCAGCAACGATGAACGAGCATCCTAGAGGCCAGTGTTCATTTCTGTTTGTTGAGGAATTCTGGTGAGAGGAGGTTCAGCGACGCTCCGCTAGATGGCAAACCTTTGTATAGCACTGAGTTTGTCTTCTCGCATTGCTTAAATACTGGCCTCTAGGATGCTCGTTCATCGTTGATGGCTGAGAGGCACTGATGAGTCCTAAGAACCGGAATCGATCTGTCTCTGCTTAGCTTCGATGACGGCATTTTCTCATCTTGGATGAATTTGCAAACGTGATCTCCACTAGTCCATACTTTATTAGAATACAGCATAGCCCATGATGAGGGTGTTACTATTTCCTCTTGAGATAGTTGATAATGGCATATTTGTTGAAAGATTATTTGGGCTGTTCCATTATCTATATGGTTGGTTGTGGATACAAACGTTTTGATAATCATTCGTCTGGGTGTCGTTGTTGGTCCTGATAAGGACCGATGTTTGCAAAACTTGTTCTGTATGTGCTTGTGTTCTCCATACTTTTTCTATTTTGTAGTGTGGGGATTCGAACGCGAGTGATCTGAGGTACAATTTCCGAAACAAAAAAGATCTTTAACTATTAGTATCACGAAGCACGGAATTGTTATACAATTCAAGTTATGAATTGCGCAGATGGTATGCACGGTAGGTTGGTTTAGGTCAGGTCTGGTTAATGTTTAGGATTAATTGCTTCCTTAGGCAGAGTTCGTCCTCCTCAATTCAGATCTTAGTATTGGCATCCAGAGGAATGCGTTCCTGATTGGGTTAGGAGTGACCGCCATGAAGGCTGCTTCTTTCAATTTTCTCCTTCTTCATTCTTCTTCGTTTGATATTTTGTAATATTCCTCCCATCCGATATTTTGGTCCTCGTTGCAAGCATGTTGGGCTAGCTTCGATTTCTCTATTTCCCCCAGGTGAGCTATACTTGGGGCTCTTCGATTATAACTTCGATTCTAACAGGCAAGAAGCGTTTGGTTTCCCCAATGTAGATGTGCCACACTCATATGGTATTTAATATACTCAATTGTTGGTTCTTTGATTTTCGTTGTTAGTTTTTAGCTTCATGAGTTTTCCCCTGACAGTATCCTTGGTCTTGAATGCTGTTTTTATATGGTATCAGTTAAGGATCCTTCTGATAGCCCCTTCACATATGGCATGACATAGATGCTTATACGACAGAGCAACCCGGATATGCTCTTATCTAGAAGTTCGTAACGACGAGTTCAACAACATAACAGAAACCCTCAAGAGAAAGGGCTACCCCAAGAAGATACTCTTGATACCCGAAGAACCGAGAGAAGCGGCAACAGAGCACCAACGAAAAGACAATGATCCTATCGAAAGGTTAACCTCACTGGTACCATATGTGAAGGGCTATTCAGGAAAATAAGAAGGATCGATAACAGATATAATGAAAGAACAGCATTGGAAACGAAGGATACTCTCAGGGAAAACTCAAGAAGGTGGAACCTGACAACAAAAATGAAAGAACTTCAGATTGCGTCTATGAAATACCATGTGAAATAATAATAAAAGAGCACCAAAAGACTGGAGGAAACAGAGAAATCCAGGCTAGCCCAATATTGAATAATTTAAGGCTTTCACGACTGGATGTACTGGTATGAAAAGAGTCTTCCGGGCTTATTGGCCATGGTCCTGAATTTCTGACACTGTCAGAAATTCAGCGTTCGAGGACAACCTTAAACCGAGAATCCTCTGAAGATGCCTACCGAAGCTGTAGGCGAAACGTAAGGTGAAATTATTCCTAATGGACCACGGCCAATAAGTCCGGAACACTCTTTATACTAACCCAACATTTTTTAAATGAGGACCATAACATTAGATGGGACGAAGCTTCCATATTAGAAAAGGGATGGAGAAGGAAGAAATTGAAAGAAGCAGCCTTCATGGCTCCTATCCCAAGCAGTTCCTTAACTTTCTGGAAATAATGAATTCAAGGGTGCCAATACTGAGATATGAAATGAGCAGGACGAACTCGGCCCAAGAAAGCAACTGATCCCAAACAAAAACCAGACCTTACCTTAGCTAACTTAATCCTTGCCTACTGCGCATACCATGTTCTGTACACTAGTGGTTAGAGACTGGAATTTCGGAAATTGTACCTCGGATGACTCGTGTTCGGATCCCCATACTGTAATAGCAAAATTGAAAAAGAAGGGAGCGCACAAGTCCAGATACAACAAATTTGGCAAACACCGGTCCTTATCAGGAACAACAACATCACCCTGAAGACGACAGTTGAATGCTTGCCGAAACGTCGTTATCAATAATCGACCACAGAAATAATGGAAACAGCACGAATAATCTCTCAATAAATGAATGGTATTTTTGATATATTTGTCTTTTTTGGAAAATAAATACATTTTTCTTGAAACCTCCAGAAATGCGCATTTTTTAGAAAAATAACAACAATTAAAAAAATGTATATGAGCGAAAAAATTGAACTTTGGCTAAATGTAATTTCATTTAGAAAATTCATAAAGAATAAAATTGCTTCCACATTATTCCAATGGTTCAGACGGTTCAAGCTCACCCAGATTTATCGAAAACCATCTTGATTCAGGTATTTCAAAAATGTAATTTGTAGTTTTTCGACTTCATGAAGGGAATGGGACACCTTATTTATAAATATTTTTTATTTAGGTCTCAAATGACGTCCCCAACGTTTGATACACGGTATATACGATATATATTTGAGACAGTTATTTTTCAGAAACGCTCTGTAACTCAAGAACGAAGGGAGATATTATTGACTATCTGATATATCTTGTATTTCGAAAAAAAAAAAGATCAGTGGTCACCGAAGCCTTTTTCTCTTAGTTAGCTACTTATACAATTTTTGATTTCAGATTACTCCCCCTGATGACGTCTCACATATTTCACACGAAATTATGGAACCATACGTAGAGCTGATTCGCGATATCGCTATTCTTTTACATGCTCCGACTTTGGGGATCAGTCCAGAATTGAGACATGTTCCACATTTCCAAAATGAACTTCACAGGGTGAGTTCTCATGCCGAATTCGAAACAAAACAGCCATAGTTTAATGTTGTGGATTTCAGATAATTGAACGAGCTAGAAATTCTTCAGCCGGATCAAAAACGATGACTGTCAAGGGGTTACAAGAGAAGTACCCAAGAATATCTTGGATGCAATTTCTGAATGCTGTACTATCAGGAGCTCTGGTCCTGAAGGAAACCGACTTGATCTCTATAAGATCAGAACGATACTTGATAGATTTGGAGATTCTTTTATTGAAAACTCATAAGAGGTAGGTCCGCACTGAATTCATAATTTTAGAATCGAAAAAATCATCATCAGTTTCTTGAATGTCTTTCAGAAATTATATATGGTTCATTGCATGTGAATATTTATAAACCTTTTTGAAAATATCTGGTTGAGAAAGTAGATATGCACATCAACATTGAAATATGTTTCACAACTGCAGACGATCTAGGTTATGAAAAATCAGTTTAGTCCAGTCATATTAATCAAAATTAAGTCAAAATCTCGAATTTCGTGATAATTGGCTGTAAAATTGCGATAGCCTTCATTTCAAACCCTACCGACTGTACGGTTCCTATCAGATTTTCTCAATTTTTATCTATTATGAATATTGTAGAGGAATAAATTATCTATACCTTTTGTTCAACAATTTTTTTGTACTTCGAACTGTTTTGAGAGATAGAGGGCAGTAAGCGCGCAGTGTTTTACTATGTCGTGTATCATTAGAGCTCAGTCAGTAGTCTCGTTCAAATATTATGTCATCCGCTCGAGTGATACTCGACATAGTGCTCTCTTACTGCCCTTTATCTCAAAAATAGTTCCGAGTAAAAAAAAAACATCTGAAAAAAAATTGTATACAATTTATTCTTGTACAATATTTAAAATAGATAAAAATAGCGAAAATCTGATAGAAATCTGAAGAAATGAAAATGAAATTGTGTACATATTTGCTTTTTCCGAAAATTCAGGGTACCCTTAGGGTACGAGCTGAGCGGAAGAGCATTCAGCGTGGCGTGGAACGCCCATAATACTGCGTTTCAAAACGGGCGTTTTGCGGAAAGTGTAGAATCGATAAATATTATTTCTCTATTTCAGTATCGTAATGAGTTCATTACAGTACTAAAAGTAGTGCTGTTATGAAGCTCATTACAGCATTGTTTTCAGTTATATTTTTCGTTTTATGATTGTCAGTACTGACCTTCGATTGAATCAAGTTTCGAATCAAATCAATTCAAATTCCGTGATCTGTCAAATTTCGTATTTCACACCAACTGCCAAGATACAAAACAAAAGTCACTAATCTGAATTTTCATTTGAATTTCGAGAGGTTTTCACAAAAATTGACTGAAATAGAGAAAATACCGTCTAATACTCGTTGCAGAAGGCAATTCCAACACTCATGCTATCGAAAACTCGCTCCTTCGTTGCTCGTTTTCGAACTTCGCATTCGTGTTGGAATAGGAGCTCATTCTGCAACTTGTTTTAGAATATACTATTCTCTATTTCAGTATCGTAATGAGTTCATTACAGTACTGAAGGTAGTGCTGTAATGAAACTCATTACAGCATTGTTTTCAGTTTTTTTTTTTTTTTAATTGAATGAGTTGGCTTTAGACCTTTGGTCATGCAACCAGTCACAATTCCAAAGTTGAGCAATGCAACTTTGATAGTTATTCTACGCTTTGTATAAATAAAATGAAGGAATAAGTATAGATAGGATATTTAAGAGTGTATATATAAATAAACAAGTAAATAATAATAACAGTAAATAAATAATTTCAATGTGTTGTTTTCAGTTATATTTTTCGTTTTGTGGTTGTCAGTACTGACCTTCGATCCACTCAATTTTCGAATCAAATCAATTCAAATTCCGCAATCTGTCAAATTTCGTTATTGACACCAACTGCCAAGATACAATACAAAAGTCACTAATCTGAATTTTTATTTGAATTTCGAGAGTTTTCCACAAAACTTTACTGAAATAGAGAAAATATCGACTAATACTCGTTGCAGAAGGCAATTCATGCTTTCGAAAACTCGCTCCTTCGTCGCTCGTGTTGGAATAGGAGCTCATTCTGCAACTTGTTTTAGAATATACTATTCTATATGCTGCAGTGTTCGATACTCCCGAATATGATATGATGACATTTCATTAAAGTTGTTACATAGCGATATTGGTGATATTCATTTTAATCTAACTGGAATTTTTCTGATATTTCAGGATACAAGGGAACTATATCATTTGGAAAATTATAGAAAAGTTCATACCATTTCTTACGGACAACATACGCAGTAGATATAAAAAATTTCAGAGACAATATCTGGAACATAAGGCGAGTGCACCAACGAGGAAAGATGAATGTGTGAAGCTCGCCAAAGAAATGTAAGAAAAAGATACATTGTACAAAACTTCACCAAAAAGTTTACCTAAATTTTCAGATTTTCTAATGTTGCCGAAATCGAATACGTGAGGAAATATACCGATGCTGGTATAAGACAAGAGATAAAAAATATTTTTGAGAAGGTGAAAGAGTCACTACTCAGGAGGCTCAAAGCTTCTTCCCGTTTAGAGGCTGAGTTGGACGCAGAAACTGAAAAAGAGATGAGAAATATGGAAATTCATGTCGGTGGATCTAATCTGGTGTTCGATGTGGAGAAAGCTGAGAGGGAATTAGGTTATAATGATGTAAGAACTTTGCATATACCTAGTTACCACTTTAAGTTTTCAACTATGAATTACAATGTAATTTCTGTACTAGAAGAATACAAGTGATATATTATGTAAACTTCTTTTGAAAATATTTACCTATAAACATTCCGCACTTCTTTGTAAAATTTGAATTCAAGTTCGAAAATGAATGAACTCAGAGATCTATATCAGTTTGAGGAAACAGGCGAGAAAGAGCTGCGAAAATGATTCGCTCTAGACAGAATAAAACGGTCTAATGTGGCATGTTCTTACTTTGATTGATTCCCGAACTGGATCTCTACTAGTGAGTTTTCAATTCAATTTTTTTTTGTTACAGCTGATATTTTCAGATGAGAACCTCGTCAAAATAGTAACAAAGACTTCAATAAACCGAGTCAGTCACTTTTACAGCAAAATTGGGAAGGAAGAATCATTTTTGGAACCGTACACGAATGTCAATGCTCTCTACAACGGCTACAGAAATAATCTTGGTAAAATATTTTATTTAATTCTGTGTTATCTTGACTTGTAGAGCGAATACTTGTATGAAGTTATCGGTTTGTGCTAAAGTCAAATTAGGTCAGAGTTTTCTGCACTTTATTGACACCTCAGCTTTCGTCTCGTGTGTGAGACTTATGGCGGTATTCTGCTTTTTCTCTGTAAGCTACGAATCTGTAGCGTACGATTGATCTGTAATTTATCTATGGATCTGTATGTGGCTTACTTACAGATTCGTAAATTATGACATTCTGGAAGTTTTTCTGTAACTCTCGTATTAGAAGTGTCAATTTTGAACTACTCCCTAATAAGATCGTAACTACTTCGTAATAAGATCATAGAATAGGATTTATTTTCCTATCATTTTGGCTCGTAAGTGTTGATTATAGGATATATTTATGTTCAATTCGTGTTCGTTACAAGGAGAAAGAGAAATTAACAACGTAAGTACAAAGATGAATTACAAAAGTAGTTGAGTTTAGTAAAGTATTTCATATTCTGTGACTAATACAAATCATTCAACATAACCTCACAATATACCTTTCGATATGTTTCCGATCACCTGTAAGCTACAGATTTATAGAAAGCGTCGAGAATCGTAATTGTCCTGTAAACTTATGAAAAGTTACAGATTCGCTTACAGATGAAAGCAGAATACCGCCATTATTCCGGTCTGTGGACGATTGAAAGCAATCGAACATTCAGAACAAGCTCAACTTAACCAATGTGCGGTGTACAGGGTGGGCAAAATTGGTGATACATGAACTAAAACTTTTTAACCCAACGAGATAGAGAAAAATGAATGGCACGATACGGTGGTCTTTTTTAGAGAAACTGATAATGCCATCAACTGCATTCCTCTATCTTCTTTTGTTTTCGAGTTATAGGCAAAAATTGAAATTTGGGCGATTTCAACTTTGGTCATTATCTCCGTTCCTGTTTGTGCTAGGATGTTGAAATATAAACATTATACAGGCACTTTTTTCATAGCAATCCAGTAGCGTACTTTGTTTTTTCCCAAGAGGTTTCCTTGCTGAGCTATAACATGAAGTTGTGTTTTTTCTTATGGAAACAATAGTTTCAAATGGCTTAGGAAGAATCGCCATTTTTTTCCCCTTTCAGAAATATATCATACATCATACATCGCCCCCAGATTCATTCAGATATCATGAAAAATATAGTTTGTATGTGAAATTTGAATTATTGAGTATTAAGTAGGCTTAATCACAGAATAATATGTCTCTACGCATGATGTCATAATTATTTTGTGATTGGATACTTGATTCAATTCCCCGTGGTTTGATCTCTGTTCAGAACAACTGTCAATTATTAGAATTCAAAGTCATTATTGCCGGCAATATGGAAATGTTTGAAAACTACAAGAAATATGATATGTTTTATTTTAGCTGCAAGAATGACTTCGCATTGACAGTTGTTCTGAACAGAGATCAAACCACGGAAAATTGAATCAAGTATCCAATCACGAAATAATTATGACACCATGCGTAGAGACATATTATTCTGTGATCAAGCCTACTTAATACTAAATAATTCAAATTTCACATACAAACTATACTTTTCATGATATCTGAATGAATCTGGGGGCGATGTATGATGTATGATATATTTCTGAAACGGGAAAAAATGGCGATTCTTCCTCAGCCATTTGAAACTATTGTTTCCATAAGAAAAAACACAACTTCATGTTATAGCTCAGCAAGGAAACCTCTTGGGAAAAAACAAAGTACGCTACTGGATTGCTATGAAAAAAGTGCCTGTATAATGTTTTTATTTCAACATCCTAGCACAAACAGGAACGGAGATAATGACCAAAGTTGAAATCGCCCAAATTTCAATTTTTGCCTATAACTCGAAAACAAAAGAAGATAGAGGAATGCAGTTGATGGCATTATCAGTTTCTCTAAAAAAGACCACCGTAACGTGCCATTCATTTTTCTCTATCTCGTTGGGTTAAAAAGTTGTAGTTCATGTATCACCAATTTTGCCCACCCTGTACATTATGGGCTCTATACATAAGGTTGTGATTTGAAGGTTTTTTTTTGAAAACGCAAAAACGATACGAGTGCAAAAGGCATTGGTATTCTTACACGAGTTCAAAACTCCATAACGAGCCACGAAGTGGCGAGTTTTTGAATGATAGAGTCTTAGAATGAGCCTTCTGTACGAGTATCATACATTATTTTCTCAAATTCGCTGAATTTTTATCGAAATTGATGAAATTTTGTCATAAATATCGTTCAGTAATTTTTGCTTTGAAAAATATTGATTGGCAGAACCGTTTTCTATCTCATGTAATTTGACAGATGTTAAATGAATCCGTGGCAGGGGGCCAACATGTCATCGATAAATATCACTGAAAACAGTATCGTATTTAGTTTCTCCATTAATTAATTAAAATTTCATATTTGTTTCCTTGTATGAGGTTGTACACTCGGTTGTACAAGTTGTTTCTTTCTCCAACTAGAATGTATTGGAAAAATGGATTCGCCTCGAAAAACTGTTCTGATCAATAAGGATATTTCGGAGTTAATATTAAAATGTCATGAACTTCTGGAATTTCAAGAATATTGCAAATATGAGGAATCGTGCGAAATTATGAGAATAAAATGAGGTTTAAACGAAAGACCTTTTGTCTATGAGAGAACTCCACTTTATCATGTTGTTTAATAATTTTAGTTTTGTCAACGGCTTTGCTGCATGATGTTTTCTACGATAAGAATCGCCCAAACTATATGAATTATGGATCGCTGGTCTCTACGATAGGACACGAATTCGCACATAGTTTGGAAAAGCTTGGTAATACAACAGAGGAGCAGAGGGGGAGATTTTTCTTCATATACAACGATGCTTTTGTCACTGCGTTCGGAGATTCTTACAAATGTTTCGAGGAAGAATATAAACGTTTTTACAACAAAACCTATTCCCAGGTAGGCGACATAATAGTTTTATTTAATTTGAATTGAAAATGAAAATTGATGACCTGAAAATTGAATACCCGTTTCAGTTTTTTTCTTTTGTTCACGAAAAAACAGTTACTCAATATGACACTCGATGCATATGTGTTCTTCACGAGTGCACGGTATTATTTTCGTATTTCAAGTTTCTAGCTTAACTGGACTTTTAGAAGAAAATTGAAAACTGAATTGTAGTCAACATTTTAGAATAGGGGTGGGTTGAGGAAATTTTGTTATAGGAAAGACCCATCTTAATTTCATAAAAGCATTCTGTCGTATGAATTTAGGAAGAGCATTAATATTAGTTGGAACTATATTTTCTCTATTTCAGTATCGTAATGAGTTCATTACAGTACTAAAAGTAGTGCTGTAATGAAACTCATTACAGTATTATTTTCAGTTGAATTTTTCGTCTTGTAATCTCCGTAATCTGTCAAATTTCATAAGTCACACCTCACACCAACTGCCTAGATACATTACAAAAGTCACTCATTTGAATTTCGGGAATATTTCACAAAACTTGTCTGAAATAGAGAAATTATCGTCTAATACTCGTTGCAGAAGGCAATTCCAACACTCATGCTTTCGAAAACTTGCTCCTTCGTCGATCGTTTTCGAATTTCGCATTTGTGTTAGAATAGGAGCTCATTCTGCAACTTGTTTCAGAATATACTCTTAAGTATTTTTCGCAGGTTCCGCAGAACGTGAATGCAACTTTGGAAGAAAACATAGCTGACTTTATTGGAACAGACATCGCGTACGAACTCTATCAAGATTACGTGCACGAAAATGGAGTTGAAAAAAGACTTCCAGGCGTGGATATGACTCCAAACCAATTATTTTGGGTTATGACAGGAACTTTCTTATGTAACAAACCTGTGACAGAAAAAGAATACTTTTTCCATGCCTCTAGTGAATATAGAATAAATTATAGAATGAGAAATTTACCACAGTTTTCCAGGGATTTTCATTGTCCATCAGGAACGTTCATGAATCCAGAAGAAAAATGTTTGTTGTACTGATATTGTTTGTTAATTATTAAATAAATGAATACTAAACAATATGAACCAATGGTATATTCACATTCACATCTTTCATGGAAACGAAAATTAGGTTTTTTACTTTAGGGAGAAGCCTTCAGTGGTTTCTGACTCTATAGAGTGTGGTCATTTGAAAACGAAAGAGAGCCATTTGCGGCGAATTGTCCACATTCACGGAAAACGCCGAGAAAGATCGGTTGTGTTTGGAGGGAAATAGCCAAACCCAAAACGGGGAGGCTCGAACATTCAAATTTTGAATAAGGAAGATGGGATGGGTGAAACTTAATGATTATGAAAGCTTATGATGGATTGAATTTGATTAATTCAATGGATACCTGTAATATTACAAGAAAATCCGATTCGTGAGGAGACATGGATATTTTTTCAAATTTCGATTTTCATTTTAAATCAATGGACTCTCAAAAATTGTTTTTCAGAAGTTAAATAGTCAGACTATACCTCTACAATAATCAATAGAGAAAAATTGGCCATGTGATACATAATTTGTAAACTCATCCCGTCAGCCTAATAATTGAAAACATAATTAGGATTCGTGATCTTGCACGTGTATCCTGATCGTTGGACTGTGATTTTTCCTCAAGCAAATATTTGCTGATTTTAGTAACTCAAAATTTCTGGGAAATGATCAATGCAAGATCACGAATCAGGGAAAATTATGAACAGATATCTATTGAAATATTTCATGGAATATTTTTGAATTTTTCTTTTTTTCTGAGACTGACCGTAAAATAGTTATTCATGACAAGCTCATACCCGCGGCTCCGCTCGCGTTATATTTCAATTTAAAACGGTACTGATAGGTCCGCAACCCCACATTCATAATCTCGTATCGAAGGAAAGACAGCACGTGAATACATAACGAAACGATGTCGCGTATAATTTCTTGCTCAAATTCACACTCGTTCAACCGAGCGTTCAACCTACTGTAACTTTCAAAGCATCCATTAGAAAACTATACTGTAAAAAGCATCCTTCATCAGGAATAAATGCCGCAAATAACAATCACATTCATTTTTATATTGATGCATTCCATGCCAGTCAAAAGCCCCCTTCGAATTGACCATTATTTTGGATTGAATTGAAAATGTTAAGAAAGTGGCTATCGTGGGTTGTCTTCGGCAGTTAAGCTATTCCGTCGCGGACTATTTTTATAGAACTTTTCGAGCACTACAAAATTGTCTTTGACCATGTTTCTCTATCTATTATAGTTTACGCAGCGTAGTTACACACGGACATTCACATTTATAATATTAGTATGGATACCAGTGCAGAAAGGCATTGATATTCTTACACGAGTTCAAAATTCAAAAACGAGCCACGAAGTGGCGGGTTTTGGAATGAACGAGTGTTAGAATGAGCCTTCTGTACGAGTATCATACATTATTTTCTCTGATTCGCTGAATTCTTATCGAAATTAATGAAATATTGGCGTAAATATCGTTACGTAAGTTTTGCATTGAAAAATATTGATTGGCAGAACTGTTTTCTATCTCATGAAATTTGACAGATGTCGAATAAATTCGTGGTGGGAGGCCAACATGTCATCAATAAATATTACTGAAAACAGTGTTGGAATGAAATTTGAATGAAATAGTCTAACATTTTTTTGTTCTACGAGATGTGGCAGAATGAACGGATTTGACAAATAATTAGAGAAAATAACAATTTGGTGTTTGTGTTTTCACCGGAGGAATCATAAATAGATCAAACACTGAAATATTGATCAAGCATATTTTATATACTTACAATATAATTCATACTATGAAAAGTTTCGGGACGACTTACCTGTAACAAAAAAAATATAATTAAAGAAAGTTAAATCAGCATATTATGCATGTGTAGTTAAGTATTATACAAATGAAACTCGGGTAAGAGTTGCAGTTAACCATATTTCATGAAATGATCGAAAGGTACCTATCCACAATTGAAAAAAATTATAGCGATAAAAACCTAAAAGTAAAAATTTTTGGCTGATGAAATGAGAAATTATCAATAGTCTAATTCAGCAATTCTGGAATGTCATTGTTTGTCTATACATCATTATCATAATTCAGAAATATATTTCCAAATTAATTATTTAATAATTGATATATACGAATGGACATCGAAAAGACCCAAAGGTACCAAAACTGAAATATTGGAGTTGGATAAGAAATTTTAATATTTCTCAATGTTATATTTGTCAATTTTTATCCTGATAACAGTGGAAAATAATAAATACCTATTCTCTAGAGTTATTATAATGATGAGAATATGCAAGGAAAACAAAATTGTCTGAAAAAACCTTTTTCCGAACTCTAGAGATTTTCTTGCATACTCTATCAAATTCGAAAACAAAAAAATAGATATGTTGATATTAGTTCACTAAGCTGATGAGGTTGAAGACGAAGAGAGGAAAGAAAAAATGTTTTCGATCTTTTAACAGATCAATAGTATGAAAAGGTACAAGAAATTTGGTAGAGATTCTGTGAAAATTCGGTTTATGGCAGATCCATTTTTATAAAACCTCATATGCGAAAGCTCGGCACAGAGTAAAGAGTACATCATTTCACTCCCCATAGAGAGTCGATAGACCCTTAACCCTTCAATATTGTAATTAAGACTCTCATAACTAGATATCATATATATTTATATACGAATTTTTTGTGATAAAGTATATATCCATAGACGTTTGGAAGAACAACCTTTTGCTCCAGTGTCAGTTAGAGTCAATTCATGTTGTGGAGGAGACAAAATACTGTATTTTTGATTAATTGCTTCCAGATCAATCTAAAAAACGGTTAATTGTATGTTTAGAAGCTTTTTTAACCGAGGTTTAAACTGATAAACATAAGGATGAACATATAGTTTCACGATGATATTATCCCATCTTCTCCTGACTTTTCACTGCAATTAATTATTGGAAATAATTCAGATCATTTTTTCTCCATCACAATGTACATTCGATACTATGACACTATCGGTAGGGTAGCGACAGCGGAACGTGGTAATTAGTTAATTGGTACACAATTTGGCTATAATTGTTATTGGATCCAATTTGATGAAAAAAGTGAATTTCTAAAATCTTATGGATGTATTTTTGGAATCGAAAGAAAAAAGTGATATTTTTCTAATTTTCATCCAATTCTGCCTAATTTATATGTATCAATGTAATTTCTTGTAGTTGTTCTATTTTGTTATACCGTTCATTTATTATATTATAGTACCAGTTATATATTATTTATAATGATAATAATATATATTTTAGATTGTAGGTATGTAGATTTTCAGAGTGGTAGTTTTTTTGATTAACTTAGACTATAGATAATATATTATACAAATTGGGAATAAAATGATGTTAAAGTTGTGTACAACAATTAAATTATGTTGATTCAATTTCTCAATTCCCGTTATTCAAGTTTTAATCTGAGTCACTTTAATGAATACAAATAAGGGGCGGAATGATATTCTCTGGATTCTGGCTCAATACCTATAGTTAATTTAATGGGACTCGAACCTCATTTTTTATTTCACAAAAAAAGTATTGTCATTCACATAATTTATTCACGTTCGCAATCAGCACTATACATTAATTTTCATTCATTTATCATTTATTCATCGCAAAATCTGAAAAATACTATATAGTTGAATGTGCCAGTGAATGAGAGGTCTGCCGGCCTGAGCTATTGCTCGTGTGCTATCAGCCTCTCGGTATGATGAAACATTTCAACTAGAAATAACAAAAAAATATACAAAAACAAAAAGGTAAAACTCCCCTAACCGGATAATGAAACCCGCACACATTGGAATGATCTGAAAAAAATCCCAGTTGATCTGGAATTCACTGCAACCAAATCCTTCCCCCATCATATATAGATGAGAAAGACCAGGGCACGTGAACTGTCAAATGAACATCATCAAAATTTTGCTGCAAGAACAACCATAAATCTATACGAGTGCTGGACGATATGAGCCTTTAGTTTCTTACAGTGCTCTCTATTTCGAATATTGACATATATTGCCTAGTCTTTCATGGTAGAGAAGTTATAAGTTCTCGAACTAGGACAAGAATGATCCTGCTGTTATAGTTGGATAGTGATTTGACATTGCCTCGAGAATGTCAATGAGAAAAAGCCAGCATGAGCAAACAACACATATCGAAGAGCAAATAATGAACGTGAAAACATGTGTGTCTATTTGCTCAGCCAGAATACTGATGAGAGTCTATTCTTATGTCTGTATGATAATTGATCAAATATTTGGATACTACAAACTACACAGGAGGTTTCATGAAAACATAACTTCAGGAGCTTATTGTGTCTCTGAAGTGAAGGTAATGTTGCTTCAAACTTTGAGTATCTATCAATGAAAATTACAGAAATATCAAATATGAAAGTTCAGTCGAAAATGTTGTATACACATTCAGCTAACTCTTTGACATATTATTTCAAACTATCTGGAGCTAGTGATACTTCAATCAGGCAACAATATCGAAGTTGTTTAGATGAAAATATGCTGAGAACTTTAATTTAACTCTTCATTGTTTACAAACATTCGAAAATATCTTAAATGTTTCAGTTAGCGATTTCGTATACCAACCACGTTCGTTCGTGAAAAAACCATTCGTATTTTGTACGATTACCTACTTTTTTGTGGATAAATCAAAAAACATTGTGCCTTTAGTAGGGAATTAATCATGAATGAACAACAAGTTTTTTTTACTACAAATCGCAATCATAAGAAGAATCACCCATAATCAAAGCATTAACGGCCAGTGACATAATCGAAAGCTGCTTTCCCTTGAGAAACCTCCTTTACAATTTAACAAATGAAATGCGTCACATAAACCTATTCTAAGCTTGAAGCATTAAGTATAAATACATATATCAATACTCAAGAACCTCAAACTTGTTCTGTTGTCTATCATCTGGTTTTCTATCATTTATAAAATTTCCAGAATCCTCCCACAATATACTTCAATCGATAGCTATCATACCATATTCGAAATTCGATTACTTATGTGAAATTATTTTCGTTTACTTTAAATTTTCCATGGAACATTGCACCAGTTCTTGCTCTTCCTTTATGTAATTTCAATTTCTAAGAAACATCAACCACTGCAAGAAATGAATCACCTCTTCTCAGAATAGCCGACCCAAGAAAAGTTGAACGGAATAAAAGAAAGCTCTTATCTAGTTAAATGGCGGTTAGATTACGTTTATGGAACCGGAGCAACTTTTTCAAGCTTCCTTCAAATGCAGTTGCTTGGCACAGTTTTATTTGAATTTACTGAGTGCATCGTGTGTTATTTTGGAAGTTTAATTCTTAAAACAGAGTTATTGAAGAGTGAGATGTTTTAGAAAAGAACAACTTTATAATAAAATGAAAAAATCCTTCTCCTCATTACGATTACCTTCCTCGAGTTATACGAAAGAACTATTATTAGGAATACATAACACTAGACTCTCTAGTACCCCTCTATAGGTTATTCATTTTTTCCATTTGAATATATAACTATGTTATGTCAATTGAATATATATAAAAACAAATTCGTTCACCTTGGAGATTCAATGACATTGTTTTCACTTTATAATGGATTGTGTTTTACAACCCTCAAAAAATCTATCATGTACCTATAATATGAAGTGCAACTACGTAGACACACATCACATCAAAACCTAAAAAACTGAAATGTTTGTTTCCGCATAGGAAGTACTGGCATTATTCGCTGAAAGTCAATTTGTTGAGCATTCAAAGTTGGTATGTTCCCCAATGAAATGATGTCAAGAAGATACATTGAAAACCGTAAGGCAATAAACGATGGCGTTCTTCTCTTGAGAATAATTATAAACTCGTTTTAATATTATCACGCTGAGTTTGATCTAAGTAGTTCACGCTCAGTCTTGAAGAGTTATATTGATGTGTTTTAATCATTTATGTCAACAAGCGTATTTGGCACTATACGTGACTTAAACATCCATTAGTATGTTGTAGTATGATTATCGTGGATGTGTATGAGTTACAGATTGGGTAACTCGGATTATAGATGATAGTTATTTAGGCTGTCATGGCAATATTTCATCTAGATGTTATCTTTCACGGACGAACTAGTGAAAAGGAAAATAAGATCCACCTTTCAGATTTGTTTTGAACCGTTTTTGTTCCAACAAAAAATTAGTTTGAACACACAAGCTCCCCGATGAGAGATTTATGTCAACTGTTCTCTTAATAGACAAGATGGTTACACCTGAAAGAATGCTATAGAAAAAGGTTCATATTATTTGATATGAGTGACTGAATTACCTCTTTCTGGTTCACTTCGATGTGAGGATTTAGCTGATTAGCCAAATTGTTTTTAACTTGTCTGGTGCATTTGCAACTGGTTCTGTTAGGAGATTGATTGATTCAATTTGAATAGGTACAAATGTACTTAGTTTCCGTTTGTGCAAGCAGACTGTAAGCAGCATCTATGAATTAGCTATGAAAATATATTTTTTTTAATTTGATAAAATGGATATTTGTTCTAAGTTCTAAGTATAATTGACTGAATAAACAACCCTGTTTATTCTTGTTTAAACATTAGATTACTGCCTTAAGATGCTCTAAGTATTCATTCATTGAAACTGAGGTTGAGGTATGTGAGGTATATGAATTCTATATTTTCAATACAAATTTTCCTTACATTATGAAGTGATAGCGAGGTCTGCTACAGATGCGAGACAGAAATGAATTTCCCCGAA
The DNA here is from genome assembly GCA_038502775.1 of Hippodamia convergens. NCBI lineage: Eukaryota > Metazoa > Arthropoda > Insecta > Coleoptera > Coccinellidae > Hippodamia > Hippodamia convergens. The sequence goes on from CM076607.1 coordinate 123,096,720, forward strand.
GTTTGAGTACTATTTCACGCACAATATGGGTGGCTTTCACAAAACTTCAATTATGCGATTAAAAACCCTTACGTAAATTCGAACCAATCGCATCCCTCGTTTTGAAATTTCAACGAATCTCGGTGGCTCCAATTAATATAACGGTACAATCAGAGTTTTGTGAAACCGATCCTATATCACACAAAATTCGAAACTAATAATTCTGAATTGTGACAATATTCATGAATATATCACAACTTTAATCATGGCCTTTTTTATGCTATGCGAAAGGAGACACTAAATCGATCTACAAGCATTTTTACCATAACATGGTTGTCAAGAGGTTTTGAGGAACAAGGATGTTCCCTACTCAGTAAGTGTCCCTTTGAATTCAATCAGATTGTTCTCGATTTTAGTCCCTGCAATAAAAAGACTGCTTATCCTTTGAGCAGCTAGAATAACTTTAATGAGTTTTACTTTTGGAAGTGAATAACCCACTTGACCTCATCCTCCATTGGGAAATCCATTCAATATGAAATCTATTTTCTACTACTACTAGAAAAATATCGGGTTGTTGTATGGGGAGTTTTATTGTGAAATCAACAAGTAGAGTGTATTCATTCTGCAATAGCTTATTAGTAACCACCAAGTCCGGTCATTCTGAATGAACGAAGAGTTTAGATCATAGCAAGGCTGAAGTACTTTAAAACAGAATAACAGACATTACCTTGCAAATAACTCATGAAATTGGTAGTTAATGATCTACATCTGTTAACATCCTACTGCAGCTGAGTCATATATTCGTAACTTTAATGAATTTCCATTTTTATTGCGAGTTTTCCTTACTGCCGCTATCAAGTTTATAGTCCTGGTCTTCGGATGTTCAATAATTTTATATCATTTTGATTTCTTACCCCCGCAGTTACCGAGTAATGAAAGCTCTATATGGTCTGGAAAATATCAATTTAATGGCTTGCTATTCAGTTGAATTTCTTTAAAGTACACATATTCTTATTGACAACGAAATACAATAACTTACCAGAAAGTTGATAATTTAAATAATTGTATGATGGATATGCAATACACCCTATATCAATGTTCGAGACTCATTACTTGAGAAAAAAAATTTTCACCGATCAGGAATGTCATCAGTATAGTTAAAGTGAATGATAAAATGTGCTTTTGGTGAAAATTGGCTCATGAAATTAAATCGAGAAAGATATTTCACAATTTATTCTGTATTTTCGCGATTAAGATTATGTCATAGTGACGTACTTTCTCAAAGTGCAATATATTCTGGGATGGCGGAAAATTTGTTGAACTCATTGATTGACTCAAGAAGAAATAATGAAGACGAATGAAGGAATGTCATGAGGTAATAAAGCGTTACTTCACAAAAGCCGTTAGAATCCGAAAATATTAGAACATTGATAACGGGGAGAAATAAACTTTTATCTAGCCTTTTGAATTCCGCAAAATGAATCTTTCTAACAATATATTACATTTTTTATGTTCTTTGAAATGTTTCAAAGTTAAATACTCATTTTTAATTTAAAGAAGATAAATGTTTTAAAGGTATTTGCTTATAATCTTATTGTTTCCGGTAGCCAGTAGGAAAAAGTACAAAATGTTACCAACGACTTGTTAACCTGGGGTAACTAGATCATAACGAAGGAGCCCTTTGATGAAAGTCAACCACGGGTTAGGTAACCCTTAAGATAACCTAGCATTGATAACCAGAGTTATGTTCTGCCTCCATTACTGAAACATGATTTCATTATCAGAACCAAATCATTTCAAAATAGAAAAATTTTCATATTACTTACTCAATATATATTCTTTCAATTCAGAGAGCTAAAATAATACAGTTACATATTGCAACTCTCAGGTTGGTGCAACCCAGGAAAACCATACAGGTCTGCAGTATGATTATATGAGGAAATGGAAAAAACCTAAGCTGAAAAAAAAACCCTCAGGTACCTCATCCGTGAATGAAAAAATTTTCTAGATTTATTAAATATCAGAGAAATCTTGTAAGATATCAGCGTGATCTAAGAAAACATCTTCATGTTATCCGTCAATGGACTCAGATGAACAGATTCTTCACGAAACGACTCGCAATTCTTAATTTGAAATGAAAAAAGACAAAATGAAAATATTAACAAATTATAATTATTGGTTTTTTCGTTAATTTTATCCTCCTACCTCGACGATATCCGTCTGACTCCACTTCAACACTAAATATTCGGAAAGAACGAAATTCCACCTTGAAATTGGGATTATCAGGAATGTAAGCACTGAAAATTCAAATTAAAGAACATTGTGAATGAATATTGTTACAACAATGAACATTTGCCACCCATATAAACCTTGGCGTTTTAAGACTGCTCCCTAAATCGAAATCCAATGAAGTTGATGACACCAGAAGTATTAACTCCGTCTTCTATAGGATGTTAATGCACTCATTCCAAGACTTTAAAGACTACTTGATATAACCATAAATTCCTTTTTTCAATGTCCGATTTTTATCTTAGTTATTTAAACTATCGTTAAACCCCAAACTTTAAAATTTCACTCTCTTCGGTCCTTTTTTCAGGAGGTAGTAAAAAAACATGAAATATTACCTGTTATATTAGGATTCCTGCTTAAAGGTGAATACCACGGCATCTCAAAAGGGTCGTTACAATGTTCCAGACGAAAGAGGTAGTCATAATGGCACTGGCAATTAGATACAGGACCGGAATTCACAAGGGACCTCACAGGAGTTTAATAAAACGTGAACTTATGTGCATTTTAAAGTGTGAAGTATGTCAATTTCTGAAGATAGTAGATATATGTTTTCAGCTGTGATTTTTTTGAAATTATATGCAATCTGCTGTCTAATTTGATTATTTTCATTGATTTAGTTACTTTTCGCTTCTTCTAATGAATGATGCCCTTCTCTATGAAGTAATTCTTTTTTTTCTTGTTTTACATCTTCAGCTAGATTTTTCACTGTTTTCAATGGACAAACAGGGCAAAGTGACGATCTCCTACCAAAACAACAGATTCACCGTGTTGAAGGAATGTTAGTAACTGGAATGAATATTTCTAAATTTTCTACATAATATGTTTTTCTGAAGTAGAAATCATCATCATTTGGATGTAACGTTTCGAATATTCTAATATGCACCTAGTTTCTTCGAACTGAGTTTTTGTGAAAAACACAAATAAAAAGGCAGTCAGATTTCTTGGAGTTGAATTTGAAGAACATAAATACGTCAATGGGTCTGATTTAGAAGTTTAATAAGCCGCTTCCTAACTTTTCGGTGCATCAACGGTATGGTATCGCTATACTCGGAAGTGTAAGCTGACTGAGTGCTTACATTTCAATGAGCGTTTTCTAATTGCGCTCGGTAAGCTAAGCTTTCAGTACTGAGTATACCCAGCATAGGGATACCATAGTGTTGCTGCTCCAAACCGGCCTCACTAATAAGAGTTCAGGAATTTGAAGGTTTATAAGTATCTATTAGATACTCAAAAGATGTATTTATTCCCCAGAAGGCAATTTTGAGGTGCATTTTCAATACCCTAAGAGAGAATCAAGCAGACTGGATTTTAGATCCGGCAATATTTTGATGCTTGCCAGTTTAAATATCTTTGAAATTGCATGTTATATTTTTTTTAACAAAATCTCTCTCGAAATAATGAAGAAATTCATAACATGAATACACGCCAAAAAGGCTTGATTGACACAGAGGTTGCAGAATACAAGGTAATCCAAAATGCACGTAACTATATAGGACCACGTATTTTTATTTTTCTGAATACACGATTAAGATATTTGAGCCGCGTTTCTGAAACACTCTTGATGCATAATACTTTATTTCTATTTCAGTATCGTAATGAGTTCGTTACCGTTCTTTAGAACTGTAACTACTTTTAAGTAGTATTGTAATGAAATCAACAAAGCATTGCATTCAGTTATATTCTTCGTTTTGTGGTTGCCAATACTGACCTCCGATCCTATCAATTTTAAAATTCAAATTCCGTAATCTGTCAAATTTCGTTAGTCACACCAACTCGTAAGATACAATACAAAAGTCACTAGGATGTATAATCTGAATTTTTATTTGAATACTGTCCGGTCCAATATTATAATTTTCGATATTATTGTTCGTTACTGTGTTGATATTTGTATTTTTACCAATATTTTCAGAATTTTGACGTTATCCATGAAATGTAATTATTGTTGTGTTTATTCTATAACTATTTTGTTTAAGAGACAATATTTTATATCGATGCTCCAATTTTGTGAAACATGATCTCATGATCTCATTTGATCCCAGAACTTTCATTTCACTAGGGTCCCCACTTATCTAACTATCGATCGAACATAACCTTTTAGGAAGCCAATCAATAAATTATCTGCCTAATAATTCCTAAATTTATACAGATCTATTCATCAAGACACAGCTCGAAGGGAAAAATTCACATCATTTCCATATTCACATTTAGCCCATTTTGACAAGAGAACTGGGAGCCTTAGGGGGCCAATCTTAAGAATTAATCATTCGTAGTGCACAGCGTTGTAATTGTGATAATTACAGACACCGCATTATGACCGATTGGAATCTGTATCATTAGAGATAAAAATACTGTAACAAGTGAGCTATTTTATCCACCTGCAGGATCAAATATTTATATAAATGGGACTTCCTGCTTCTTAACGTAGCAGATAATCAAACGTAACATCTCCATGGTCCGCGAATTACCATAATATAATTTTCTAGAAGTCGTGACTATTCTTGTTTTATTGTTATCGATTGAAATATATGTTATTTTTCTGAAAGTTTTAAGAATTTTTTTTTGCCAGTCATGGCATGGAACTAGAAATAATCAGGAAATTTTTAATTCTGAATGAATGGAAAGAGAATTGTTAATTGACATCGATGAAACAAACTAAACTAGTCTGAATATTTTCATTAATTTAAGAATTTGTCCTGATATAGACTCCGAACCGTTACAAACAACAATTTTTTTTTAAGGATTTGGGCCTTGACAAATCAGTGCACGAGTTGGCTTTTTTCCATTATTTAAATATTTTTCTAATTGTTTCTTGTTCAAGAGACTGGGCATGAAAACTTGAAAATTTTAGGAAAATTTATTGTTTTTGTGGGAAAAAAATAAAAGGAACTTTCAGCATCATTGAAAAAGAATGAAACTCGTATTGGTAAATAATTTTATATTTGCAGGTACAACAAAAATTCGACCAAAAATCAGAGGTAGTCTGACAATTTATATCCACCTCGAGAACCGGATTAAAAAAAATCACAAGAAAGTCGAAATCGTAAAAAAAACGAAAAACCACAACATTCTAATGTGAATTTTGCGAGAATTTTGTTCTGATAAGAGAATAACCACGATTTAGATTAATGAAATACATCAGTGGGAATTATTTAAACATAAGATTTATTTGAATAATACAGGAAGAAAGGAAATCCTGCGACATGAATATATTTTACAAGACAGTAGAGAAGCAGTAGGAGTTTCGGTATATTAATTTGTATCCTCAAACGTTTGCTAACCAATGTGAGTGTTGAGTATTCAAAAAGCTTCTTTTATTTTTGGGAATATGAGATCAAAATGTAACGATCGGGGCTCGTCTCATTCCAAATTCAATAATAATTTAGGTATCGTCCTGATTTTTTAGTGAATTCTGTGAATAGCACACTACTTAAATTGCCACTTCGGCTTTGCCTTATTCGTTCCACTAAATATGTTTTCATTTTTTCGGTCAGTTCTCAGTTATTGTTCTCCAGTGATTTTATTAGAAATTTCAATGCAGCATCAGCGATACATAAATTATCATTCCGCCGACAATTTGCTTTTACTGTCAATTAATTGTGATCAAGACCATTGTTTGAGACAATCCCGAACATTTCGGAATTATCCGAAATATCCAGTTACGAGGACCAAATTGGATTTTACAACTTACACTCATACACCTCTGAAAATAGGTTTTGAGAAAATAATCGTTTTACAAGATGTTTTAGACAGTGTTATGGCCTCGGTTATGTCCATATAAGTATTTCTTTCACTTGAACAATATATTGTAAGCAATTCGGCAACTTCGCACCTTTTATTACTCTTGAAGCCATTATTTTGAGCAGTCCATGACAGTTATTTCCATCGTAAACGACATTCCGTTAAAAACGGAAATAGCTTTTATATCCTAAAAAATCGGAGTTAGATCTACTTTTGAAAATTTCGTTTTCCACTGAGGTACACCGTTCTCAGATCTTCTAACATTCATTACTTTTATTGAAAGTACATTTCAAGAATTCTTTACAAGGCGATTAAAAATGAAGAAACTGTCATTGGGAAAATATGGTACTTCATCAATTCATACAACTTGTATTCGTTATTTCAGAAGAAATTATAATTATGAGCATGTGTCCTTCAGAAGAACGTCTATTTTGTGTTCTATTATGAATAATTTATAAGGGAGATATTAAGAGTTATATATAAATCTCGACCACAATTAATAAATATTTCAGAGGGAAAATATTAATTCTTTGTTTCAATATTTATATTCTCAGAAAAAATGTATTACATGAGATTAACTGCTTGAAATCGAGAGGTTTATTTGTCATGACAGAATCTATCAATTTGTCAGAAGTTTTTTCCTGTGAATTCATTATATAGAATCAATTATTTTTCAATAGGAAGTATTTATTGTCAGGGATAATAAATTTGCGACCAGAACGAATACTTTGAGAATCTGACGCATGAAGAATCAAGAAGTAGATACTAGTTATTTATCTTAGCGTGTGAAAGAAAACTACACAACTCAATTTTCTGGCTTCAAAATGAAAATAAGGATGAAGTGATTTGTCAACAAAATTCTCATCGATTGTATATATGAAGAGGTATATGGAATTTCTTCGAGTATATTATGTCTACTGAAATTTTAGAATTATTGATGCATTTGTCAATTGTCAATGCGTTAGTAGTTTGATTGTTTGATTGATCTATATTTAGGTAGTTTGAGGTAATGTGATTCAACGTTAAATTGAATTTGATTTATTGTATGTCTAGTATATATTAAGCAAAGGCTTGAATTTCAGAATATGGACGCAGTGAGCATGACAACAATGTTCCCAACAAATTATTATTATTCCATGGGTGCGCTGACAAGGATCATGACGAAGCTTCTATCAATCAAATCAACGTGAAACGAATGTCCTAACTTCCATTAGCATTTTAACAGGCCAAAGTGGTTCTCTCCTGATGGTGCAGCCGCTAAGTCGGTTCAGCAGGATCCGAAACAGGCAATCAAATTTATTCGGCATTTTTAATGTTGACCCACATGCAATAAACGAATTATGTTTCACGAAATTATACAACCTGGTTGTTTACTATCTTCGTTTATTCATGAGTTCATCATTCCCTTCCTATGAGATATCTTGAACGTAAGGTTGTTGTTCACTTCAAATTATTGGCTGAGAAGACTTCGTGTGACCGACAACTCTTTATGTGTGTCCAATAACAGAAATTCATTTCATGAAATAGTCGAGCTTTACTAGAAAATTATTTTCATATTTTCGAAAATTACGTTTCTTAAATTATATTTTAATAATATGATGAAAAACATTAACATATCAGAACACTATTATTTTCCTCCGCAGGATCCAACGCAACCATGAAAAATCGAAAAACGAAAGTTACCGAATACTCTCATCTTCCTTTTTTCTTCATATCTTGAAAAGTATTAGATGAATGCAACGATTTTATTAGGAACGAAAAAAGGGAAAAACATTTTTTTTATTTTTTTCATATCCTGTATAAGTGAAAGTGGTCAGGCTTCAAGAGTAAAGCCATTTACTCTCTCCCAGTATTTTTTGTTGTGGTAAGTACCTACATCTAATAAAGTCCCCTTTTCTTCAATCACTTGGGTGGTTATGATTCTACCACTCGGACATATGTTTATTGTCTTTAATGAAAAAACTTTATTGAATAAAAAGCTCATGAATTTCGAGAAGCTTTCGTCATTTTTTGTTTTTAGGACAGTACTAAAAATTAGACTACACATATTACTTGAGCTTCTCAATGAGAGTTGCGATTTTTCATAAAGAACTCTTCCTCTTTTTCTTCAGTACACTCTTGAAAGGTGCCTTTCCATAATAAACCTGCAATTCCAAACTTGTGTGGTTCTTCAACAACTGGTGTTGTTCCTTCAATATTTGTTATGATGTTGTCGATACACGTTGCAGAATGAGAGGTGACACGCAGACGAGTAGTCAAACTAGTGAAGACTGAAATTTAAGTATCAAGAATGGACCAAATCTCGGTTGAAGGAGAAACGATGGCAATATTCAAGTCACCTACTATAAAAAATTCCTTTTTTAAAAAGACATTGATCAAATGAATGACTTGATTGTTCATAAATATTTTGAAAACCCAAAGAAATAGGATATTATAACTACAGCCAATGGGAAGTCTGTTGAGTTCAATATCCAGTTAAATAGCACAATACATAAAGGATTCTATGACCTATAACCGGAGCAAAATCAGCTCTGTGTGTCGAATGCAACCCCTCTTGAACTAATATGACACCAATTAGCATCAATCAGATGGTGTTTGAAAGAACAGGGCTGCTACTCAAAAGGTCCTCTATTGATTTTCAATACTCTATTAAACATAGAATATGTATTTGATACTTCTGTAGAATGTGTTCTAGTTTCAGTGATGAGGCCTGATTACTTTCACAGGAGGGACAGATATTTTATTTTCTATACATTTCCTTAGATGAAATCGTATTTAGATCAGGCGAATGAGGTGTCCATTGTATTGATCTTCCTTGACTTATCTATTCATTCGGGAATGTTCATTCAGCCAACTGACTAATAATTATTGTCTCCCTCTATCTGGTGGTGCATGATCAAATGCTTGTAACTCCGAAAAGAAAACGAATCGGACCTTTGTTCATAGGAACAGAAAAGTTCAAAAGAAGCACAGCTACCTTCCCTCAAAGTTTGTCATAGAGCTTGTGAGTCGGGAGGAACGGCCCAAACTTCAGGTGTGTATTATGAAGGTCGAAATAACTTAAAAAAACTCATATGTTGTTATCGGATTCTCATTTATTTCCAAACTATACGGTAATTAGTATATTATTATTGCTTATTGAAGAAAGACACGAATCAATTAGAAAAGCAACGAGAGCCCTTCGCAGACGAAGTCGAATCTTTTTGGAGGTTAATGGCAGGATTTTTGAGCATATAGTAAAATAATGCTGTGAATAAAAAAAATTTTAATGCAGAAAATGTAGTTTGAGAACAAATGAAAATCGGAAAACAACATATGAGTTTTTTGAGATTATTTCGACCTGTAGGATACACACCTGGAGTTCCTCCCGACTCACCCTGTATAATGAAATTTTCCCTACAAATCCATTGATCCTTTCTTTGTCGTATTATTCCGGTAAAGGTTATACTTTGTCTGACCTTTCATGTCCTACGTTAATTTGAATTTTTATTTTTTATTTTCAGTATTTGTGATTCATGCGTAACAAGACAAAAGAGTTTAATACCTACTTCTCTGACAACTAATTTTTGGTATCGATGAAATAAGTTTCACTTGCAACAGTTTCCATAAATACTACTGTTAAATTTTTCTTATGCCTTCCGACCATTGTGTTTTACGATTGTTCCTTTTTCCCATTAGATTGATTAATTGAAATAGTTTTCCCATTCAAAAATTATAATCATTTTTTCATATTATGAAAATATTGGGGTTAAATACATCTATCTTATTATTTTACCTACAACTTCAAAGGATTTTCATCAAACTTCATTGAGAGGCAAATAATTTTCTTTACAAATAATAATTTTCATAGTGGAAATATCATTGTGTGAAAATAAAAGAACGAAATAAACAAAGCATTCTCCTTCGTGAAATGCTCGACAAGGCTTCGGCCAAGTAGCAATCTGAGATGTTGTACAATCTCTAACTCGCGAATTGAAGGCACGATTCGAAAAAGGCAGCATCAGATAAGAGACAAGTTACCGCTTGATGTAGTACGTGCTACTGTAATAGCGCGCCACTGCATATTTTTTTAACCTCCTTGAGGCCGCTTGGTCTTTCTCGAGCTCAACGCCAGAGGGCATGCGTTGTTATGTTAATTCACATGTATATGCATATGAAATGAGAGGTCTGGATTTTTGTCCATAAACATCTCTCTTTCAAATTAGACGCTCGACCAGGCAATTCAGATGAAAACCAGAGATACTGTCGAGTAAGTGGATTAACAGATTCTTGTATTGGTTGTAATTAGTAAGTTTATATTTTGTAGATGTGTTAAATCTTGGAATTTCTGGTCTAGGGAGGATTTAGTCTTCATAAATTCAAAGTTGAAAATGTTTGCCCTTGATAGAGATATCAGGCGGAAATTATATATTCTTGTCGCGCAACTGAATAAACGCCATCGATACGAAAGCAATACGAAAATGTTTCATACGCGCACTTGTGACTAATACATTCGGTAATAACATGGATTATTCTGAAAACGGCTTGCGTTGCAGCTTGTAGATTTACTATTACGAGCCAAATATTAAGAATAAGACCTTATGAAGTCACCCACACTCACACAAAGAAGTTCGGATTTTGGTAGCGACTTGATCGCGATTGAATTGTCATTCCGATTTGCGACAATCGCGTCGCTTTCATGGCAATAACTCCTAACCCAATCAGCACGCCCTCTCTGGAAATGAAGAATGTCTGGGTGCCCATGCTGAGATCTGAATTGAGGAGGACGAACTCGGCCCAAGAAAGCATTTAAACCTAACATGAACCAGACCTGACCTAACCTAACCTACTGCGCAGGTAGATAAAGTCGACTGTTTAGTCGCAGCGATTTTTTAGGCACATGTGCGTGCATTCCCTTTTAACTGCATGTGTTTCGTTTTTGCGACTAAACGATCGCGTGACGAAAAATCGCTTGTGCGCGAGTACCCTAAACGATCGCACGACGTTTAATCGCAAAGATGTAACACATTTGGATCCCTAAAAATAGGATCTTATCAATGATGGTCACTGATCAATTTTCAGTCTTCACTCGAGAAACACCAACGTTGTCAACCAACAGGATACGTTCCATTAGAATACATCTCATTTATTGTAAGAAATGATTGAAGAATAACTGTCACATAAAATAAAGTAGCAAAAAACGACGACCAAGACCTGAAACGAAGAAAATCTAGAAGTTGAGGCAGCCTAAAGGTGTTTTACGTCTAAAGAACATTCTTCTCCCCTTAAGGATCTCAATTCCTTCACATTCCGAACGGTGATAAGTGAAGAACTTGCATAAGGCCTTTTTGGATTCGACCGCGTAATCGAATTCATTACAGTTTTAAATAATTCACTCGCTCTGAGCCTTTTATGTATATCGAATGATATTAAGATTCAGCTTTTTCACCTCTCACAACGATTATTTACGGTCATCATATGACCATAATCGGAATCAAATTACCATTCGCTCTGCAGGATTCGAGAAATGACAGTCACTTTGGTTTTCGCTTTAGTGTGGGTGTTTTAGTGAACGAAAAGTTGTTCGAATGCGTTAGATGTACACATGGTTCGTGCATGGCATCGGAAACCCGTATTCAGACGATTTGGGCGTTATTCGCGAAATGATAAATATCTATGTTACATACATTTCTTAGAATTTATTTTTGACATATATATTCGTTTCGTTATTCATGATTACCGATAATATAGTCGTATAAATATGATATGAATGTAAAGGTGCAGTTACACAGTGAGTGGTCCGCCGAACCTTTCTAGACGAACCACGAACCACAAACCGTCTGACATAGGTGATTTTTGATTTATTACAAACTACCAATGTCAGACGGTATCTTGCGCGTGGTTCGTCCAGACAGGTTCGGCGAATTGCGCCTTTATTATTAACTGCCCTAAGTTGTCCTGTACCAATAATAATAATTTTGATATTGGTCAGTATTTTGATATTTTTTTGATTTGCACTCTTGATTCCCCGAAACAAAATGAATTTTCAAATAATGGAAAGGGTCCAACGTGAATTTTTGCAATAATTTGTCAGATGCCCATGAGTTGGAAATCATAATTGAAACATTATCTGGGCTGTTTCCATTATCTGTGTGGTTGGTTGTTACCGACGTTTCGGCAAGCATTCGCCTGCCTTCTTCAGGGTGTTGTTGGTCCTGAGGAGGACTGGTTTTTGTCCACCTTGATCTGTCTGGACTTGTGCGCTCCATACTTTTTCAATTTCGCAATTATTGTGTGGGAATTCGAACGCCAGTTATCCGAGGTGCAATTTCCGAAACTTCACTCACTCTAACCACTACTCTACCGAAGCAAGAAATTATTATACAATTTAAGTTATCTATTAATTATACTCATTGTGGTAGAGGTCACTTTGACTTCATCTACCTGCGCAGTTGGTATGCGCAGTAGGTTAGGTTAGGTCAGGTTCATGTTAGGTTTAAGTGCACCCAGACATTCTTCATTTCCAGAGAGGACGTGCTGTTTGGGTTAGGAGTTATTGCCATGAAAGCGGTTTCTTTCAATTTCCTTGGTTCTCTGGCTTTCTGCAGTTACTCCTTCGGGTAGACGTTTTTCTTGAGGGATTTCTGGAATGTTTTTGAACTCCTCATCATGGTCTTCTGGACTAGAGCATATCTTGGTTGCTCTGTCGTATTAAATTTGGATACTCCTAATTTTGTATTCAGATTATGATAATATTCAGAGTAGAGATATTGGTCTGTGTGTGTCGTTTCTTTGTAGACTATGGTCTTGGGAGTTCTATTCCGAACCTACTGGCAAAATTGTGTTAAAATGTTATAAGAATATGTTAAAGATCCAATGAATTTGTTTGTCTGATTCTCATAGAGAGCACTAGTTACACGGTTCGTACCGAGTAGTATTTGACATAACTTTTTTCAATATTACATTTATTCAGCCAAATTTCAAACGACTTGATGAAACTTGATACTGTCAACTTTGTAACGTTTGCAGAATATTCTGATTCGAAAATTATGAAGTAATGAAGGATGCTGGTATAAAGGAGTCATAAAGTTATTAATTAGTAAGAAAGATGCAGATCTACCGCACTTTGATGGAAGATGTCGAATAGGTTGAGTAACCATTTTGAAAGGGGAGCAGAAGCTCCGATTCATTGGCCACCTCGATCTTGGATTACAGAGTTCGGTCGTATCTTGATGCTACAGAGGTGAATTCACCTCAAGAATTGAAAAACAGAATTCAACTTCACTTGTATGAAATCATAGCTGACGCCGAACCGCTTTGAGGATTAATAGATTCTTTAAATAAAAAAGGTAGAGTTGTGTATTCGTGAAAACGAAGGCCATTTCGAACACCTACTCTACTTGAATTCTCTCCTATGTTATTACTTTTTGTGATTTTCATCTTCATACATTAATCATTACTTCACACCAGAATCGGCTATTACTTCATAATTTTCAAACCAAAATATTCCGAAAACGGTACACAGTATCGAGTACACCCGAGAGTACACCTTTTCGGTGTAAAATAATATGATGTTTAAGTTCACTTGAAATTTTGAATGAATCTGGCGATAACTCAGAACCCAATCAGCACACCTTCTCTGGAAATAAAGAATGTCTGGGTGCCCATACTGAGATCTGAATTGAGGAAAACGAACTCAGCCCAAGAAAGCAATTAATCCTAACACGAACCAGACCTAACCTAAACTAATCTACTGAGCATACCAACCACGAGATAGAGTCAAGGTGACCTCTATCACAAAAAGTATAATTGATGTATGATTTCTTCTTCTTGATGTGGGACGGCGTCCTGTCATATGCGTTCTTGTAACATTGATGTTCATTATTTATTTTTGACGTTGATGTCCAAATGTCATACCAATTTAAAGTGAATAAAAATTCCCTGCTTCGGTAGACTAGTGGTAAGAGTGAATGGAATTTCGGAAATTGCACCTCCGGTAACTCGCATTCGAATCCCAACTGTAATTGTAAAATTGAAAAAGTATGGAGCGCACAAGTCTAGACAGAACAAGTTTTGCAAAAACCGGCCTTTCTCAGGACCAACAACATCCTGAGGACGGCAGACGAATGCTTGCTGAAACGTCGATAACAACCAACCACATAGATAATGGAAACAGCCCGAATAATGTTTCCAAAAATATGCCATCATCAAGAATATCTCGTTCACAATTAATAAATCTGATATTAAAAAAATTATGTTCAATACTACTTGGTACAAACTGTGTACCTAGCGCCCCCTATGAGAGTCAGACATAAAAACAAATGCATTGGATGTATCAGCTTCCAAAACATATTCATATAAAAGTTCATAACAATGTTGCCAGTAGTTTTGGCAGAATCGTAAAAAATGTGTATAATTTTGATTTCTTCAAAGCCCTTTCTCTCGAATACGGATGGCGTTATGAAATGTTTTAGTTGAATTATTTTTCAGTTTTCCATCTGTGCTAGAGAGGGGGTCCCCTTTTTTTTAACACCTTGTATATTATATTTGAACCTTTATTATGGAAATGGTTAGGACTCTGGCAGAATACATGATGAATTTCAATATAATTACAATATAGCGGATGTGGATCATTCCATTTCATTCGAATACAGACAGGGAACCCATTGTCAGAGGAAATTGAAATTAATTCAAGAGATAATGCAGAGATACCAACATCGGCAACCACAAAATAAAGCGGACTATTCGATTGGTTTAACTCCCTATAAATCACATCCATCCAACCACCACCGAATGCAGGGGCCTCACAATCCCCGTTAACGAAGAAGAACGACTTTGAAATTCGAGCAATTTGTGTGATCGGTCCGCTGGAATGCCAGACAAGACTCTTCTAAATCAACGTAATTTGTTGCGGGGATCCATAAGTTGGACGTAGCGCTGAGATCCGGTTTTTTAGATAGACTCTGATACCGTTTTCTCCAGTTTCCCCTTCAACCATAATAGTTCAATTGATAGTGAGTGTAAAAGTGTTGAAAGATCCAACCCAGAGCCGCATCCACCTAAATAGTTGAATTATGGCGTTAATGTATTGGCTTTCGAACAGTAAATCCAAATATTATATTACCTATGTAACGAACACAAAATGAAGTACACTTTGCATAGTTTGCAACACTCGCTTCAGCTCGTGTTGCAAAATTGCTATTTTTTGTGAGTTACAAACTATACTTTTTCTACAACAAAGACCATTTGAAGAACTTTTGTTCTTCAAATTTATTAATTATCATATTTACTTTCTTGTGAAAGTAAATATGCAAAGAGTTCTTTTATTGCTTCGGATCCATGAAAATTATTTGTTGTTGAAGTTAAATGTACATCAGGGTGAGTAAAAATTGGTGATACTTGAACCACAACTTTTTAACCGTGAATGACACGTTACGGTGGTCTGTTTTGGAAAAACTAATAATTCCATCAACTGCATTCCTCTATCTTCTTTTGTTTTCGAGTTATAGGAGATTAAAATTTGGGCGATATCAACTTAGGCCATTATCTCCGTTTCTATTTGTGCTAGGATGTTGAAATGAGAACATTATACAGGAACATTTTTTCATAGCAATTCAGTAGCGTACTTTGTTTTTTCCCAAGAGGTTTCCTTGCTGAGCTATAACATAAACTTGTGCTTTTTCTTATGGAAACAATAGTTTGAAATGACTTAGAAATAATCGCCATTTTTTCCCGTTTCAGAAATATATCATACGTCATACATCGCCCTCAGATTCATTCAAATATCGTGAAAAATAAAGTTTGTATTTAAAATTTGAATTATTGAGTATTAAGTAGGCTAAATCACAGAATAATATGTCTCTACGCATGGTGTCATTATTATTTTGCCATTGAATATTTGATTCAATTCTCCGTGGTTTGATCTCTGCTCAGAACAACTGTCAATTATTAGAATTCATGTCATGATTGCCGACAATATGGAAACTTCCGAAAACTACGAGAAATATGATATGTTGAAGTGTTTTATTTCAGGGACAATAATGACTTCGAACTGACAGTTATTCTGAACAGAGCTCAAACCACGGAGATCTGAATCAAGTATTCAATCGCAAAATAATAACGGCACCATGCGTAGAGACATATTATTCTGTGATTCAGCCTACTTAATACTAAAAAATTCAAATTTCAAATACAAACTATATTTTTCATGATATCTGAATGAATCTGAGGGCGATGTATGATGTATGATATATTTCTGAAACGAGAAAAAAATGGCGATTCTTTCAAAGTCTTTTCAAACTCAAACTGTTGTTTCCATAAAAAAAACACAAGTTTATGCTCAGCAAGGTAGGTAGGTAAATGTGAATAATTTTAACCCATCAGAAAATTTTACATGGGGTGTCAAAGTATAAATGTAAAAGTCATCTAATAAAATGTAAAAAGTAAAAAAGAACAATTTTGTATATGACAAGGTTACAATAACAATTAAATAAACAAATCAAAATGATCGTTCCAGAATTCTTGGAGGCTGTAGTATTCTCTCTGAAGAAGTAGGCTTTTCATTTCATTCTTGAGTCTCGTTTTGTTCATAGTTTTGAATTTTTGGGGGATTTTATTATATATTAGTATGGATCTGTGGTTCACACCCAGCTGAGTTGTTGATATTCGGTGGTATGGCGTCTTGCATTGGTTTGCGTTTCTTTTTGACCACCCTGTACAATTATTAAAGATCACTTCAGAAGAATTCGTGAAGCGTTGAATACTTTATATTCTCTTGATAATTTTCTATTATCTGAGTCGATGGCATCCCACGTTTTCATTTACCTGATTTAGTTGGTGGTATGTTTGCATTTTTTCAATTTTAGTAGCTGTGTTTAATTATTTTTCTCTACTTATGTGTCAATTCCGTTCATTCCGCTACATCCCGTAGA
The DNA here is from genome assembly GCA_038502775.1 of Hippodamia convergens. NCBI lineage: Eukaryota > Metazoa > Arthropoda > Insecta > Coleoptera > Coccinellidae > Hippodamia > Hippodamia convergens. Next base: position 123,113,636 of record CM076607.1, read on the forward strand.
ACACAACAATGTTAGAATATCTCATTCTAATTTCATTCTAACACTGTTTTTAGTAATATTAATTGATGACATGTTAGCCTCCTATCAGGGATTTATTTAACATCTGTCAAATAATGAATGATACTCGTACAGAAGGCCCATTCTAACATTCGTTCATTCCAAAACGAGCCACGAAGTGGCGAGTTATTGTAATAGCTAAAAGAAGTCGCGCACATGCGATTTTCTGTCGCGCGATCGTTTAGTCGCAAAAATGAAACACACACAGTTAAATGGGAATGTACACACATGCGACTAAATAATCGCAATCTTGAAGCCACGCGATTGTCCCAAATCAGAATGAGTCAAACGTGGCGCAATTCAATCGCAATTCAGTTGCTGCTGAACACCGAACTTTGTGCGAGTGTGAATTTCTTTTTCTTTTTTGGGACTTTATGAGGTCCTATTGTTAATATTATTTGGCTTGTAAAAGTAAAGCTACAAAGCAAGCGATTTTCAGGAAAATCCATGTTATTACTGAAAGGAGTTGAGATTAATTAGTCGCTAATTAGTTGCTTTCTTGGCGATTTCGATTTTTCAGTCGCACGACAAGAAATCGCAAGTGCGCGCCGAGGCTAAATTGTATGTTCGTGCTTACAATAATCATTACCTATATTTTTCCTCTCCTTATTGCCAAAAAGAAACAGTTCAAAAGTATAGCACCGTGGAGCTGAAACGTTAAGTGAGATTACTTCGCTATGCGTATTCAAAACGGGAATATGGTTCAGAATACTTGTTTTTTTCGATATCTATTACGAACACTCGTATGGTCGATTTTGGAACGTGTGAGTCCGCCGTAAAAACATATCATTATTTTTAATTGCGAGTAGAAGTTCCTTACTTGTGACTTATAATTATCTATAATACCGTTTTCATGATATGTTCACGTTCGCATTCAAATTATTTAATGATATGAACTTACAAAGTGAGAAAGTAGAAATTATTGGCAAAGAAAATATATAACATCTTCTACAATGAGGAGAATTCTCTTAATGTTTCAAGAGGTCGAAAAAATACCACATTCAATATTAATTTCAAAATATAATCAACACAATTCACATAATTGTCCCATTTCTTTCTGGAGTTTAGTCTGCCTCTTGAGCAAATATTTCAATATATTGAAATAGTCTACAACCTCTCTATAGAGAGGTTGTAGACTATTTTATGAATTCTTAATTCTTTGTTTCTTGATACGAACCACTATACACCTGACTCATTTCAGGTTTATGATTTGAATTCTATGGGAACAAAAATAAAAAGTTTTAAGAATCTACAACATTAATTCATCATTGCATTTCACTTCGACAAAATTGAGATAAACGGCAATAATCTGCTGTGGCATGCTGACTGTCTGCCTTAAAAAATTCAGACAAGTTGGTAAGTTCATGCATATATCTTTTTAGTTTAGTCTCTTTCAAGATACACACTTCGTTTTTTAGGGTTGTGATACCTAGTCGTTGGAATATGAACCTTATCTTCATAGAGATTGGAAGAATGTCCGCAACTCTAGATGTTTTTTGCACATGTCATAATAGTGAAGAATTTCAACTGACGTTGAGAAATTGTTCTCCGCAGAAAGCGATTTGCGTTCTTCATTGGGGTAGGACGATTATTGATGAGGTTCTTCATCATCCATTTGTGTTCGTTCGGATACAACCAATCGACCGGTATTGTGGTATCTTGCGCGGCATCACGATCGGTTTGTGATTCTATGGATAGCGCCAGAATTGCAATGGATTGATAAATACCACATTATGTTGCGATAAAAACGTTTAAGATCACTTATTCGAGATTGCACTCAATGATTGTATTCTATTCTGATCCATTACATCAATTAAATTGGGTAATGTTTGGAAATGTTTAGAAGAGGCCTATATGTAACATTGGATGTCAGATGGTTGGGAAGAAAAAAAAAGAAGAATGTTTAGAAATTACATATGGTTTTAATGCTAAGGAATTCAGCAACTCATCCTCACCTTCATGAAGGAATAAATTTTTCTGTCCAATCCTATTTTGGTGCAAAAAACCTCTTCCTCACTATCATCTACTGGACCAAGGAATGTTTTGAATTTTTTTTTGTGATGTTTATAAGGTAGTTAGAAATACAATTTTTTCATATAGGTATACTTGGGTTCGAAAACAAAGATGTAGACCAGAAATACATTTTTTCGATATAACACCCTTTATGTAACCTCAAAAATGAATGACTAAATCAAATAATGATCAACAATAGCTTGAGGACCGGTGAAACAACCAGAAAAGGAGCAAGGAACCTTTATCAAAATTGCCGATGTTCAGAATAATGATTACTTTCAAGCATAATGAAAATACTCTTGAATTCAATTTTTATATTTCACAAGATATAGGAATACCGGATGTGGCATTTAAAATACGAAAGTTTTTAGTCTTTATTTGAAGATGATATTTGAATATTGATTAGGATCACCTGGTATAATCTGGAGTAGAAATTTGTTTTTTGTTTAGGAGTAGTTAATAAGTCTTCGAAAAACGTTTGTCTGTATCGGCGGCGTAACTGTTTTCTTCATTAATTACCAGTGTGAAAAACTCCATATTTTAAATTGTTCACAATTGCGTCTAAGGTAAAATAGAATATAAACAGGACTATAGAATATTTCCTATAAGAATACTAGTGATCAAAATTACTGTCGAGAAATGCAGCAATGCATTGCCGAAAAATCATAGGGGAGGGATTTTCTTCGGGAAGTTTTCACTGCATCAGAGTACCTAATCTAATTCTTTCAGCAAAATAAAATGATTTTTTCGTTCAGCGGGCCATTTTTTGTCCTTATTTTTTTTTCTATTCGTTTTCTGCATTAGTGTTAAGAAATATGCTGTTTGGGGAATTCCATTTTTTTGTTCATTCGGCAGTTCAACCATTATTCCAAACAGTTTCCGTTAAATTCAATGAGCAAAATATAGGTAACCGTAGACCGGATGAAATTATAAAGGACCTTTTTGACTAGGTTTAGGGATGTCCGCACCAATATATTATTTCAGATTATTTCAGTATCGTAATGAGTTCATTACAGTACTGTTGGTTCAAGAATTGTCATACGATGATTTTGACCGACGGCTGGAATTTTGCGAACGGCTAATGGACATCTGTAATGTCGACGAAAATTTTGCTTCTAGCATAGTTTTTTCCGATGAGGCAACTTTTTGTTTAAATGGAACAGTTAATCGCCACAACTCAAGGTATTGGTCAAATGAGAATCCTCATTGGATTCAAGAAGCACTTACCCAGCATCCACAGAAGTTAAATGTTTGGATGGGAATTGTCGAAAATAAGCTTATAGGCCCATTTTTTATCGACGGAAACTTGAATGGTGACAAGTATTTCGATCTACTAAATAACGAAATTATTCCTGCACTTCAACAGAATGGGCAATTACCACGAAATATTTGGTTTCAACAAGATGGAGCACCTCCCCACTATGATAGACGGGTTAGGGATTTTTTGGATGCGAATTTTCCAAATCGATGGATTGGACGTAGAGGATTCATAGAGTGGCCTGCTCGTTCTCCGGATCTTAGCCCGTTAGATTTTTTTTTGGGGTTATCTAAAATCACATGTTCACATTAGACGACCAACAAACTTACAGGAATTGAGACAAAGAATTATTGATGAATGTGAACTAATACGTGGAGAAGTCTTGGAAAGAGTGACTCAAGAACTTCAACTTTCCAATAGTCATTTATTTCAATATTTCATTTCATATTGAAATTCAAAAAATTTGTGGTTTCTAAATATCTGATATCTATATACAAACATGCATTCATTCGAATTGTCTGCTTTATTCGAATTCGTTCGAATATTCGAACGAATTCGAATAAATTCGAATATTCGAACAGATTCGAATAAATTCGATCAAATTCGAATATTCGAATAGGAGGACAAACGAATATTCGAATAAGTTCATTTCTCAAATTCCGAGCCCTAATTTATACCTGAAACAAGGGAAGACAACCTCCGGATATCGTCGAGTAGCTCGCACGATTTCGAAACAGTGCTCTGCAGCGAAGCAAACGCCATAACTCGAGCCATAACTGTACATCTAATTGAAGTTAATAAATTAACAATTTTTCGAAAGTAAGCATGACTCTGCCACTGACATATTAAGTAGGTACTGTCTTAACGGCATAAGTTAGATATTATTGTTGGAAAGGAATATTATCACGTTCCACGAAGAGGTAACTGTTATATGCTACAAAGAAAATTATTGGTGAATCAAAGAAAAAATAACTTCACGATGTGACATTCTTTTAGCACTACTCCGTTTGTTTCGTCAGCATAATGCACCTCTTCCATCATTACATCGAATAAGCTGGGTCGCAGAATATGATTCGAAGAAATTTCATCAAATCATAATTAGCAAATATTCATTTCACAAATATAGAACAAAGGTGATTTAAAAAAAAGAGAAAAAGAGAACAAACAACAAAATTGTTCTCCTTTGCGGAGGCCATTCCTATGAAAAAACATTTCTGAAACATAGATGAATTAAAAATAATAATCATCGAAATGAATGGCATCTTCAATTTATAGCCTCACATCTTTCATCATGAAGACTAGAGAGATGAAAACAGATTTCATCCCTGAGAAAAGAGATAGATCGGTTACAGCTTTATATTCCATCATCAGTATCTAACATCTCTCAGAGACAATATCTTCATAAAAAAATTTTAATTTTAAGCTTAAGTCTACCAGTAATGTTGTTTTGAGTAAATTAATACAAATGGCCACATCGCGCAGCGAAAAAAGTTCTATTCCGTCAGTCCACATGGTAAAAAGAACTGCTTATATCCCCTTTCACTCTTTGAGATTGTAGCAGTGACCCTTAATCAGATTATTATTTTTAATTTATCTATGTTCCAAAATGAATTGGTTGAGGCTTTCGCGGCCATCGTTCAATGTGACATGTTCTTTCGAGCATTTAGACTGAACTGCCTGGCAGTCCAGTGAGAACATCTCCTGAAATATAACTCCTGAAGATGCCAGACACTCGAACTGGCGAAACGTCGAGAACTAATCTACGACGACGACCTAAATGCTCGAAAGAAAATGTCACAAATGTTCCAAAACTTTATGAAAAATAGGGAAATAGTTATTCATTCAACTAGTTTATTGATGACGAGACCCTTCATCGCTGGATTAATGAACGAATTAATTTCAAGATTTTTCCTTCGACCTCATTATAACTAAGCTTTTATTTTTAGATCGACGGAAAAATCGAATAATGACAATATGTCAAGACGAAATCAAAAAACCTTTGCATTCATCTGGACCTACAGATCACATGGAAACGACACCTTCAAGCTAAATGAAAAATGAATAAATTTTTTGAATGAAAGACAAAAACTATCACTCCTACAAATGACGTTTTTCAACCACATCATTAAATAAATATTGCCATGAGACATTCATTGAATGAAATGGGCTGAAATATTTAATATTCGATTTATACAGACACTTTTTTTTCTGATTCATCACATTTATGAATGTTTCTGTCAAATTTGAACATTTTCATGATATTCTCAGATCATCATGGCCCGAATGCTTCAACCTTCAAATGCCCCTGAAGCTTATAATCAGACCGAAGTCTAGGATAGTTTTATGGCATCATATTCATGGCATCATCTCAACCTTATTTATCATCAATTAACAGAATAATTGCAAAGCCTATTACTGATCCCAATCAGGATCATCCTACCTAACTCTGGCTGTATAAAAATGGTTTATGATCATCTATTTACCTTTATCAGGACTGTCTGCCGTATAATTAATGATATGAAGTTCTGGAACGCTTTGAAGACCCTTCCGCTGATATTTACAAGACATGTTCGGCAGTGATTGGCTATCAGTCGGCGAAGAACAATAAACGTCTGCTGCAGAAAACGAACTGAAGGAATTTGTCCACGACCAATTGATTCTGTGCTTCACTCTCTTTGACTTCTCCAATTTCGCACTAGCTGATAATGGTGTTAGATAAGTGATTGATTTATTCAGAAGGAAGCTTCGTTGGATGTGTTGAAAATGCTTCGGTGAAAAGTCAACTATCGCCTTTTATTACATAATTTGACATCGGCACAATGCGCGGTTAACTCCATGATTGAATTTCTTGGTAATGTGATCGCTTAAGTTTGACTGTTTTTTTGTATTGGCGTGAATGTGGATGCCCATTCATTTTTTTTCACAATAAGCCTGACGTATTATATTCCTTCAATGGTTTTATTTGACGTACCTATAACGTCTTTTCAACTTTTGCAACTGACCATGACAGAATAGAATGGATTCAAGAAAGTCATCTCAAACAGCTGCTTTTATCAGCTTTACTGGTATCGTTTTTCATTCTGGAAGATCAATACTAAGAAGGAGACAATGATGCATGTTCAAGTACTCACGAAGAATGTTATCAAATTGAAATGTTAACGAGAATATTTATGTCGGATATTTCTGAAATCAGAAAGTAACTTATAAATATTTTTTTTGCTCAATTTAAAAGTCAGTTAAGACAAAATCCTCAAAACTCAGTATTTTTAAATGATAACCAGTTTTTTGTTGCTCAGCTGAAATCTTCGGTAAAAACTAGTGTATAAGTGCAGGGCCGTTCCTACCAGGGCTGCCGGCAGACGTTTTGCCGCCCCGGAAAAACAAATTTTCGCCACCCCTGGTTTTTTATTATTATTAATTTCTGCTCTCGTATGTAACAAAAATTCAAAACATCCGGATTATCCGGATGACATGTGCATTTTTTTACTCTTCTCGTTTTTCTATTCGATGTATGACCTCATAACAATTTTCCCGGTGCGGCGGCCGTATTCTTGACTTGAACATGTTTGAAACCAAAAATTTTCTCGATCATATTTGGACCTCATACAACGTTTTTTGTTCAAGAATCCGCGGCGTTCATTCAGACCAGGGTGCGAAAATTCATATTCTCATTCTGAGGTCCTCAGTAATTTTTTCGAGAAATCGATTAGGATTTGGGCTCTATGGGATTTATGCGAGATATGAGGACGACCTTCGAATTTTTGAAGAAAAACGCTGCACATAGGGCCCAAAAATATTGTTTCAACTAATTCGAATGTAAAATCTCCTGCTGAATCGAAATCGGAAATTCAATAAGAATTTGCATTTGATATTTCAATATTGGACCTCATCTTGTATAAGCCCTTCTAGACCCAAAACCTGAAGGGTTTAAATCGATTCATCAAGAACAATTAGGAAGAACCTCAGTATCAGAATATAAATATTTGTATTCTGATCTGAATGTTTTTCATAACAAATATATGTATGTACAACGTTTTCATCCAGGTATTTGAAAAGACGTTCTTTAACGGACTGTGTTGCTCTAAATATTTCGGCAGTTTCGAATATTTTAATTTTCAGGTCCTGGTATTTCATTATATATTATGATCATTATGAACGGATCCTTGATCCAATTCATCAATAAAAATCTAGGGAAGTGAGATCCGACGAGAGATCCAGTGATCCAGGTAAAAGAAAGTCCTCTATTCCCCCATTAACGATTTTCGAATGAATCGTTAGCTTGGCATCTATATAAATATAATGGCATAAGCAGGCGCTCCATCCATTTGAAACCAACGTTTTTTTGAAACAATGTATTGGCAAATCATTCAGAAATTTTCCACTACTTGTGTTTGAATTATCAAAAAAGCTACACTATTCAAGTTTTTATCATAGATGTCATAACGAGTCTGATTGTCCAGTAGCAGTTAAATAAAACACATCAACTATGAATTGAAATTAGTTTTCAACTTCCATTTCTGCTCGAGAATTCTCTTGTGCTCAATAATGCCGGTTTTTATTGTGCAAAATTCTCTGTTGAAAAAATTCTGCAATGTCTATCCAAATTACACTCAAACACTATTTTTGAACATAGCTTCCAGATGACCAGTCTCTAAAAAAAGGAAAATTAGAAGAATTTTTTAAAAAGATAATAGAAAAGAGGCCCCTGCGTAAAACAACCCTTTTTGATAATCAATCGTCCGGTTAAAACGACTTGTCGTGATTTTATTACAAGAACTTCGCACAAACTCGCTATCTTATCGCATCACCCCTACTCCAATATCCAGAAAGACTAAAGCAGTGCTGAAATGACATCCGCGAAGAGAAAAAGCTTCACCATCGAGAAGAAAAGCGTTATACTACATCTGGTGAATCGAATGTCACCCTTGAGAAGGAATTCAGCGTTTCCCAGTCTACAATTTCGACAATTAAGAAAAACGAAAATGATATTAGAGCTCATCAATGACAATGTTCTGAAATCTAAAAGAATAAGGACATCCACTCAAGATCAGGTAGACAGAGCATTATTAGAATGGTTCAAGTCCAAATTATTCCCCATTCGTTTATTGCGTCGTCCGGTAAGTACGACCATTGAGTATTAATATAACTAGAGCCGCAACCCAGTTCAAGGAATTGAAGCTACTTTCAGATGAAGTTCCTTCTTTGCTTCATAGAGGCGCTTGTGTGTTTCAAGGAAAGCAAATTTCAGCCCCTAACATCTGGTGGTGGGTAGATGAACTATTAGGTTCGATTTCATACCCGAGTTGAACTCCAAGCTGTTGGTAATCAGGACCGTCATAAGATATTCAGTATACTATCGCAATAAAGGTCGTCGTTTATATTCATAAACGACTATTCAGTCGTGAGAAGATTTTACCTAACCTATTTCAATTCAACTTGATATAACCATTGAGTATTAATATATTATATATTTATACTCTGTTGTCGAAATAAATTAGGATATGTGAAACTGAATCTAAAGCGTAGAACACAAGAAATTTGTTATGTGACCTCACTCGATATTTGGTTGATCAAATTAATCGGAATATCGAAATATTCAAATCTAATATGAAGGACTAGGACTCGAACAAAAATGAAAATCCTGTCGAAGAAAAGAATAAGGTATATATATATCACAATAGGTATATCACATTCAATTCAGGTAACGTTGAGTAGCATATTTTCTGTAGTAATGTAGAATGTTAATCTTTATCCAGTGCTATATAAATAATGACATTTTCGGTAAATTTAGGAGGAGTTTGAATTCCTTCGAATATAAAAATACATTACTTCATCAAGGAGTTAAACAACTCAAACTTCTACAAAATTAGCAATCTTCTCACATCGGAATCATTATCTGACCTTTTTTTAATCAATCCGTTGAATGCAGAACTTTCAAACTAAAACTGCTCTGTTTAGAGCAGAATATTTCTTTTGAATTTTTCCAAAAATTACTATTTTTTTTATTACAGTGTTAAGCTTGGTGAAAATTAAAAAAAAATTTCATCTTGTACAATGAGCTTCTTGGACTCACTTTTATCTATATTTAAAAAAAAATTAGATTGAACTTCCGTGATTGTATGAGTTTTATACATTGTGCAACATATTTCTGAAAAATTCTTCGGGGTGTGCCATCAACAATTTTTCTTTTATTTCCTTTATTTTCAAAATTCCAAATGACAGATATTTCGATGAAATTTTATATTCTTGCATGGAATGCTAACATCTGATTACCCGGTAACATCCGATCAAAAAATCAGGTGTAAAATCACAAGAGAAACAAATATAAGTGTAGTTTTCGGGCATATTTGAAAGAAAATGCTGCTTAACGAAAGCTGTCTTCATTCTTGAACTCGCATAGTATAGCATTGGGTAAGGGTGCTGGCATTTCGCCCTGCAGTTCATAAACATATACATCATAAAAAGGAATAATAAAACCCTCGGTAAAACCACAAGCTCTCTTGGAGCGTCTTCGGCTCGGTCTTCGGCTATCCGAACGTAATGAAGTTAGCAACTGACGCCATTACATAAATGCACCTCTAATTAGTCAATATCAACACCACGAGAATGCGTGAAGCCATAATGTTTACTAGAATTTTCCGCTATACAACTTCTGTTTGAAACTTTTTTCGATAAACCTTCTAGTTTCCGAGAAAACGTAACTTTTTCGAAATTTTCACGAATTTTCCAAGGTTCCTGAAAATTTGGGAACCTGCATTTTTGACCATCCTACTCTAGTGACAATCATTATATCAAAAATGCAGCTCTTTCCGCAAAAAAGTGATTTCAGACCTTCGTTTACTGGACTAAAATTCGGAACCCGAATACTAAATACCTCGGCAAAACGTTTGTCATAAAATTGCTGGTCCCCTTTCCCTTGTATTTCATTGCCTGCCTGCCTTCAAGTTTCGTCGAGTCGAAAGAGGTAATATTTGTCGGATTTTAAGGAAGCACTCAACAAGATGTTGAACAAATTACCGTGGATCCTGAAATATTCTATTTCGATTTATGAAAGTAGGCGAATCGCAACATTCCTCAATATTATAAAAAACGGAATTTTAATAGTCAAAAAATACATGTAGGGTCGGTTTCAAAAAACTTTGACTGTGCGATTGAAAAAACCGAGTAACGCACTTGAAAAACAGGAAGAATTTGTGTTTCAATATTCTCCTTATCGCAAAGTTGACTTTATTGGGTCATAGAGCAATAAAATTATTCACTCTTCTGCAAGTTTTCTTCTTCATCAGGTGTAAACCTACGAGAATTTCGAGAGGTAATAGTCTGGAAATAGCTGCCTTCCCACCTATTACAATTTTGAACTGATATGTTTTTGAGAATTTCACTAGTGAATTGGTTGAGGCTTTCGCGGCCATCGTTCAATGTGACATGTTCTTTCGAGCATTCAGGCCGTCGTCGTAGATTAGTTCTCGACGTTTCGCCAGTTCGAGTGTCTGGCATCTTCAGGAGTTTTATTTCAGGAGATGTTCTCACTGGACTGGACACTCAGGCAGTTCAGTCCAGTGAGAACATCTCCTGAAATATAACTCCTGAAGATGCCAGACACTCGATCTGGCGAAACGTCGAGAACTAATCTACGACGACGGCCTAAATGCTCGAAAGAACATGTCACATTGAATTTCACTAGTGTCCATTATATTCAGTTGAGAACTTTTCCTTTCGTCATGTGTCTTCACAATATTATATTCAAATAATCCAAAATCCAATCAACCGACGAAAAAGCGGTGAAGACAGTACAAGATATGAGGGCCCGCAGAATTACAACCTATTAGCGCCGGGGCTGGCGCTTCAAGCTTCAACCACGAAAATATAATGAACATTTCATCCACATCAATTTCATTCAAGAGGGAAACATAGAAATTATTTACGTTCAAATAATAGTATATTCTAAAAAAGGTTGCTGAATGAGCGCCTATTCCAACACGAATGTGAAATTCAAAAAATTCAATGTTTCCAGCTGGAACTCGGATTTTTGCTCATAAATTTCTGACGATTGTCACAATTCTACAGATATTTTAACCTAACTCAGATATTATTACTGTGAGAAGATATACAAGGTGGCCAAACAATCAAGTGGGTGGTTTCAAAATTACTGAGTGTTCAAGATAGATGCTGAGTCAGAGTCCGCTCGCCAGTCGCGAAAGGTTAAGGGTTTGTGGTTTGCAGAATTATCCATAAATATTTTTCATCATGGTAGGTAATTACGTGTTGTGTAGAATTGAAACTTTTAAAATACATTCATACAGGGAGTTTGTCAGAAACAGTGAACTAAACGAGTATAAGATTTCGTATTCTAAAAATTGAAATCTGAAAGCAAAAAATCAATTTGTCTATTTCAGTAGGTCACTGGCTTCACTTGAATTATTCCTCGTGAACGAATGTGGGAATTTCACTCGCGAAAACTAATAGTTTGAGGAAGCAAAAACAATCAATGTAACTCAAAGTCTCTTTTCAAAAACAGAGTCTTCTTGAATTTAAGTTCTCATGAGGTTTTCAAACTTCTATTTTCACATATAGAATATGTCTATCATTGATTGATCAATCACGAACAAGAATGAAAGCAATTTACTTTGTGGAAATTGATAATTTTTTTCGGATATATAAATTCAAACTTCAAATGGTATTGACATTAAGAGAGTCTTCCGGGCTTATTGGCCGTGGTCTATTAAGAATTATTTCACCTAACGTTTCGCCCACAACTGCGGTAGGCATCTTCAGAGGATTCTTGGTCTTAGATTGTAACTCGACCGCTGAATTTCCGAAAGTGATGCTGGATTCGATCCGTTGGCCCCACTTATACCCTGATCATTGGCGGGAGAAGGTAGTGGGTTTACGCGCGCGATGTTGATTGGTCCATCGCTTCCACTTCGTATTGGCTTGATTTTAGTCTTTTCCAACACCGGCAACCATGCGCTATGTACCAAAGGAGTTTCTTCCCTTCTGTTCATATTGTTCTTATGTTTATATATCTCAATGGCTTCCATGTTCATCCTAGGATAGAAACTTTTGATGTTTGAAATAGCTTCTGCCTTTGAGAAAACAATATTGTGTGTTGGAAAAGACTAAAATCAAGCCAATACGAAGTGGAAGCGATGGACCAATCAACATCGCGCGCGTAAACCCACTACCTTCTCCCGCCAATGATCAGGGTATAAGTGGGGCCAACGGATCGAATCCAGCATCACTTTCGGAAATTCAGCGGTCGAGTTACAATCTAAGACCAAGAATCCTCTGAAGATGCCTACCGCAGTTGTGGGCGAAACGTTAGGTGAAATAATTCCTAATAGACCACGGCCAATAAGCCCGGAAGACTCTCTTAATGTCAATGTATCCGGTCGTGAAAGCCTGAAACTATTTTTCAAATGGTATTGCTTTAAAAATTAAATAAGTCTCAATTCCTTGATTTCTTTGGTACTTCTGACAAGCAATAGGGATAGTTTCTTGGTTTATTAGGTCCTGACAAACTCCTCTGCGTCCGTTCTTCGGCGTTCGTAACGAACCGCAACAAATCCGACCCTGCTTTTGTATCGTAGTACCCGAGGGTAGTAAATATTACTACAGATTGCTGTAAAGGAATAGCTACCAAAATGGGCATGACTGAGCAGCCAGATTGTAGTTCCTATTTCAGATGCTATGTACCGCCACTTGACGGGCAAAAAATTCGGCTTCAAATTGTATAAGGACGTTACGCCTCTAGTTATATTTATACTCAATGGTACGACCGAATATCGTCCCTTGACGGTCGTTATATCTGAATTCTACTGTACTATGATGGTGATATTGCTATTTTATTTCAAAATTTCCTGAAACCAGTTCTTTTCTCAAGGAATCAATCCAAATACGATCCACTCCTACTAGAAAATGGGCCAGATTATTAGTTTCATCCAAAAAAGTGCTCAAGTTTTACGCAGGGACCTTTCTTCTATTATTCAAAAAATGTTTCTTGTTTCGTAGACTGAAAGAGAAAACCCTAAATAAACATTCACGAATATGTAAAAACTTCAAATAAAATATTTCAATAGATATCACGACCTACTTTCTGGCATAATATTAACCACATCTTAAGAAAAATGTCATCATTCATTGTAGAATTCACTTTCGGTCATAATCTTCCAATCTAATCATATTTAAATTATATTTTTCATATGGAAATAATTAACAGTCTATTAAAAAGACATTCATTCTTATGGGACCTGAGTAGCTGGACTTGAATAGTGATTATATTTACCCTACTGAACTGTTACCATTGACTGAATATGTAACTTCCCTAATAACCATAATTATCTCATTTCTTTCCGTTGGGAATAGGGTCTTAAGCTCCTATTTTGAACATAGCGTGCATTATTTATCTATGTATCGAAGCGAGGGTTTGGGAGGCGGTCAAAAAACTCACGAAGGAAGTAGTGAAAGTCTTGGATAACCACAAAACCAAATTCTCCAATGTTCCCACGAGACCTCTGAACCGTTATGGTACAGCTAATATTGTTTGAAACAAATAAAAGAACGAATCATCATGGAGTATCTTTGATTCCTCGCAGGATGAACACCCAGTTTGCACAATTCACAATTCATTATCGAATTTTCAAATTGAAAATCGCTCATTTCAAGTTCCGTCAGGCATGCAGCATTCTCAAGAGTACGATATTTGATTGTCGCGCGCTTTGAACGGTTGTTAATATTTTCCTGCGTCTACCTCCAGAGCGAGGAATGCATGAAGAGAGGAGAAAACCAATTATTGGCCCTATTCATTAGCGAGGCTCCGCTGTGTAGTTGTCAGTACGGAGAGATTCGAGTGGTGTTAAGTAGGAGGAACAAGGGAACGATCTTGTAAACAAGAATTCTTCCTGGAGACGTGTGATGGGATAAGCACCGAGTCCGTATGCCTTGGTCAACATTTACCCAGTGACGAATGCATATTGGATTGGTAGTGGTGTTTGATCAAGTGTGGACTAGTTGGTCGGTAAATAAGATGTGTGTTATTTTCGTCAAACTGATGACGAAGTGTTTTTTTTAAGGAGGAGTACACTTGTACGAAATGGTGATCTTGGTAATTGAACCGAAGAAATTTATCATATATTCATCGATATATTAATAGGATGAGATGATACTAAAATAAATGTTCTAGATGTTCCTGGGTGTTTTGTGGCTTGATTGATCTGAGAGTTCCCGTTATTATCAATCTGGCACTTCATTTCAGTGTGCGATCAACAATATATTTCGGATCAACGGGTTTTGGCAGATAATTAATAATAGTAATAAGCTGGAAGAAGGTATATATGGAATAAACGTGAAAACCTCGGTTGTAACTATTGAAAATTGGAATAAATCGACATCACAGTTATGAAAAAAATTCACGGAAAGATGTGCACTACCAAAGCACATGTTTGTATGTATTCTGGGCTCAATAATATGTAATGTACATATCATCAAGGAACAGCCAGATGCCGTATTCCCAGTCCACCTCTCTAATGAGCCTCACAATCCTTTGTATTTCTCCGAACTCACCCACTACTTCATGATCAATCTCTAATTCAACTCTTACTTTAGTAACTCCAGCAATAATAATCTCCTGGTGCTCAAAATTCCTTGTACATTTCAAGTTATCATTCTCGCAATCCATTATCTCGGTCATCGTTGTTATCCAACAAACATTACTGACAAAAATCACAGAATCAATTTCGAGGAGACATCAAGAGAGAAGACAGGAAAAAACAAAAACCCTGTTCCTAGAAATGTATTACATGAATGATAAAGATATGAAACAGATACAAATTCATTGAATAACACACATATAAATGATCTTACAAATAAATAGCAAAGCTTGACCTGACCTGGCTCAAAGAGCAATAAAAAGTGTCATGCTGATAGGTTCGCAACCCCACATTCATAATCTCGTATCGAAGGAGAGACAGGCATGTGACAACGTGACTATCTCGCGTAGATTCAATAATTTCTTGCCCAAATTCGCATTCGCCAACCTGCGGTAACTTTCGAAGTATCTATTAGAAAACTATACATCAGGAAGGAATGCAGCAGATAACAATCACATTCATTTTCATATGAATTCATTCCATGCCAGTCAGGAGCCCTCTTCAAATTGAACATTATTTTGAATTGAACTGAAAATGTTAAAAATAGTTTTCGTGAGTTGTCCTCAGTAGTTAGGCAAATTTCGTCGCGGATTTTTTTATAGAACATCTTGGGTACTACAAAATTGTCTCTGATGACTATGTTTCTCTCTCTCTTATAGTTTACCCAGCGTGGGCAGTAAAAGCTTGAAAAAACCGGGTTAATTACCGACTTGAAAACTCGATATTTTTCTCATTTCCTCGGGATATAGGAAGAAACCCCACGAGAAAACCTCCTAAAATAAATTCTCTACATTATATCGAAAGTTTCATCAAAATCGGTCATCTGGTTCCTGAGTCCATAGAGGACAAAAAAATACACAGACACAGCAACATTCACATTTAAAATATAGGTATAGAACTCGGTATAGAACTTGTACAGAATGTAAGTACAGAATTAGCATAGATCATATTGGAGACAATTCATTAAACTGAAGAAGAAAGATGCATTTTTCAAGTTTTCAAAAATATGTTATCATTTCGCTCAAAATCATTTCATTTCATAATGATCGTAGCCTGCTCGAATTTCAGTCTATACTTGTTTAGGGAAGTTAATTTGTGAACAAGCAAAATTAACCCATTTATAGCATTGAAAATTCAACGGAAGTCCTCAAAAGCAATTTCCTACTCGTCAAAAAGCTCGGAACTTTTTCTGTATCATTCGGTGAAACTAGCCGCAGGATATGACATCTGAATAAAGATACGATCTTCGTCAGGGTAATGTAATCATCAAGCTCATAAATATCGATATTTCGAGATTTATATTCTTCTCTATTATCGAGAGAGATGAAATATGTCTTAATTTCAGATAATATCTCGAATTTCATGGTCACAGGCGTGAGTTTACCCGAAAAAACTACCAGAAATCGTAGGCCAATAAGTGGCACATCAAGTGTAGGTAGCGATATACACCCAACAATAAATCAATACCACATTCTGGTACCTCTGGCCATTCATCTACATGTTAGATGAAGTGGAACAATTCCGTCACAGTCTGTTTTACCCTGGTTCTCAAGTACGTATCTTCCACCTCAATATGCCTGGTAATATTCTACAACTTTCATTTTTATTTACTCACTCGACACTTATCGCGTGGGCAGAGTCGAGGAACCAGCTGTAGGTATCTGCCAGAGATCTATTAATCATTCACTAGTACAATTAGTAATAGTGTCTACAATAAATTAAATGCAGAGATCTGAGCTTGCAGCATTGTTCCATTCCGTTACATAAATGTCGATGAGATTATTGAATACGAATTCGATTTCAGCCGAGTGCATGTTCTATTTGAAAATATTTATGTTTTGGACATACTTCCTTCATTATTATTTTCAACTTTATAATAGTAACTGATGTCAAATGTTCAATCGTAATGCTGTACTTACAATAGCCTGGATGTCAAAACTTGATGTGTTTTGAAAACGAAACTTACCTGAAAAACAAAATATGTAAATATTATTGAAACCTGTTACATATTTCAGAAGTATCAATGTTAAGGGGGAAGAAAATTTGTCATAGTTCTTGCTAATATATACTGCACCACAAGGGTTGATGATGTTCAGATATTTGGTTATCGTCTTCTAAGAATATTGGATGAGTTATGGTTTTACGTTCCTTCAGTCAACTTTGATTCAAAATCTGATTCATTTTAACGATAATGCCTATATGAACCTAAACTTAGAGCGGATAGACCAGGGCTATCGAGGCGGTACGTAAACAGAAAGATTCTGAGAATTATTTTCAAGTTAGTGAAAACTTCGTTTCTAGGCTCGTCAATATAAATATCGCGAAAAATGAAAAGTTCTAGAAAGACCTAAATCTACCGGTCTTACCTAAGCTCGGGTTTTGACTCTGTGTCTTTGAGTATTTGTTGAATCGGCTCTTGAAAGCTTTTGGTGATTCAAGGGTGATTTAGTTTTGACTGAAAAAGTTTTTGGAAAACTTTGAGATGATAATCTACATTCTCAACAAGTTTAGGGAAGGATTTCATTAACTAAAATTCATATACTGTGAATTCCCTTATAATGGGACAATCAGAACATGAAATGAGTCAAATTATGGACGTGTTTCGTTAAATAGCCTTCCTTATATTTTTATTGAATCGTCAGTTTCGTCAATATTCTCGAGACGAATCTTGAATCAATCAATATATTACAAGTGGAAAGTTGCTCCTCACTTTCAGCCAATGCCGATGATTGCCTAGACAACTGATGCAGAAATCCGAAACTGGTCAATGTCTACATCAAGCGAGACATTGAGCCCAACAAATTTCGACGCCAACCATCTGCCACCGTGAAAAGACACAATCGATTTCTAATTGTGAGAGTGAACTATTTCACAATGTTCTGCTTCAGATGCTTGTTCCATCGAAAAGGCCGTATGATAATCATAATCTATTTACGAAAATATTTCAAGATTCTGAAATATGTTTTTTTAATTTTCGAGGTCTAACTCTGTAGTTAGCAGGTTTTGATTTGAAAATTAATGAGCAAATTATGCAAAATGAACTCGATTGAAAATCATACTACAAGCTCAGAAGCCGTTTTTGAGCAACAATCAGTGAAATAACCCCACAGTAAAACAGTATGAGATTAATTACTGAAAACTGAACAAGAGTACGTGTCTCGGTATGTGTTAAGCCAAAATTAAGTGAAAGTACAAGTTCGAAAGAATAATTAATTTAATACTAAGAATTTTATTTTCTACTCAGAAGGTCCCTATATTCGTCAATATACTCGTACATATATTTTGACATAATGTTACTGAGGTCAGAAAAAACTCTTTTTTCCGTCACAATTTTCGAATCTTGAAGAGGACCATTCAGAGAACACATTTATAGAAAAAAAAATTCGAATTTTAAAATTTTTCTGCACTAAGGATAATTCCTTACGTAATAATTGGGGGGGCGTTGGGGGGTGAATTCTTGCCCGACAAAATCGGGCGATATGTGGATCTTGAAGAGGACCATTCAGAGAACACATTCATAGAAAAAAAGTTCGAATTTTCAAATTTTTCCGCACTAAGAATAATGCCTTACCTAATAATTGGGGGGTGTGGTGGGGGGTGAATTCTTGCCCGACAAAATCGGGCGATATGTGGATCTTGAAGAGGACCTTTCAGAGGACACATTCATAGAAAAAAAAGTTCGAATTTTCACATATTTCTGCACTTAGGATAATTCCTTACGTAATAATTGGGGGGGCGTTGGGGGGTGAATTCTTGCCCGACAAAATCGGGAGATATGTGGATCTTGAAGAGGACCATTCAGAGAACACATTCATAGAAAAAAAAGTTCGAATTTTCAAATTTTTCTGCACTAAGAATAATGCTTTACCTAATAATTGGGGGGGTGAATTCTTGCCCGACAAAATCGGGCGATATGTGGATCTTGAAGAGGACCATTCAGGGAACACATTCATAGAAAAAAAATTTCAATATTCAAATTTTCCTGCATTCAGCATAATTTTTATTCAAAAATGACAAGAGATCATTTCCTGAAAAATTTTAATTTCATTGATCTACTCCTCATTTAATCCCACATAATGATACGACCGGCTGCAGAAGGTAAGTATTCATTTCCGTGCACAAAAAAAAATCGATCTTGTTTTATAAATTATATCTTCTCTACGCAAACATCCTATCGACGACGCATCCCGTATCCCCATCCCAGTCTAGATTACGGTTCCTGGCGCGCGCGTCAACTCGTGGCTGGAACTCGTGGCTGGAACTCGTGGCTGCTTTCCCTGGATCAAACAATTATTTCGTTAAAGAATAAATTCGAGGTGTTGAAAACCTTACCCGACGTCTTTGGCTTTTTCAGCGATAACTTATTTGTCTACTTCAATCTTGATTTAATGAAGTATTGCAGCGATTAGAATCTGAAAGATCATGCAACTAGTGAATCAGACATTGACGGTAGTGATTTGTTGAAAGAAATTATTGCATTGAGGTCACATTTTGCAGAAGAGCAGGCTAATGATCCACAAACCCTATTGCAATATCTTTTTGGCCATGTCATAACTACATTGGGTGAGCTTTCCGGGCATATTGCTCGTGGTCTATAAGAAATTGTTTTACGTTTCACCGACACCTTCGGTAGGCATCTTCAGCGGATTCTTGATCTGAGATTGTAGTGCAGATTTTTCTCTGTCAAAAACAAAAAATATACAGCAGTTTGTAATTACAACTGGTGTTACTTAAAATACGAATTTCATTGAAATCGACTATATCGAGTTGCGTCCTCAGAACCTTGAACCGAGCCTTGAACACAACAGATTTTCTGTTAAATATGGAGGATGCACCAGAAATCCTATGGGAATTAACACGTCTAGCAGTCTGTTGCAAATGATTGCACAATTTCTTGGAATTTCAAATCCTGCTCCATATAGCGTGAGTCTTTGACTTGTACATATATTTTCTCTATTTCAGTATCGTAACGGGTTCATTACAGTACCAAAAGTAGTGCTGTAATGAAACTCATTACAGCATTGTTTTCAGTTATATGTTTCGTTTTATTGTTGTCAGTACTGACCTCCGATCGAATTAAGTTTCAAATCAAAACAATTCAAATTCCGTGATCTGTCAAATTTCGTATGTCACACCAACTGCCAAGATACAAAACAAAAGTCACTAATCTGAATTTTCATTTGAATTTCGAGAATATTTCACAAAAATTGACTGAAGTAGAGAAAATATCGTCTAATACTAGTTGCAGAAGGCAATTCCAACACTTATGCTATCGAAAACTCGCTCCTTTGTCGCTCGTTTTCGAACTTCGCATTCGTGTTGGAATAGGAGCTCATTTTGCAACTTGTTTTAGAATATACTATTAACACTAGATTATTGAGGTCAAAAACAAACACTATCTTCCTATACCATTTTAAAAGTTCATTATAAGCCGAGTTATAAGCTATGCCGAGAGCTATACTATCCCTGGAAACATGCAACTAAAGTTTTTCCAGGCATTAGATATAATGCCTGAACCAATAAAAATGTATCACAAATACAATTGATTTTTTTCCAAACTTCAACAACACCCTGTAGATCGAAAGCGAAGCATGTTAGGACAAACATGTTTATATGAGGTTTTTCATGAAGAAAGGATTTTTATCCAATGCCAAAGTAAAAGAGCAAGAAATTCGAATCACCCTGTATAAGGAGAGGTACTGATTCTTCCAATGATACGGAAATCATTCTTAATGAATGTAATGGTGGAACGAATCCAAAATCCACCACACCCGTTACTCCTTCCTTCTCAGCTCCATAAGCCGAGAGTCGCTGTCGGAGAGCCCATAAATTCTCGGATTGAAAATCGAAGATGTGTTGTATTACACTTTGAATCAACCTGCCTACATGAATGGGAACTCAAAGGGGCCGAGTTCTGGCCGACCTGTAACTTGTTGAATTCGCTACACCTGCCCTCCTGGCGACAGATGTGTAGACCTAGTGGGCCGAGAAAAAAACAGGTAGATTCGCTGCTCTTCACTCAGGTGGAGACGAAAAATGCATCCGACCGAAAAAGAAGTACCATATCGAGGATTCCTAGTCAGATTGAACAACGTTCCGAAATAATTGTTTCAACTTTTGAGATAACTGAATTATTGACTATCTACGAGTTACTGTTCGTCCGTCCAATTTGAAGTATTTGAAAAAATTACTAGTAAATTAATTGTTATTTGATTAACTAATTTATGAATAGAATGGGCCCACCATGCTAAATTTGGATTTACTCGAGCGTTATAGAGATTGGGTTGCAAAGCTTAGATGATAAAAAGAAAAAAATTTTTGAAATGTATAAATGTATCATCGGTGCTTCGAGTGCTTCAGATTAAGATAGCATACATGGCCTCCGTATTTTTAATGATGAATTTAGCTCAACCTGACTATTTGACTGGTAGGGTTGGGTATGAGGGTAGGTGAGGGTTGAAAATGAAAAAAAAAGGATTTTCTCGAGCACGTTAGATTTTCTTCTGTATTCGGGAGTAAATCCCGAAATCACCGCTTGGGCTCCCCTACTATAATGACAGCGATTAATCGCTCGATTAATAAACGAGTAGATTATGAGATTTTTCCATCGATGTCATTATGAAATGAATATAAATTGAGGATTAAAATAAATTTTCATTTGGCAACAAATATACATTTGTCATAATATTAATTTCTTTGTTCATACAAAATGTTTCAGTAGAGTTGTAACATTACTCGTATTGCTTCTGAATTCGGTGGCCATGACACTCATACATTAAAATAGGAGAAATCCTCGGAGAAATTTTAAATTGTAATGTATTGATCAATTTCGTGTACGTTAAACTGAGCTTTTATTTCGAGGTCCACGGAAATAGTTATTTAATCGTTTATCAATGTCAGCGATTAATGGTCGATATATTATTATTTATGGCATACCAACACTGTTAAGCCAAACGTCGAACTAATATTTAGCAATTTAAAATACCAAAGTTCGCATCAGCAGTTGTTGCATCAGCAATCAGCACCCCATGAAGAACGAACCTCAGATGTTTGGAGCGAAAGGGTTAGTCGAGTTGGGTTTACAAATTCAGAGGATAATGTAATATACTTAACTCTCAGATATTCAAGGTTGAAAGTATTTTTCAAGGAAGAATGACCGAAAAGTGGACTGAATGAAATCCCTCCAAATTCGTTGCAAAATTTCAATTTCAATGGTTGTATAGGTAGATAGTCATTTTTCCTTTCATTTTATCAATACTATGATGTAACCTCGGATGTAACCATAATAACATGAAGCTCTACTCCCGGAAAAATCTGGCAACACATTGTCTGAGAACATGTCATAAACGAAAAGACGCTCCAAAATGAAAAATGATATCAGTTTTCATTATTGGTAACCAGCAAAACCTCGAGCAAAACCCTGTGGATAGTTATATGAAGACTCCATTATTTAGTGGAAAGCTGTATCTATCAAAATGAAATTTGGAACTGGGACAACAAAAAAAGTTCAGAAATTTTTAAAAATAATAATATTCACCTTCCTCCAGAGTCCTTCCAAATCTCAGAACCAAACCAGATTTGATTCTTTTCCTCGCTGATTGAGAGTTATGAGGATATGATATTTCCACGTAATATATCTGTCACTGACTTTGTCATATTGGTTTCGTTCTAATTGAAATACTCTTCAATATTTTTTGTTCCCTCTGACCTCTGAGGGCCTTGTGAAAAAATAACATATTCGAAATTTTTATTTTCAAAAAATAAAAACAATTATGGATAACTCAAATTGATATCTCAAAAAAACATAGGGAAAACTTTAGTACAGGTTTTTCTACATAGAAATATCTACTGGGTTTGAAGTTTATTCGGTTAAAGAAACTCTATCTTTTCACTCATAAATCAGATCCCACAAAACCTAATAAAAAAAAACACATTTCGTTCTCTCTGAATTTGATGACAGACGAAACAGATTTCTCAATCATTTTCGGATGAAGCGTATGTTATCCCGTTCTTCATTGGAATCCATAAGAGTAGCCATTATTGAAGAATTGAGAGTTTCAAAATGCCGACGATGGCCCTAGAATCTCCGATTAGCTTCGCACTCATACGTCGGCATTGGAACGCACAGCACGCATCGATCGGATTTTAATTAGAACCCCGTGACTCTAGTTGGATATTCAAAATTCGATGCCTACTGATTAACTTTGCGTGAAAAAAAAAAAAACAGCCTATCTATATTTTGAATTGAACCCATGAAATTCAAACTTAAGGTTCAAGTAACTTGTATGACAAGAAAAATGTCTGTTACTTCGTTTCAATTTTTTACATTATTAAACGCAGTCGCATTTTGCACATATTTATTTCACTTAAATAAATATTTGAAGCAGTTCTATCATGAGTTGGCTATGGTTTCTATGAACAAGAGTTTGATCATTTCGTTCAAATGCTGTCTATTATTTTTGTAACTTTCATAGACCTATTGATACAAAAAGTCTGGATTGGACTCATGGATGACCGCAGAATTTTTTCTCAGGGGGGCCAAATAATGATTTGATGAGGCGCTGGCGAAATAGGTATTAGGTTTTGCTCAAAAACAAGAAGGGAATCAAAATCTCAGAGGGGGCCACGGCCCCACCTGGCCCCCTCCTGCGGGCGCCCATGATTGGACTAGAGGCATTTCATATAAATTGTGAACCATATAATATCTCGTATAATACCTTAAAATAATATGAATATTTTAGAAAATTGAAACCCATCTCATGACTCAGTCTTCTCTCTCATTGTATGATAAATGAAGAAATTCAAATGAATTTATTTATTTATTTATTTATTAATTCATTCTTTCGATTCAATTCTCCTATAAGTCCAGCTAATGACAAATATCCGAACCAAAGACACGAAATTCTATGCAAAATCTGGACTATATAAATTTCATCAGGAAAAAGATCCGAAATTTGCTGCTAATTCATAGATAGAAAAATTATTTCAGATAAATAGTTTATCCTTGCTATAAACATAGCCATCTTTATATCTATGCGATTGTTTCACTGTTGGAATTTTTTGGCACTACGATTTAAATCATTGAAGGATTAGTTGATTCAATATGTGAGAAATATTTTGATAGGCATCAGAAAACGGGGAACCTGATTAAATGTCATATTTTCATTCTTCTCGGAAGGACTTACCGAAGTTAGTTTTATGAGAATAATTCATTGTATTGTGCCACTCTTTCAATATTTTTCTCAAGAAAATCAGTTACGATTGTTATAATCGAAAACGAATTATATTTAATTGCTACCATTACCGCTACTTAACCCCAAAAACTTTTTAATGATGTGCGTTTAATATTCTATTCCTCATCATTCACCTCGATAAAGTCTCCAACTCATCAATCATAAGAAATCCCACGAGAATAAACGGCTCTACTCGGTCTAACATCTACATTTACTGAATCCATGATTCTATTGTTGAATCTCTTTTCTAGTTAATATCTTTCATTAGGCTGTCGGTGGCAAGAAACAATGTTGGAATCGGAAGGCAAGTGCTCATTGAACTCCTTCTGCAATCTGACTAGATGTAGATCGCACTTTTTCAGCTAAACAAGCTACAGTTATCCTTGAAACGTCACTTTATTACTCATAAATCAAAACATTCCCACACTCTCTCATAGGAGGCAGTTTAATGGGCTAGTTCATGCGTTAGCTGTTTTCTCATATTCTATTTGTTCGAGGTTTAATGGGTGATAGCTGGGATATCGACAGTGATTAAAAATTTATACAACTGTTGGACATCATATGATACGTAGAGATGGACGAAAGGCAGTATATAAATTATGAATTCTTTTCCAGGAGTGCCTTCCGATGACCCATGTTAAAAGAAATATTTCAAGCCAGCTTCATTTTTTGATCAACCTTCTTCATATAGTTGTTTTTTTATCTTAAAATTCTAGGCGGTAAGTGTCATATCATCTATAGAATAAATTGACTTGTTGCTCCTAATATAAGCAACGGGAACGAAAAGAATGGCGTGCTACAATAACTATGTAGATTCTTGAACGTTGAACCCAACAACCCAATTTTTCGCGGTATTCATACCGTATAATCAATATCTTTGGGATTTACTGCCAGCAGTGACTGGGCGCAACACCATGTTCGCTAGAAGCATTTTCATGCAACCAATTGTTGCTCAAGATCCCATAAATATAGACGAGGAGATAGGAATCACCTATTTATGCTGAACTTCTGCTTTCGTCAATTACAATCATTTGAGCTGAAGTTTTCAAAGAATTAGAGATATTTAGTCCTGCGGAAGATGAAGGAATACTGAATCTATAATTTCAATTAGAATTTTACTTACTGAAAGTTCGAGATCTCGGACGAAACATATTTCAGAATTTTGAAATTGTGCTCTAACAACTCTGCTGACAAATGAAATGAAATGATTTGAGTACTCCAGTTATTCATTCATAAATTAGAGCATTTGCTTGAGAGTATTTGATATCAAGTCTGGAAGTTAGTTGAATGAAAATTAATATGCAACAAAAACTGCTCTTATTGTAACTCGCAAATGAATAGTTTTCAAATTGCTTTGCATTTTATATTTTGTAGTATGGGTACTTTCCACAAATTGAGTTTCAAAGGGATAAAATTACTCAACTTTTCTCAATACTGAGCTGTATACATAATGATATCTTCAATTAAATAAAAAATCTTATTTCTTTGAAACTGCATACGTGTTAACGTATATAGAAATTTCTTCGAAGCTTCTAAGGTTCGGATGACAATAAATAATTGTCATAATGTTCCTGTACAAATATATGAAAAAGAGAGCTAAAATAATTCAATAAATGTTGAAACAAAAAGTACCTAAGCTGAGGTAAAAAAAGAACGGGGTATCATAACATTCCTTGTATGACACTACAGAATCATACGATTTATATCAGATTTATTTGATCAGTGTAATACGTTCAGATGTGTGATAAAAATTTGAATGATTGAATTATTTTCCTGTGTGCATTTCGAATCAATTCAAGTAGTACGGCATATGATGTTCGGTATACATATTTGAACAGATGCTAACGAGTGTCACAAATTCTGAAAAAATCATTCAATTCCGATATACAGTACCAGAAAAGAAGAATTATAATTTCAATTTCCAGGATGATTTCCACTTTTATAATATTTCCGAAAATCAACTAGGAAAATGAATCCCGGCCTCGAGGACCCGAAATGAACTAGTTGACATTGAACCAGTCGGATATCTCCTTGCTTCGTTAAACAACTCACCCTTCCACGAGGGATATAATACTAAATTCGAAGTGAAATGCCCTCAGAGTCAATATAAGACACTGAGAGACCTCCCGGGCACCGAAAGGATCTAATAAACTTACTCGTCAGGGTCCTGTAGCTCCAAGGAATTATTTCCGGGAGAGTTGCTGGACGCTCTTGGTGGTGGCGACTGGATCCTGCCTTCGTTCGTCCCCTCAACATTTACTATATCCTCGAAGAACTGCCGACCGTTGGGCGCACTTCGATCATTGACCGCCTGGCTCACTCCGTTTCCTAACACCTCACCGAACTTCTTACCGTGTTCACTTTTCTTTCCGTACAACTGCCGGTAGTATTTTTCTTGATCCCCGTACATCCAACACACTTTCCACCACTGTTTGCACATCAGGACGTTGGCAGAGGCACTCACATTTTCCCGCTTCGTCGCAGGAGTCGACATTGCTGTTGCTGGTGCGTTTTTCATTTATATAAGATTTTTTCAAAGGTCAATGCCAAATCTGTAAAAGTTAGTGGTTGGAAAAATGACGATATTCCAGAAATGGACCACGTCGAAAATGAAGCCATACATAGTCATCTCACGTTCTGTACCATAGTTTTGAAATGTTAAGAATCAGTCAACTAGGCAATTCTGATAATGATGGGGTTGTTGGCATATCTGATATGAGATATATGAATTTATTTGTATTTTATTTCTTCTATATTGTAATAAACTGATAACTGAAATATACTAATTACTGAAATTGAGTAAGTTTTGTAACTTACCGAAAAAGCCACAAATACCGTGCCTTAGATTACACGAATGTCTATTATAATTTGATGATAGAATAAAAATGTAAATCTCCTAGGGTTGGATCACTTCGGAAAGTTCCTTCGGAATTTTGAACCTGCAAGATCCAGAAAATATTTGAATCTCAATGAGAACCAACTTCACCTCCTCATTGGCTTTCTTAGAGGGCATTGTCGTCTCAAAAAGCACTTGCGTAGAATGGGCGTATCCTCGGGCGTATCAGACGTACACTGAAGAGTGTAGATTCTGTGGGGAGAAGGAAGAAACTCCTATTCACCCAGTCACATAATGATTTGGCATTGTAAGCCAAAGGAAACCATGCTTTGGTCAAGAGACCTGTGGAAGTGAAAAATTAGCCTCACTAAAGCCTTCGGAGATATTGGATTTCATAAGATCTCTGGGACTGGAAGGCGAGGTGTGAAGCTTTGTCAGGGGGCACAATAGACCATCAGGTCGCAGTGGACTGTAACCCCTTAAAAACTATTAACTAACATCATCTTCAGAGGGCTCTAGATTCGTAATGAAGCATTTTAGCTTTATATGATTTTGGTCGGAAGTATCCCAAATAATGTCTAGAATATCCACTAGGAAGGTGACTCGAAGATTGTCGGTCTATATATGGGACACCTGTATAAACTTTGAAAAGATAACTGATCACTACTGTTTAGTAAAGGAAAAGATGCGATAAATCCGAGTGAAAAACGTATTTCCAAAGAACAGTCCATTTAATACTCGAAATCGAAAATTATTTCAAAGAAATATCATTATAGTTTCTGTCACAATATGTGTAGAATACTGAAACACTACATTTCTCTGTCGAAAATATACTTCATATTCTACAATTTGCTGCGAAACAAAATCTGCATTTTAGATATCTGAATCGTCACGAAACTGTCAGTCACTACTTCAGACCTGTACCTAATCGAATTGATGGTCACAGAACCGTTCAACTCAGTATTTCAAAGTAGGATGGAACAGAAACTAAACCTTTGATTAATTTTGTATTGGTCACCAAAATGTATTCCGACATTCCATTCCTTAGGAAACAGATAGTAGGATTCGAATAAAGTATTTTCTTCACTCTTTCAGGTTCTTAGAGGTGAGGGTGCTCATGCTATATTATAAAATTCTCTAGGAAGAAGCCTTCCATATTTCTTTCATACAACAATCCGAGCAACAATCAATATTTTTTAATTTGAATGAAATCACAATGAAGTGTTCCTTCTGAGCATTTGAGGTAATTCTTCTGAAGCACATCAGATAGAACGTGAAGAGACTTATTTGATTTATACATATAATTGGCATCGACTAGTGCAAGCGTGAAAGACTAACGATTATTTGCTTATTATACTGCAAGTACACTTCCTATACTCCAGCAAACCTATATTATTTATTTCTAGTATGACCATAAATGCCCACATGGATTCTGTGTTCCAAAGGCATGTTAGAAGTTATAGACATCCTTTCGCCCCATTACCATGATCATATCGTAGGTGTAAAGCACCTATCGAAGAAATTCATTGTAGATTGGCAATTTAACAAATACTTTAACCATAAGTGCGGAATTCGATATCCGTTTCCAAGTCGTGACTGGTTATTGAAATGCACACTGAGGCTCAAGGTCGTCACGGCATCTAAGAATGCATTACCGCTCAGGCTTCAGTTACTAATTCAATCATATTTTGTTGGGTGAAATGCGATTCGGCCATCATGGCTGGTTTTAGATTCAGCTTGGACTTAATTGTTTTCACCATGGATCAAATGAGACGGAAGTTTGTGATGATATATGATAGGGTTTGAGTGATATAATATGTTACGGAGTGACTCCTTCGTTGTTGAGAACTATTGTCCGTTCATAAACTAGGCTGAATGTAAATTACACTATTCAAGAAATTCGAGAAGATAATGAACCGACAGCCTACAAAAACAAGAAAAAGCAGTTTCAACGAAATACGTGCAAATTTGTTATTCTAGAAATGGGACCTCCATTAGAGAGCAATGTGAATCGTAGTCCGATTTAGGTATGTGCTAGGGTGTGGATCATCAGCTCATCTAGAAAACCTTCCAAACAGTTATGAAATGTCATCTGAATGAGGTCAATTTAGTCACATTATCATAAGCGGCAAATGAAATAAAATTTTCTTGAATATACAACAGGTGTTTTGTATCGACAACACTCCCTTGTGTTTAGCTTTCGCCCACAGTTAGATTCACTATAGTGTGGGAGGAAACATGATTATATATGAAGCAATCATTGATGAGATCCACACCAGCTAAGTGTTTAACGATTACACGTATAGTCCAAGATCGCAGAGCTATATGACGTAACTTATTTTCACATGGCTGATTTTCATATATGTTTTGTTGAATATTATTTCTAAAATGGTATCATGAGTATCAGACGCTTTCAAGTTCCGAAAGAATGAATGAACTCATTTTCACATTTCTGATTTTTAAATTTGTCATTGAGGTAACTATCAAATTATATTTCATAAGTTGGACAAAGAGTAGTGACTAAACATATATGAAAATCAGCCATGTGATGGAAAGTTAAGTCATACAACTCTGGGATCTTGGAGTAGTATCTAAGTATGAATAAGTAGAACAATCTGTTTTCTACTTACTTAACACCACATGGTCATGAAATTGTATGAGTTACTGCTGAAGGAAAGAAGAAATGTATAGTTCCGAGAATGTATGATTTTATACTATAACCAGCACCGTCTTCTTCTCTAGAGGCGCGGATAGATGGAGTTAAATAGAAGTTTCGAAAGTTGAAACCTTAATACATTGATGTATCACACCTTAATCTTCAAGATGAGCTCCAAAAATCAGAAAAATCATATTCATGCTTATTTTTCCAATAGAAGGTCATCATTATCCACACATCCATAATAGTTGAAAATGCATAAAAAAATCAAAATCAATATTTTTATCGTTTTCAACATTTTTGAGTTCATGTGAGAGGGTGATATTACGAATATATGTTTGAAATATAATGAATTAATATGTTTAAATTATATGACGCCATGAAAAAGTAATAATTACATGCATGTGATATAGAATTGTATTGTATTGGATTGTATTTTCCATGCATTCTGGGTTTCTGTGAAACCCCTCATAAGCTACTTAAAGCTTGTGCGAGTTAGAAGAATGATGGGTGTGTTCTGTGTAGGCTTTGTTACTGTGTCCCGACGCCACCTTAGGCACAGCACTGTTAATTGTTTACCCAACAGTGAATGGTTCGGCGCGTTCTCCATACCAGAAAGTTTCTTCCCTGGCGGAGACTCGAACCCCGACTTGCCGAATTCAAGGTCTACTTTTAAAAAAACAAATATAAATATAGATTTTTCTGATTTTTGCAGCAGTAATTCATTGAAGATTAGATTGAGACTCGGATTGAGATTTATCGGTGTATTCAGAAAAATAATTCAAAAATTTGACGTCGAAATAAACAGTTAAATGATACCGAGAAAAATACCAAGTTTGTGTCCAATCTTGAAAAGAGTGTTCAGAAAAACCTTTTTAATTACGCAACTGATTTTTACGTGAAAATTTCAATTATAAGTAGTTTCCATTTCTTTACTGTCCTATACAAGATCTGAGAAATGATAACACCTCCAAAAGTGTACATTTTTGCCCTGTATTTCAGAAACAAATGTTTGTGGCTTTTAAAGTTTAACGAAAAAGTGATACAGGGTCGCAAAAACCGAATGTCTCTATCTTTAATATTAGCTGGTGTACATCTTCTCACTAAAGAATAGATTTTTTTTAAATTTTATCATTTCAACCTGTTCCCAAGTCCGTTTTTAATTTCCCATAATTCGCCATTCTTCCTGTTTCATTTCTCAAGAGTCTGGTTGACCCAACAGTTTTTTTCGTAAAACCGCAACGTCTTCGGCTAATTAATTACAATGCTACGGTCAACTTAAGCTACGTTTAGAGCATCGTACAACCGAAACGGTAATGATTTCGTTACGTACAAACGGCTTTCTGGAAGTTTATTCCATCGGGACTAGTTAATTGAAATTTCATGCGGTGGAAGCCGTTCAGAGAGCACACAGCAACGTAATGGACGAGTAGAAACATCACCTCAAGGTTATTATTTCTGCATTACTCTTGGTTTTGCACGCCTAACTCTGAATTTCCTGTTTTACACCTTTGTCATCAATGATAAGAAACTGACCAACGAGCATTTCATTACGAATGAAATAAAAGCAGATTTTGTTTTTAAGTCAGTATGTTTCGAAATCCTTCATTCTAAATGACTCATCTGGTAAAAATATATGCTGGGAATTTCGGAATTCCTACTAATAATAATTTATGTTTTCATTGAGAGACACACAATGCATAGAACAAGACAATCGAATATTTGATTTGTATTGTTAAATTGCTAAATGAACATACCCTAATCCTCGCCTTAACCTTAGATAGAGATACCCATAGCCGAAATACAAGGTGATTTATGCTCGCATTCATGTTTTTGCGATCATTTTCAAGTGCTTATAACTTTTGAAGCACTCAGTAGAAGCAATTGATATTTGAACACACTTTCATACTGTTGCACTGAAAATAAGATCCAGGTATGTATCGAAAAAATGTGAAACTTTTCACAAGCTGAGATTCAAAACCTGTAAGAATATTAAAACTTTGATTGGAATTTTCGGAAAAACGAAAAATTTTAGATGGGGATCAGTATATTTCAATTTCAGTTTTGCAGTATTATTGTTCCTTAATCGTGCGGAAAGTGTCTTTCGCAATGGCGGTTTTTCTTCTCTTTCCCTACAAAATAACAATTTTTTGTCTTCCTCAAAATAACCGCAAATGTGAGTTGCCAGAATTAAGTTCGTTCATACTTTTATTTTCGCTTTTATTTAGTATATGGGTGGGAAAACGACAAATGTAGGGTGAATTGTCAAAACAGATATAATCATTGTATATACGCAGATATAGGGACACAATGATTTCATTTCATAATGATTTCTCTGCAAATATTTTGCATTGGTCTCAGAATAGACTTTGTCCTGGAACGAAGCTTGACAAAGCCACTTTCCTGTAAGTGTCTTATCGGCTCTCTCGAATCTCATTCATTTGAATAGATATTTATTGCCCAACCGCTGAACATTCTCAGGCAAATAAGTGTAGAGTAGAGTGACATAACATCGAAAGAAATCGGTCACGATTCTCTGGTAACAGGACTTGCTTCGATAAGCCTTAAAATGAATGTCCAGTACTTTTCTTCAACCATGGTGAGTACACAGGGTGCCTTAACTGAATGAATCAAAGGTCGGTTAAAAAGCCCTGACACCGACATTGAATTGTGATCATTTTGAGGGTTAGATAGAATTTATATAATTGAAATGTACATGGTGTATGCTCTCGTGTATACATTCACCCAAATCAGAAAATTTTAATCTTACTATTTTGAATTATCCTTGTTTGTCCAATGAGTGGCATACAGTATTGGAGGAAGGATATATTGTTTTAACTGCATGAATCCACCATTCACGCAGTGGATTATTCACGTTTGAGGTTTAAAACTAGAAATAATATTCTGCAGGTACTTTATTGGTTGGTGATGCAACAAAACTTTCTACAGGAGCTTTAACATTTCTGATGCTTGATTACCCTTACTACTATCAGATCTTGATTGACAGTTCTTCTAAACATTGTTTCTCCTCACGAAGAGAGACTGTCTTGAATTCAAGAAACGAACTTTATTCTTCCTGAATTCTTTTCCAATTGTCTTCTTCATTGCAGATTATAAGGTTTCAGGAATTCGGTCACCTGAAATCAATGGGGGGGACTGTCAATTTTTAATCAATTTCGATTTTCGCCACCAGCATTAATAAATCCAAATGGTTGGTGAAAAATCTGAAAGAATCAACGAGATAGCTGGTTCCAATCGATTGTATTTCAAATTCTGGGAAACGTGCAACACCTCCGATATTTTCATTCACGTAGGATCAGAGCCATTTCAATATTTTACCATTCGGAACGGTTCAATTCAGAGGTGAGAGCTATATAGAAAACCATGATACGCGTACAAAGATATGATCGAAAAAATACTATTTATAGCGTACGCAACATGTATGAAAGGGTTCTGTAAACTAGAACATTCCATGGGTCGTAGTAGTGGTTTATAGCATTTGGCGCTAAATAAAACTCGTTTATGCATAGCTCAGCCGTATCAATATGGGAGGATTTAGTGTTATGGTCGAATATGCGGTGTTGCAGGAAATAATGGCCATACAGGTCATGAACCGAATAAAGGCAGGGTTTGACGAGGGGGCGGAATCAGAAATAGCAACTACTTCTTTTGTTATAGATGCGATATATAACACCCTGTTCATATATGAAGAAAATACAAATAATGTTAATGAAGAGATGTCCTTCACTGTTACATTCGCGACGCTATTCAACTGCAGTTTCGTGAGGGAATATATCTCTTTTCACACTTGTAAAGGAAAATAACTATTTCAGCTGTTCGAATGTACCTAGTAGCTCATTTTTGTCACAACACTTCATGATAATATAGGGTTTACGATTTGCTGAGGTATTCTGCCTATCTTTTATATTATATGTATGATACTCCGAACCTCAGCTCTGTAAAACGATCTTTCAAATATCGGAGGATTCGACTACAAATCTCGTCCGTCATCGAAAAACTACGCGATGCACATATTTTCGAACCATCTCTCAAAATTTTTCAATATGAAACACATTGGAATGAAAGATTTTAATAAGAAATTTATTGAGGAAATTAGAAATTTTCTTCTCCCTGAATAATTCCAAAAGTGCAGTAGTCGAGAAAAGATCTAGAAAAAAAATTTCAGATCCCTGAAGTCATTCACACTTGCACGATGGCATTCCTGTTCTATGAAGTGTGGCGTCCTCTAACAATATATAATAAGCATTAAAACGGATAGCCATCATCCGCCACTGAATGTTATGAATGTGAAATACCCCTCATGAACGTCCATTATAGCTTTAGAAGTTTTATTGCATGCTGCTGAAAGTGCACATTAGAATATCCACTTTTTATTACGAAATAAAAATGGGAGTAGTTCGCTTTTACATGAAAATATATACCCTCATTCATATAATACGCATTACTTTACGAATATTAGAATGTAGTTAAGTAGCCAGTCTTAAATTTCAAGTAACAAGTGGTTGTGGAATGTCAAATATTCTCATAATTCTGAGCGAATAATGTTTCATAAGATGGCAATCCAGGATGAAACGGGGTACTGCGACATAACGGGATACCACCATTTTACGTGAATTTTATTCGAATAAACCCCCAAAGTCTCAGACGCATTATCCCGACCATTATCCCTACTACCAACCAATACCTTTCCCCGAAATAGACGCAGCACGAATCGGGTGGACATAAGTTTAACATTTTTTGCGATCGAGTTATATACGCCTTATCTGGATCATATTTCTTCTTGAGATATGTACATTTTTCGAAAATGTACATATAAAGATAATTCATCAAATGCATGGCTTCAAGAAATCCTTCACAATGATTCTTTTTTCCTGTTTTATTCAAGCAGGTACTTCGGGGAAAAATGGAGTTTTGATTATTGGACAAAACAGGGTCCTGCTTCAACCCCTCCTTGGGAACCCTGTTCTGCTCCAAGCAATGTATTGAGATTTATTATGTTTTTCTATTAGTTTCAGATGGTACGAAAATTTGCAAGAAAAACAATTCGTCAAAATTGGTCAAAATTGGTCTGGAAGCGCCAGAAACGCGTTTACCGTAGCTCAAGAGTTTGAAATTGTAAAATATATAATTGAGATCATATAATTATTATATCACCAAGAGTTTTTATTTTAATAAGGTATTTTTTTTTCACCTACACCTACTTAATACCTACCCATTTTACCCTAGACACAATAGAGATAAAAAATTCCAGAAATAAAATCTAGAAGTTTGGACAGAACAATACAAATGAGAAAACTAGTACAAGTTATATGTTCCTCGCACATCTCAATCAACATCGAAATATTCACACTTTCAAACCTATTTCCTCCCTCTAGGTTGAAGCATGAACTCGCTAATCTCATTACTGTCGGTCTAAGACTAACATATCCAATATTAATTCAACGAAACAGGAAATTAACCAGAGATTAATAGTGCACGGCGCAGAGCGGCAGAACAATTTGTCCCACCCGGAACTTCACAGGCCTAGCCAGCATGCAGTCTGGATAAAAATCTTGGACTATTACGGCTAAAATACGATTGGCAGTGCCTTCTGAGCTCTTTAACGATTACTCCTGATGCTCGTATTTCGTACCCTCGACATGATTCGAAGACGAAGGTCGAGTTGCAACACCTGCCCATCTATCATTTCCTAATATGGCTGGAGTAGGCATCTCGAGACAGAGATTATAATGGGTTTTAAGTGATTAAAAGCATAAAAGCTAGATCTGATGAACTTGTGGCCGGAATGGGATCTGATTCATTGCAACTCCATTAAAGTTGAGCATTCACTTCTTTATAAACTGTAGTTTCATGCATCTATTTCACTGGTTGATGTTTATACGACCTAAAACCCATATTCGTGGACGATCTCCAGAAGAGGTTTCGTGCAGATTCTCAATCAGTCCACCGATGAGATGATATCTCGAAAAGTCACTTTCATTACCACTGCAAAACGTTCGATTTTTGTTTATCGTCATAATAACTTATGCTATAGGTACTACTGATGGTGACTTTGACCTCACAAGGATCACAACGAGGATCACAATTTCAGTGGTGAATCAACATTCCCGTTTCCGATTTGGATGATTTTGTTTGAGTAGACACACTTTCCATCTTTGACAATTTATAGTGTCAGCGATGTTTTCATAAATGCTCACTTTATCCCTAGCCCTCGATCTTTTTTAGTAGCTACAACTGCCTTACTTCTTTTACCAATTATTTCGAATTTTCATTCATTTCAATTCAATGAAAAATGTCTGAACGTTCATGAACGGAGTGCATAGATTCTGAGAGACAGTTAAATGTGAATATGAATGGCATATTGCGGTTATAAATTTCTGGGAAAAGTAAAATGCCCTCAACTACATTATTCAATCGTCTTTTGTTTTGGGGTTGAAGGCCAAAATTGGAATTTGGGCCATTTCAAACTCGATTTCAATATTGGTCATTACTAGTGTCATTGCCTTCCTAGTTGCCTCCGTTCTTGTTCGTGCTCAGATGTTAAAACATATAGAAACATCTTTCTTGGTAGCAATGCGCTGTAGTCCCTTATTTTACGAGGGGGAAAAACGGAACTAAAACGTGTTAATATATGAGATCAACATCTATGGGAATTATTGGATATCAAGTAGGCTGAATTACAGTATTATGTACAGGGTGGTCAGATTTAGATAATTTAGTACTATGTATATCTCCTTGATTCAAAGAGAAAGAAGAAAAGTTATATACATGTCATGTTCTCTTTTCTTGAGAAACATTAATTGCTGAATACCGCAAGTCGCTACGGTGTTTAGTTTCCGTGCTACAGGGATATTTTGGAATTTCGTCAATTTTTATAATTCGCTATAATCTGGGCTATACCTTCCCCAGTACTTTGACTATATCCTAGAAATACAAACATCTCTAGGGCAGTTTTCTCAGGTATTTTTACCGGTATTATATAAATTTCAGTTCCCTTTCAAATTTTGAAGTAATTTAAAAAAAATAACTGTTTTCAAACTGAAACCATTGTACTATATTTTCCAAAACATTTTTCTTGAACAGAAATATATGTCATTTTATACTTCTGAGTTCATATATTGAAAATTCCCAAAAAACATTTTTTGATCCACAAAATCATTTTGGTTTTGATCTTGATCTTGTAGATCATAGAACTTG
Source organism: Hippodamia convergens (assembly GCA_038502775.1). Lineage (NCBI taxonomy): Eukaryota > Metazoa > Arthropoda > Insecta > Coleoptera > Coccinellidae > Hippodamia > Hippodamia convergens. Next base: position 123,150,555 of record CM076607.1, read on the forward strand.
ATATTCTACAATTGTAAGCTCGCAAATTGATTTTATTTTATTTATCAATTAAGGAATAAACACCCAACAAAGTATTCGAAAAATATTATAGGAAAGCTCGTAGGAAAGTGTACAATTCCGAATTAGTGATAATAAAATAACAACAAAACACATGAGAATTTACATAATCAATTGAGAATCTTTCAAAAATGATATAAACTAAACACAAAATATAACACAAGAAATTAACTTGAAGTTTCTCGAAATATCTGCTCAATAATTTCTGCCTGACCGTTCTGGAAATGTCGAAAAATATGTTACTTATTTCTGCAAACATGGATGTCTCTTTTCTAGGAAAGATATCATGTATCCTCAGTGAAATACTAGGGGTATAAAAACGAGATAAAAAGTAATACCGTCAAGAAGTAGCTCTGGCTCCAATTCAAGAGTTTTTGTAGCATAAATATATCAGTTATAGTTCAACCTAGACATGGAACCTAGACACCGTAGCATCTTGCAGTGTTCAGCAATGTATGTTTCTCGAAAAAAAAAAGATGTAGAACTACATCATCCAAATCTGACCATGGTATACCTAATCATTATTTTGTGGCTGAATATTTTATAACCTCTCTTTATGGTTTGATCTCTTATTGGTGAGATAATAAAAAAATTTATCACGAAGAATATTAAATGCCCTTTAAGAAATTGACGTTATAACGCTTATCAAAATAATTTTGTGTACTTTTAGTTGTCCGTTCTACACTCGGTTCTACATATGGTTCTTTGCAATTACCTACGTATTTCCCAGAATTGAATTTATTTCGGAAAACGAATGAATTCCAAAAGATGTAATGAATGAACATAATTAAAATTTATATGAACTTATTGAAGGAATTCCTTCAACTATTCGCTTGCATGTGAAGTAGCGAACCGTTAGCCTTACCAAACCAGAATAGTAACATTTTAGTCAAAAAAAAAACTGAATGGCCAACCGAATGTTTCATATACCTAAGATAGGTATTTCAATGATTTTGCAGATGCGATGGTCCATTATAACTATAGTAAGTAAGCTATAATAAGTTATTTTTTTCATTACGTGAATGGATCAGTTGCAACATTGACTAGCATCTCTAGATATAAGGAGAATAAAAAAGATTACTGTAATTGAGGCAATTGAGCTAAGTTCCTCGTCCCAAAGGAGAATAAACTTCGCCAAGAAAAATTACAAAATGAATTTAGCCAGAATGACACACGTGGGTACACAAAATACCTACATTAAACATAAACTTGGAATTCCCACGGTTTCATCAGATACTTCATAGACTAGATCTACCTATCTCTCTCTTTCTTGGATAATTCTTGAATTCTCTTCATTTCAAGCTTAACAAAGCGTATAAATATTTGATGCGTAGCAGATTTGGAACAATAAGCCTAGATATAATGTACAGATCTACAAATGTAATTACCAAACAAACATTTATGATTCTGTTCATTCTTGTTGTACAAAATCTTGTCAGGTTGTCTCAAGAATTATGGTTCTTGTTTGTTTTCAGGTTCGGTCAGCTTTGGAACATAAACATCATATTTTGTGGGAAATCTGATGCACTTTCAGTTTTAGGTTCTTGAAATTGAAATTAATTGTTCAAGTGATTGCCGAGTTGAATTATCCTCGGAATTATCTGATGCTCTTGCGATGTGCTAGAGCTCTCGGACTCGCTCTCGGAGTCTTGAGACTTTTAGCTTTTACGAGAGTATCGAATTCCAAAACCTGGAGAAAATTATCTGTTGTTGTTCAGACTTTATTATGATCCCACGGTACATTTTGAAACTGACCGACTTTGACGTATCATTATCAACCGATCTAGCCGAAAATATGCGAGATGAAAGTAGAATCTCCGTGAGATTTCAAAGCATTTCATGTACCGGAATTCTTTGTTCGGATGGTGCCCATCGAGCGATTATGTAAATAGAGGCGAAGTCCGTGAAATTTCAAATGGTCCGAAATGAAATTGTTCCCTGCAGTCGTATAGCAGACCGGCGACAGAAATGATTGAAACGTGAAATCACGGAACATACAGGTTATGTGTCGGGTCAGATCAAGAGGGATGCTTTGCATTGTGCGGCACAGGTTCGTATCCACAATATCCCATTTCATGATTGATGGTCTGAGTCTGCCGTCATCGGGAAGTTGTAACAGTTTTCGAATGAATGCTTCGGGCATTCCTTGGACGACAAGTTCTCATTCATGTCATTTTTTCTGTTGCAGGAAATTAAATTGTGGGCATCACAGATCATGTCACCTCAAAGTCATATTATCAAATGATCTAGGGATGGGATGGTGAAACCTTAAATTTTCTTCAGCAATGCTATCCAAAAGTGTATAAAAAATTCAACGTATCAATGAATGACCAGCGAGATGACCAGGTATTAGATATCCCATCAGGAAGAACGATATATCGAAGTTGAAACTCGTTGAAAACTCACTGGGAATTTGAAGAAACGAATCTAAATAACACCACCTATAAAATGATTTCTATCGTGTTTTTCAATAAGAATTACATGATTTTGTAACAATGTTATAACGGTAGTAATGAAGTTGTATCTTCACTAGTTGGCATTTATATTCAGTGAACTCTATGAATTCATTATGTCCAAATTATCGCCCAAAGAACATTTGGTTATAATCCAAAAATTTAACCAGAATAAGCATCCGTTTGTGAACACTTTCCGAACACTTTGGTCGAAATAAATTCTTTGTTGGGATATTTGAAAGCAATTTTAATCTTCACGTTGCATATTATCATTTCAAAGGAATCTCATTTTTGTTTAAGTATATACGTTAAAAAGCAAAATTGCTGAATTTGGTGAGAAAACAATCAACAACAGACATTCTTGAGATTAAGTCCGATTTATTGCACAAAATCGTCAAAAATTGGGTTCGTCGAATATACTTTTTTGGATACGAAGGCTTGGTTGTCATTTCAACCGAGATTTCAATGACATTCTATTCAAAGAATGAATGCTATTGATAAGCAATAATATAAGAAGTTTCTATTTTGTTGCATTTTGAAATAATATGCTTGTTGGAAAACCCAGCATATCGAGTTAAAACTCTCTGAATTATAATTTTCTCATAGACCATTGTTTAAAATAATTTGAAGGCAAATTCGAGGGCAAATTTATCGCAAATTCCGATATTAATATTGGATAATCCAAACCCGAGTCCAAACCTTTTTTCATTGGAAATTCCGCATCGTATTCAATAATGCCTTCAACACCGCTTTGAACCAGAAGTTGAAGCAAATATCAAGCAGCAAAGGGTGCCTGTGAAAAGCTATGGTTTGAAGCATGATGATTGATTCATATCGAGTTTCATACCATATATTTCGCCCTTGCTCAAAAAAAGAGTCCGCTGTTTTATATAAAAACATTTTATTGCCAAAAAACGTCAAAAGTCAAAGTCCATATGGATCTTACGATGTTAATGTTACTGAGTATATCACGAAAGAATGACCTCAAAAGTTTCACAAAACCCATTTTTCAAGACAATATCTAATACGTCCCTGATTCTAACCTCTCATCATAGCGAAAGGAACGACGTTTGATGAGTTCCGAAAAGAAATTCCTACACGACCACAGTTAATTTCCCTTCTGAAGAGTTGTAAATCACCTGCGGCGCTGGTTTTCGAATCACACCGAACATACGAACATACATAGGTATCTCAATATCAAACTATTTCATTACCTTCTGAAGAAATTTTTTATTCATCACCTACCGCGAATAATGACTGGGCTCTAAATCAGTCTTGAATGAGAATTGTAATTAAATAATTTCAACTCCGCATGGTCACTTTCATACTTGAACCCCAGCAACAGAGGTGCAAATGGTTTCAACCGATTAAATTTTTTCAATGTTCGCTCTGAAGTGAAGCTCCACTCTGAGCCGTGATAATTGAGTTATCTATCGTGATTCGTTGGAATGCATCAATGCATATACTAAAACAATTTGAAGCCAAGATTTGAGAGCAGGAAACACGAGAAGAAGCACATTGTATCACTATAAATGTTGCACAATCTCTCAAGAATTCACTCCGCCCTTCTTCAGTATAAATAATAACAGTAAATTAACTTATGTGATTTAAATGTTATTTTTCCTTCTTAATCTAGAAATAATATCATAATTCATTTTGTATATCCATCAAAATATCGAGATTTATGATATTGAAATCTAAGTGGTAGGTTAACATTATTCATGAAGAATCGTTAATTAGATCGATCGATATTATATCAGAACCATTGCACATATAAGTATAAATTATTCTGTTCTTTATAGAGTATGCTTATGCATACGATTATCTAGATGACGTGATATATTTTCAAAACGTAAGCTGGTTTCTCATCTGAGAAATGCTAATTTTTTATTTGATTCTGTATCATCTTATTGTAATATGAGGTTTCAACCTCTGTTTCAACTATCAGTACATATTTAGGTGTGTAGTAGCGAGCGTAGTAAATTCTCTTATTTCGAAAAATTCGTCATGTCGGACAATCATTCTCAAGAAGTTTAAAGAGCAATATTATGATACTGGTTTCCAGAGAACTTTCAATTTAATACTGAACTCAATATTACCTACATTTCGAAAATTATTGTTATTCGACGAACTATTCTATCTCTAATTATTATATGTTAGGTCTCTTTATTCTGCCACATATTGTAGAACAAAATCGTGCTAGAATAACTCATTGCCTCAAATTTTTCATGGTGATATTCATCTCGATATTTATTGATTTTATGATGGCCTCTTAAAACGGATTCATTCATTATCTGTCAAATTTATGTGAGAAAAACAGTTGTGCCAATCAACATTTTCCAATGCAAAAATATCTAGACGATATTTATGGAAATAATTTAATAATTTCGACAAAAATTTAACTAAATGACTCAGCGATCATTTAAGGCCATCAAATATACCTAAAATCATCGACAAAAACACCCACATTGGTAAGTTTACCTCCTTAGTTTTGGTGTAGCCCCCATTTTAAATTTAATTTTTTATTTTCGTTGATATTTCCGAATATTATCGATTTCTTTGCACATGAAGGTCCTACAGATGTGAAAAAAAAGTATTTTGGAAGATGAAACTATAATCTTTTATTAAAGAAGAACAATTTGAAAACATTCGAATCGAAAATGGCATAAAAATATTCTTTAAAAAAATTTTAGTAAAAAGATTTACTGGTTTTCTTAGTAAATCCGGAATTGTACAAGAACTAGCACATAGAAGTATAATTTTCATTCAATGAACAAACATACAAGAATATCAGCTACAAAACGACACCAACGTCATTTCTGTAAGTCACAAAATTCGAGAGTTATTATTGTTAGAACATGACTTTTATGAAAATTGATATAATAAAATATAACTCAGTACCGTTCTTTCGATTTTCAAACTAACAATTGCTCAAAATGGTCTCTCATGATTAAGGTGTTAGTTTGATAATTGATTATCGAAAGAACAGTACTGAGTTTCATTTTATTTTATCAATTTTCATAGCGGTCATGTTCGAACAGCAATTACTTTTTAATTTTGTAACTTACAGAAATAATGTCGGTATCGTTTTGTAGCTAATATCCTTCTATGTTATCTCATTGGAAAAAAATATACTTCAATGACCTAGTTCTTGTACTATTGCGGATTTACTAAAAAAATCAGTAAATTTTTCTACTAAAATTTTTTTACATAATTTTTTTACGACATTTGAATATATTCATAATGTTCCATTTTAATAAAAGGTGTATCATCTTTCGAAAAACATTTTTTTCCCATCTGTAGGATCTTTATGTCCAAAGAAATCGATATTATTCGGAAAGGGTCAACTAAAATAAAAAATGTAAATTTAAAATGGGATCTACCCAAAACTGAATGGGTAAACTCTCCAATGTTAGTGATCTTGTCGATAAAATTAGGTATATTTGTTGCCCTTAAATTATCGCTAAGTCATGACCAAACACACTGTATATTATAGTTCATAACATGAGATTTTTTTTGCAAATATTGACCATTTCTATAAATCTCGGTACCTAGGCATCTTTCTTCTGGTTTAGAACTTTTCCCGGGGTTTTTCGTACACCGAAACGTTAAAATTACAAGTGCTCATAAAAACTTTCATTCACACATTCCAATGACGAACCAATAGACGTCTCAAGTCTGGCATCATCGTCACTTCTCAAACGTAAATAGAAAATAGGCGTTAGTTCATTAACCACTAACTGGCAGGATCCGAGTTTGTCTGAGCCAATCCTATATATAGTATAATAGCTTCGGAATGGAAACTTATTATCATCGCGAAGCAAGTGCGACAGGTGTTTGGGGAACATGAAACGAAGCTATTGCAAGTGGTGCCACGGCGACACTTCACCCGTATATTTCCATTCTTCTTGAAAGTAATGTCCCGAACACCATTTCAACCGCACGCTGGGTCTTCATTGTGAGGTTTCTCCTTTTGATCTCTACATGAGAAAATTGCGGAGAGTGCTTACATTCAATGAAATATTGTGACGTTCGGGCTGGTTTTCCTCAGCTTAGGTTTATGTTATAGAGTCGAATCCTTCATACCAGTCTGATGTTGAGAAAATTCTTCGAGTTTATACTTAGTCGTGGTATTTGGAAGAAACCTCGGAAGAAACTCCACAAGAAACTACTAAAAATTTCTGCATGTCTTTCGAAACTGACAACCGAGTCAATCTAGATAGTGTGTGTAAAAAAACTTAGAATATAGTATATTGTCATGATATGTTCCTATGTAATGATTTTACGACTTATTTTTCGAAAGTAAATATTCTCCTGGGGAGGGGGTAATTACCACATTACCCCCCCCCCCCGTATCGACGCCAGTGATTGTGATGTTATGTTGAATGGTTTCGTTTTGTCATATGATATAAATTACTTTTCTATACTCAACTACTTCTATGATTCACTTTCGCACATCAGTTATAAATTTTTCTTTCTCATTAAAAACGAACAAAAATTGAAGATAGGTACCCGAGTAGGTACCTAAATATATCCAATGATCAATATCAGAGAGTTGCGGATTCTTTTTCACGATCTGATCACAAAGTAGTTCAAAATTGACACTCATAATACGAAATTTACAGACACATATAGATCAATCGTACGCTACAGATTCGTAGCTTATGGAGAAGAAGCAGAATACCGCCATAATTCTAGGAGGATTCAGCATTTTCTGAAATTCTGAGAATCCAACTCAACGAAATAATGATAATAATGATAGTCTATTCATGAATGTACTTATACAGTATAATACTTACAGTATTGTACATCATAAATAGTCACCGTCAATAAATTACAAGTTTTGTCAATCAGTTCGTCATTCACCAAAATAAATAACAAATTATATGTCACTATCACAAAGATTTTAGACAAAGATAAAACATTTTAAAATTCATGCAAACTATACATTGTGTGTGTGATGAAATATTGGAAATGCTCCTACACCGAGTCGTACACCCGATCCCAAGTAAATTCCAGTATTTTCTTGCACTTATTCGCCGAGTAATTTGCAGGGAGCAAATCACTTATTGCTTAACAATGAACCGAGCAATAAACAAACCAGACAACTTCAAACTGTTGAAACATAAAACCGAACGTAAAACGCTTCAAAGTTGACAACAAACTTCTTCATCATACCCTCGATCATACCGAAATATTCAAAAATTTTCAAGACTTACAAAGCTTGCTATTCTGAAAAAAATTTCAAGATTCGGTTCAACGAAGAAGTTTGACAGACTGGAAACGTTACTGGTTTCAGAAATTCGAGATTTTCTTGATAATTGGATATCAATTCTTTCGAACCGATTTGCTTCTGATGAGATAGTGAAAATCAAGGTGAAACCACAAAAAATCTTTGGAGAAATACTCTAGACTTTTATGTTGTCCTGAATCGATAGAAACTCATCGCTTCATATTCTCGGTGGATATCCACAACAGAGTCCACAACATTTTCAGAGTGAGTTTGTGTTCTGAATACACCGGTTAAGTTTTTCACTTGAAAACTGTTGAGAGTTGCAATACATCCTCATCGATCCAAGACCCGATATACCTACTTCGAATGTTGTTGGTAAAAAAACTCTTCTGGGAATCTTCAGTTTCTATGTAGGTATTTCGGTAGTTATATACTCGGGGATATATGCCTTCGAGCATGCCATTTATACCCCTCTCGAATGAAGAGGCATTAATAAAATATGTTATGTAAGAATTCAGTATTCTACTTGTTTGATGTGAAGAGGAATTTCAACATTTAAGTTTTCTGATCGGCTTCAAGAAATAACACCGAGCATAACACATGGGGAACTTGATATTGTGCTTGAGATATTCCATGCGATTCAATCTCTTGAAATATATGACATTGTCTGTCATGTTCTCCCAAAAATCCCATCTGGATAGAAGAGACAAAGCGGAGAAATAATTCATGAGAAAGCAGTACAGCAGGTAATGAATTGAACTTTCTCAGGATTTAAGATTTCAGGAGTCCTCATTTGAGAGAATTAGTAACCGAGAATATACCTATGTCGATCTACACTAGATAATATTATAACCGAGACTATAACTATATGGGTAATCGCCTATATATCAATAAACAAGAGGAAAACTAGCTGAAACTTGAATTAACCCCACCTTCCACAAGCAAACTTTACCATTTTTTTGAAAACACTGAAAGGATTGGTAACGCCTAATTTTCATTTTCGTAATTTGAGACCCAAAATAAGTGAGTGAGATTTTTTTACAGCGCTCTAGCAGTTTTTCGGTTCTGCATAAATACTGAAACCTCGAATGAAACTATATCTGAAAATATCCAAAATCGTTCTCGGTATGGCGAGGGATATTTTGCTTCTTCAATTTTTAAAATATATTTTCTAGTCAATGACTAACTTCAAGACCATTGTTCGCCTGTTTGATACAATCCACACAATCCACAATTTCAGGCGAAAAGAAACTACGTTCGAATGAATTCGAAGGATTTTTATTCAGACTGATGTACTTATACTGTCAGGCAATATTTGGATTGCTATTAATTATTTAAATCGAATCGTTATTGAAGAAAGAGATATTGAATATCAGAAAACAGAGCTCCAAGATTTTGAGCACGCATTCTCCAAACTATAACATCGCCCAGGCAATTATTGTCAGCGTTCCTGGGAAATATTAAATGCACGAGGAGGCTAATTCCGCGGCTCATTCACAAACCAGGCACAAATTTCGAGAAGTAAATCTCCTCACAGAATTCAGGATCGATTCAGAATGCTCTTGTAATCTGCCAAACTTAATTCGAATGATCGGATTTTCTACATACTCAAAGCCGATAACTCGGCTGCTAATCAATAAGCTATATAGAGCTCGGGAGGCGTGAAAGACGATTAATCCAAAGAATGCCGTATTGACTAATCGTTTTTTCAGAGCATTCAGGATTAGACACGGCCACCAAATTATGTTCGACAACTGTTTATTGCCCACTGAAACATACTAGAAGACGAGACCTTCAATATTTCTCTCCCGCTCTCCACCTCCCAATATCGCCTATCATACTGAGCGAGCTTCTGGATGAAATTTGAATAAAAAGTATTGACCGGTGCCCCATCTCAAAAGATTGTTATCGGACTTTGATCACTAGCTTTGCCGTCCTTATAATATCGAATGCAATTTGGATCAATATCAGTCCACATATTGGATTAGGCACATATATGATATTATGTGCAATAATTACATACTCCATAGATTGCACTCAAACATGTAATCACACCAATGCGAAATGAGGAAGCCAACCAACATTTTATGGTTGAACCGAAGTAAGTTCAAGGTTCGATGCAGATGGATTCTGCTTTGAGAAAAAATGCGGTAATTAATTTTTTCCATACTATACTATCCATGGCGTTAATCTTCACTGTAGAAATACCGAGGGAAATACTTTGTATGCAAGAAATAAAGATCATATTTTATGCATTTGAGTGTTCTTCTCATTGAGCCTATTTTCACGAATCACTGCAAATTTTACACGAAATTTTAACGTGCAGATTTTAATTTTCGCTATATTCGCGATATTTCTCCACCGGACGTGTTTATGGTCTCAAGAATATAAGAATTACACGTGACAAATAGACCAGTATGTTCGACAGAAATCATCATTATATATCGCTACTTGTACAAAAAATTCAACTTCCCATTAGTTTATAAATACTACCAATTGAAGCATTGCTTCTAAATGACATACACTCGGTTCTGGACTTGGATAATTTTCACCAAACTCAAAGCTACGAATTTTTCTCCCGACTATTTTCTTCGTCTTAATTTCTACCAATCAAAAACGCGCAATTTTGAATTACAAATGGTTCCTATATTGAAAAACTTTATGACAGCACTTGTCAGCAGTTTTTTGGAATTTACCCGCTGCAAAACTTGAAACTTATTGCGAAATTAATACCTATACACTCGCCTCTACATAATGAATGAAATAATTTCAAATACCATTCGGGCTCGGACTTTTCCTGTGGAAAGAATCGAAAAAACACAAAGCAGCAAGTGAGTTGCAAAAATTCTCGTCTTCCACTCGGATTTTCGCTCAGATTTTTGTTGCTTCGTATTAAAATTTGTTTGTGCCCTTATGATATTACTCACGAGAAAATATCACTTAGATCCGTTTGCACCATCGTTCCTTAAATATTTTAGTGACGTTCAGATCTTCAAACCTAACCTCAAATTTAAAGATGGGATTAAAACCTGAAATAATTTGACAAACTGACTGAACATTTGTCGTTTTCTATGAAATTATAGCAAAACATTTGAAATTTCAACCAGCATGAGATCTTCAAAATTACAGTAAAGCAGGTTGAGGAAATGACTGTATACGGCCAGTCAATGAAAAGGCTTTATACAAGTAGGGTGAAGTTAAACAACATGAAAAACTGAAATATCACTAGATAGAACTATTTAGGGGTCCCTACATAGATAATAATATATTGTTCTATATTCTAAGATCCCTTAAATTTGAGTGACAGTCGTGCAACTGTCAATATTTTAGGGATCCTTAACTTTAAGGAACGATGATGCAAACAGATTTTATATACTCGCTTATATATGAATCTTCAAAAAAGCACATGAACGTCAAATGTTGTATCGATATCGAGATCGATATATCTTCGGATATATAAAACCGAGTATCAAACTGATGGTCGACTGATTCACAGAATCACGTCACTACCTTGTTCTGATTTAAGGATGGATGCTCGGATAGATCTTTTCACACTTTTCATGCATAATAGAAAAATTTTCTCATGCATATTTCGACTTGCGTGCGTATGCATCTCGATATGGCTAGGTCGGGATTGAATAGGTCTCTATTTTTTCCGAAATTTCTATTTAGAATCAGAACAATAGGTTTAATCGATTAGATAATAAACTGGATTTCGACTTACTGACGATGTAGGTCCTTCCAAGTAGCGCACCCAAGGGGCAGCAGCACCACCCCCCACCGAGATTCATTTTCGTTAAGGAAAAATTGAGACCTTCTATCATACGTCAAAAATGAATGTTGATGGAGTTCCCCCGAAAACTAATCCTGGGTGCGCCCTTGGTCCTTCCTATACCATGTGTTCCCAAGATATAGAAATTTTTCCATCTCCATAAATATCTCGATTAATCAGACAGATATGATGAATGAAGGTGATATAAAGATTGGACAGGAATATCATTTGGCTGCATTGGCACTATTCCTGACTCCGGCAATTTGATTAATTTATTTCTATAGCGGTTTCGCCCTCGCTTTCGCTGAATTCTGGAATATGACCCAAAATATTTTGGCTTGCAGATGAAACTGACCAAAAATACAGTCAGTATTCGAAAATATGTTTTCCAATTTTTTCATTGAGACCTATTTTGTTTTCAAGCAGACAATGCTTTTGAACAAATAATTAATCTTTATTTCGAATCAAAAGATATAGTCCTAGGATATACCCTAATGAGAAATATCTAATATCATTCTCATTAATTCGGGTATTATTGAGGGCCTGTTTTCCAGGTAAAAATTGATGCTGGAATCAATTAAAAGTTCTTCTATCAAGGTTTCAAGTGCATATACTATTCTAGTTGGCCTTGGTGAACATAAATTGATCAAGGGAATATTTCACTTAATGGCAATTTAGCGACCTATGATACCTACGGTATGTAGGTATGTGTAATGCTGCTGAGTGCTAGTTTAAGATTGACAAGAGGCATGGTAGAAACTGAGGAAAAAACATTGGGTCGAGATAAAACCTCGAAAAAAACTGAGTGATAGAGGTGATATCTGAGATGAACTGATATCTTGAAATTTCATCATTGTGAATTTTAAATCATGTGTGAACAATACTCTCTAAAATACTAAGATGAGTTTTTTCGAAAAACCAAAAAAATATTGAGGTGAAACATTTCATTTAAATGATATGACCCGGGATATGATTATACACACAATAAAAATTATTATACACGTTCCTCAAACTGAATTTACAACTCGAATAACCTCTGCGCTCATTTAAGGCTAAAAAATCGTTAAATGATACACGTGACAACATACAACTCAATATAAATCAGAATCTGAAGGAAAAAGCCGACATCGGTCGCTACAAGTTTTTTTCTTTTGAATAATTCAGCTGAATTTGTAGCTCGATATCTCCTATCAGTCAAGATTTATATGCTACAAACTTTTTTGTCGCTTTCCTTTCCGTTATGCAGGTGATGTGATATATTGAATCATTTATATCTTGTAATTTTAACGTATTGATTTGGAAATGGAAAACATTCAACAAAATCCCTGTTCGGTTTTTAATCAGACAGAAGCGAGGACAGAAAAGTAAGAATACGAAGGAATTTCTTTTTAATCAATGGATTTTTCTAAGATTTTTCATTTACTACGACAGGTGACCACTCTGATCAAACGATTATTCACGACCTCAACATAATTCACGACCAAAGACTAGATGATTAATTATATCAGGAAATTATACGAAAACCAGCGATATGTTGTTAATTTTTGTTAAGCAACAAATAATTCTAGTTTGGAAATGCAGAACTTGACGAAAAATCCATTGGTGAAAAGTGCATTCAAATATTTTGAAACAGTATTTCCGAATATTTTTTTCTCGATTTTTTTATGATTCTTGTTAATGGATGATTGTTCACTTCTTAAGAATATGAAGTGTGTGAATTGCATCGGTTACTTTCAATATTTCAAAACTAGAATTTCTTCATCTGGATGAAAGCAGTTGAAAACCCTTTTGAATCTTATCTGGATTTCCGAATGATTAGTATCCTATTCGACTGCTTTTTTCTCCTCAAATAATCATGCGCATTCGTTAGTCAGTTGGGATTTATCTCGGGATTTATCCAGTCTTTTTAATCATTCAAAACGATTTTAACTAGATCCATTCATTCTCGAAAAGTTTCTGTTCCAACCGAATTTTGAGGAGGATATTTCGAAAAAAACTTCGTATCATTCTTCGAAAAGAAGAGCCTAAAGAAATCAAAATATTAACAAGTGATGGTCGTGTCGGAAAAGCCAGTCCCAAATTTTATTTTGCAAATTGGTTTATAAGGTTCTCCTAAGACTGAAAATATGGATAGATCAGAAGAAAATTAGGATATTTATCGCATCCATGATTCGTAACACCCAGAAATTCGATGAAAAAATTTAGGACTGAACTTCGCTTCATCAACATCTTTCTTATGTCCGAGCTAATGACAGTTCTGAATTTGAAAATGAAAGCTTTTTGAATTCAAGTTGGAAAGGACAGAAATTTACTAGGGAGGTACTAATTTTCAGTTTCGGGGCAAAATTTTATTATCGTCTAATGGAACTATCGAAAATATAATGCAATTTTGGGAATGTAAGTATCAATTTGAGTGGGAGAAATATGAGTTAGATGTCAAAGGTTTTATAGGTATACGCAGATTACTCATCATTTTTAAAGGGAATTATGCCGGAGATGAGTAATTAACATAACATATCAGATATGGCTTCATCAACGACGTATTTTCCTGATTTGAAGCATTTACCATTCAGAGGATCCGAAACATGCACGTGACATCTAGATCAACTCAGTTTACATCCATAATCCTTCGGGACACTCATTTAAATACTTCATAACTGCACGTGACACTTCTTAAAAAGGCTCACCATAACAAACATTTCCAGGGAATCACCCCGGACACACCTTTCAATCGCGTTCTTTCAGTGTCCGGATGAACGATCGCACACTGATCTTTTAATCCTTTATGTCATCCTGGATCATCGAATCGCAAGATACACAAGTCTCGGTGGTCCGTAAATCACGATCGCGCAATCCTTGGACTACTTGGGACAAATGACGATCGAACAGGTAACAAATGCCGGCGAAGACTGCCTTCTAGATCCGCTGACAGGACGCGGTCGTGAGCGCTCGGTGAGAGTCGTTGCCACCTTGATCTGGCGTTTGAGTCTCCAGGCCGCCATGTTATCGTTTGCGCGGGGATTCGAGGATCTGGAAGCTGTCGATGGAAACAGGACGATTGGAAATTGTCGGGGTGTTTTGCGGAAGTCGTTCTTGGAGATGCCAGCGCAGGTAGGACGAATCCGTGAATAAACAAGCGCCTATCGTGATTATCGCCGTTAAAATGACGTCAGGGTAGGTATTTAATTTTCAGAGAAATCATCTCTCAACCAACTGAACAAACCCATTTCGATATAGTTTTACTTGATAAGTAATCTAAGGACTTACTAACATTTTTCAATAGAATTATTTGATAAGTATAGCAGAATGAGCAAAACGAAGTGTTTTGGGAATGTTTCATTTTTCTTTCAATATGTAAAGTATTATTTAAGCTCTCTCAATCAAAAGACTATTCAAAAAATTTGTATTCTTTTTTTTTTGCTTTCGAATTGGATAGAGTATGCAATTCTGAATACATTCGTACTAAAATCGTTGAATTCTTCAAAATACTTTCCGAAATATCAAGAAAAAACTGAAGAAAAATATCGTAAGCACAAACTGTTTTCACATTTCTGAAGGCGAAGACTGTGGAAATACTGTACATTTTCAGAATTTTGAAAACCCGTCACAGGGTGTTCCAAATGTTGGTTCCAAAAAATGGGATCACGATTGGCCCATAACTTCAAAATAGAATCATGTTTTTCATGATTGCGTTAATTTGTGCGGAGAAAGATGATGATAATGTTCCAACCTGATGATGCTCCTAAAATTAATCATTCTTGAGTTATTCAGGATTTCCTGATCTCATGTCGTAAGTACCGTCAAATTCAAAGAACCTGTATCATATCAACAATCACCTTGGTCATAGAAGTTAAATTGTTCAAATAACTCACTAGTGACTACCTCTTTCTGAATTCATTTATCATTTTTGATATGGAACAGATACGACATAAAATCTGAAAATCCTGAATGACTCAAGAATTATTAATTTTGGGAGCATCTATCATCATTTTTCTTCGCAGAATCCAACGCAGACATAAAAAAATGGGGTTCTTATTTGAAAAACGAAAGTTATGAGCGAATCTTGATCCCTATTTTTGAACCTGTATTTGGAACACCCTGTGACGGGTTATTCAAAATTCTTGAAATGTACATTATTTCCATAGTCTTCGAATTCGTAAATGTAAAAACATAATACCGAATACTTTTATCTCCCTTTTTTCTTCAGTTTTTTCTCGATATTTGGGAGTGTATTATGACGAATGCAACGATTTGAGTACGAAACTATCCAGAATTGCATACTTTATCAAATTCGAAAACAAACAAAACAGAAAACAAATTTTTGAAATTTTTTTTTCATCTCTCTGTATAACTGAAAGTGATTAGGCTTCAAGAATATTGTAGATAGGTAGATAATGTCAAACAAAAACATAATTCCAAATTTCACATTTAAAACAGGTCAAGTTCTGCAGAAACGTCTAATAGGCCGTCGAACTTGGTACATCCTGTATAGTCGTATACTCTTTCTGAAAAGAGTTATAACCTGTATATTTTTTCATTGACTCTCTAGACCCATTTTGACAAATTTTGTTTTTCTTGCGGACTATCTGAATTCAATACATAATGAATCTCGATACTTCGCATGGGACCAGACAGGGACCCCAAGGATGGGTTAAAACAGAATATCGTTTGGTCCCATTATTTAAACCCCATTTAGCCCCATAGCATCTGCTGTAATAAATCAAGAAATTTCAATCAGTTTGAAAGGTTTTCTGAAGCCATCCGATCGAAAAGTATCTATATAAGGATGATAACGATAGGTAAATATATAATATATACTTCCCAAAGATTAAATATTATATTAGATATGTCGATGACATCTTTATAATCTGGAGTGGTGCAACAGAAGAACTTAATGGTTTCCTTGATTACATCAATTCGATACATAACAATATACAATTCACATTGGAAGTCCAAAATAATAACCTTCTCAACTTTCTATATCTTGCGTTAACGATAGTCGATAATAAAATTTCTTTTGATATTCACAGAAAATCCACTCACACCGGTATAATCATAAATAATCGTTTCAACCATCCAATACAACACAAACTTGCAGCGTTTCACAGCTACGTCGATAGGTTACTCAAGATACCACTAAGCAATGAAAGTTACATTGAAGAACTTAATATTTTGAAGCAAATAGCTGAAATGAACGGTTATCACAAAAAACTAATAGATAAATTAATCAACAAAAAACGCAATACATCCAATGAGAATAACGTATATTTGAATAATATAACTAATAACGTCGTATTACAGAATGAAAGACAATACAGATCTTTAACTTCCATAAATAAATTCTCCTACAGACTGGCAAACATATTTAAACCTTTCGTAAACATATCGTTTAAATCGATCGATTGTTTGGAGAAAAATTTGATAAATAACAAGGACATAGTTGCACCTGACGATCGTAGTGGAGTCTACCGACTTTCTTGTAATTCTTGTGACGCGTTTTATATAGGGAGAACTTTCAGAAACTTCGAAACCCGCATAAAAGAACACCTAAGATGTCTCAATCCAAATTCAACAGGCTTCTCATATTTTGCTAAACACCTTAGCGACACTGGTCATACATTCGACATGAACACTAATTTCACAACATTACATGTAGCGAAGAAGGGATCCTTTTTAGACAATCTGGAAAAATGGAAATACTCAAAGCTTATAAAAATAATGACAATGTTTTGAATGTCCAAATTGGTTATGACTACACACCTGTTTACCATTCATTGTTATGATTGATTCAAGACTTCTTGGGTGCCGGTTTGGTTGGTTAATTTTAATAGATTTCTTCGCTCTTCAATCGCAGATTACTATCCCGTTCTGCAGAAAACAGCAGCACCCATCTGTTTGTGTTTCTAGATGTCGCCTTGTTTTTGTTCTGTAATTAGTTTATACACTTTTTTGAATTTGGTTGTAGTTTGTAAAACGCCATTTTATTTCACCTAATTTGAATGAGAAGACCGTATATGACAATAACCCTTTTTAAATAATTTACCCTGTAGCTTGTATGTAAGTGTTGTTCATTCTTGTTTTATTATATTTAATGACTTTTACACCAATGTACTTAAACAATTGTTTTGTAGCTTTAGACTTGAAAATGAGACTATTTTAGAAAAGTCTCGAAACTAGTCGTCACAAAATAAAGATTGTGGGAAAGAAGGACTAAATTTCTCTTTTTTCATGATGAGTCACCCACATTTGTCAATCTTCCAATTTATTTATTTATATCGATAACTTTGCGAAAACTATGCATATATGATCTACTTTTACAACATAAGGCGTTTATAACTCGATAGCCGAACAAGTCAAACTTATCTCCACCTGAGTAGTGGTACTTCCATTACAGGGAAAGGTATTGGTAGTGGGGATAATGCGTCTGTGATTTGGGGGATTTATTCAAATGAAATTCACGTAAAACGGCGGTACCCCGTTATGTCCCAGATTCCCCTACCTAAGACATTTTCATAAAAAATCGAATATGTCGAAAAATGAATATTACCAGGAAAACTGTGCTAGAATGGAACATTCTCACATGATTTTGTTTCACGAGATGTGGCAGAACGAACGGATTTGACACAGAATTAGAGAAACGATTTTTCCACATCGGATAACTGATCTATATTTCGTTTTTGTTTGACGTGGTCTCTTTGGCACAACCAGTATAATTTTGGCTTTCAACGTTAACTATGAAGAAACCCTTATTGCTTGATGAATTTTTCCCATCAATTCTAGAATGAAATATTGCTAACTGCAATAATTATTCGTTGAAAAACATGTGATTAAAATTATTTTTTCCACATTGTGAATTGATGCAATGCTGTAAACTCGATAAATATCAGGTGGAACAGGGCTTCGGACAATAAAACCCAACACAGAATTCAATGAAACGATGAAATTCCTCGAATGATATAAATATGAGTATCTGCCAGTTTCATGGGGTTTAATTAAAATTACATGAATCATTAAAATAAACATCGTATCCCAGGCTTCTGTCAATGAGATGTTCAATTTAATGAAGGATGAAAATTTGAATGAATAATCCATTAAACATTGGAAGTAATTGAAACATAAATTTGTATCTCAAACTCATGATTTGAGACAATAATACCTACTTCATGATCTTAAATTCATAAAAAGTTCCTTTTGCCACAAGGTACAAACAAGGCTAATACCTTAGGACAATAATATTTTTTCGTTTGAAACTAATTCAAAAGGTCATTTTACCAGTTAAAATGAAAAAACCTCCATCAGAACTACCTATAATAATTATTCACTCTTTGTTGAAAATAATACATGATGTTACAAGGAATCGACATTCGTTGATTGAGAACAATTTGAACACCACTCATAAAACGGATTGGACCGAGTCACTTTAGTTTTCACTCCGTGAAATCTGAAGAGTGGATACCTACAAAAAAAATCACGTAAGAAAATTGTAGACTAAAGAATGATAGGATTTCCGTTGAAATATGGTATTATAAATACGTATACTTATTAACGTCATTCAATAACTCATCTTGGAACAAACGTACACAATCGAATATCTTAATGGGTAATAAAAAATAGTTCGCACCTACAAATCTACAGACTGATCATGGCTTTTCTCATGGGGGATACTAAATCGCCCTACAAGTACTTCGTTCGGCAATATTTTCTTCGTGTCATGGTTGTCCTGAGGTACAAGGTGTCCTGAGGTACAAGGATCTCTCCTATACAGGATGAGTCTTCGACTTGTACATATATTACATTGGAGATTTTTCCTGAGGTCGAAATAAATCATTTTTATCTCTACCTACCATTTTTTTTTAATTCCGCCCGACTGATAAGAGACAAGATGTTGAAAATCCATAAAGGAGAGGTGATTTTCGAAAATTATCTAGTGAATTATTTTTTAGATTGAAATTATTTTCGGAATAAAGATCGTTTTTTTTAGGAGTAGAATCTTCTCTCTTTTCATCTTGACCATTAGGTGCCGTCACATTCTACCCAATTATACCAGAAATTCAAGGGATCCAACTCCCAACTCCAACTTGAAAGTTGAATGCTATTCAATGAATATCTAGCCATTTTGGAGAACAAAAGAAATTTGAGCTATATTTTTTCGGAAGTTTAGACGTTTAATCTCATGCTCGAAACAACTTAAGTGGCACGTGTTTCCAGGGGTGGTATATTCATTAGATTATGATAATATGAATAGATAGGTACATCTCAGTATCTTTTCCTATGACCCTAAGAATCTATTGTCAAAATATTTGTAGAAGTCAAAGATTCACCTTGTATTTAATAATCGAATACTGTCGGAAATTTGGGAAAAGCTATTATTAGCCTCGGGTATAAAAGGTAAGCTAGAACTTAGCTTGGACAAAGTAAGATGTATCCTCTTCTTGAAGATTCCTGTCACATTATTACGACCTAAAACTAATGATCGAGAGGTGTTTACGAAAGTGGAGAAGGAAGGAGACTTCAACGTCCGACCAAGCGAGAAACTACATCGTTTCCACCTGTAAATAGACTACATATAGGTAGATTTTATGTTGCGTGAAAACATTTATACCCTAATTATCTACCAGAAGCGGCATTTTACGTTATCCCCTAGTAATCAATATTCGATTCCTAGAAACCAAACATCACGTACAGAAAACTCTACATACTGCTATTTTGAAACTCCAATGTAGCAAGGTAGATACTAGTTATAAATAATTACGGTGATTATAATAGATGGAGCTGAATACTTTCGGTTAATTAGGTATAATAATTTTTCCAAACAAAAAACCTATAGTGAGTGTCTGCCTACTTTCAGGTATGGAGATGATTTTCAATATGAAACCAGTGGCGTATCTTAAGCCCAAAATATGAAATTACAACTACAAAATAACAGGAAAGGGTAGTGGTATAATGATATGAACATTCTGAATAGAAGGAGATTAAAAAATATGTTTTGTAGGAACAGGTGTAGGGGAGAGCGGGGCTGGAAGTTCCGATTTTCAAATAATATAAAATTTTTCCATGAGTATGAAGGAGTTCAATTTTGACATATAGGAATATTGAATCGATAATCATCGGTTCTATAAATATTACCGCTGCTTACATATAGGACCGCTGACATATAGGAATATTGAATCGATAATCATCGGTTCTATGAATATTACCGCTGCTTCTGCTTATATCTCAGTAGTTTTTTTTATAGAAGCAATGTTTCTCCTTTGGGGCAAATTATTCGGATAAAATTTTCACAAAATTCTGTAAGTTGTTTCTGGAAACAACCAGCCCCGTCAGAGAGGAACTTTTTACCCCAAATTACATTCATTCACGACTACTGACATTAAAAGCAAACTAACAGAATCAATTGAAACAAAGGCCTAACTATTTATGTCACTACAATTCAGAAAATGTTCGCAGCAATAGGTTCATAATTAAGAGAGTAGATCAAAAAGTTCTAACCCGAAAATATTTACTTATGTGATATTTCGAGAGCCACGTGCTCACATTCACCCAATCGCCATAGCAAGAGTCACTAAAATGACTGCTCCTACAGGTGCTCTGAAAGCATATCTTTTATGTCTTGCTACTGAAGGAACAACTTACCCCGGAAACCTCCATCCCCGCTTTCCCGCCTATTATTATTATTATTTATTTGGGATAAGAAAGAAGATACTAAGCCTATAAACTTTCAAACAATATGAAAAATCAAAGAGAATATATACATGTGTGATACAGACTTAGAAAAAAAAAATACATAAAATGAAGACGAACTTCAATAATACCCATTAAGAGCACGTGAACAAATCAACAGACAACAGAAACTGTAGTTATATCAGAACAAATAACAGTCTTTTTACTACCTCATACACATCACATTCAGAAATATCTGTCCAATCAATTTTTGAAGGTATTTACCGACGGTGCACCAACTACCACAGCCGGAAGGGACTTCCACGGTCACACGAAAAATCTGAATCAAGATGAAAATAGATTTCGAAACACTGATTATGAAGTAAATAATATAAACTCGTGTTTCGGGTAATTGTTTTATGGGTTGAATCTTAAGAAAGAATCTTCGTCATTATCGAAGAAAACGGTGATTCTGAATGTCTGAAAACTTACGAAGTGAACATTAGAATCTGATGATGAACTGAATAATTTCATCCGGTATATACCTCTTGCTGAAATAATTCAATTTTAGAAGCGTGTGCTTCCAATCATTTTCCCGCACGCATTTCACTTCGTAGAGTCGCCATGCCAAAAAATGTGGTAAATATCCTGGCTATTCAATTCGCACACACTATTCCAGGAAGGGAATAGCAGGAATTTTTTCCGCATATTTTGATTAGAGAGGAAACCCAATAATTTTGATGTGTTTCTAGTGCACCGAATTGTGAATGATGTGAATTAACATCATTTCGATGAAATTATATGAATATGACAAATCGAATTGATTTGTGTATGAATTCCAATCGACCTCAGATAAGTCTTGAAGAAACAATATGTATCCTTCCCGCACTGAACTGCTTATCCGAACGACAGTTTCGTGCGAAAAAACATCTCTTTTCGCACTTGTTAGAATAGACCAGATGATCTATTGGATGCTTTAAAACATTTATTCAATACATGTTTGATTGAAGGCCAAAATATTCCTTCAGATTCGAACCTAGCCCATATAAGTTCAATTTTTAAAAAAGGAGATAGGAGAATGTGCGGAAATTACAGAGGAATAAGTGTGACCAGCTCTATAGGAAGATTATACGGTCGTATATTGAAGAAAAGGATTGAGGAGGAGCATAATGACATGGAAGAACAAGGTGGGTTTCGAGCAGGAAGATCTTGTATGGACAATATTTTCACTCTCCAACAGATAATAGAAAAAAGAACAGCCAGAAATTTAGCCACTCATTTAGTGTTCATTGATCTCGAAAAGGCCTATGATACAATACCCTTAAAACTTTTATTTGATATTTAAAAAAAATTGAAATGAATAAACACCTCACAAGAGCGCTGTATAACATTTATAAAGATCCCCAAAGTATGGTGAAGACAGGAAATACTTTCTCAAATATATTCAAGGTTACGAAGGGTTTGAAACAAGGATGCTGTCTTTCACCTACTCTATTCAAGATATATATCCAGGAGGCTCTTCATAATTGGCTTGAAAAATGCTCAGGAATGGGAATCGAAATCAATGATCACTATCTGGCCACCCTATTTTTTGCAGACGATCAAGTAATAGTTGCAAGATGTGAAGAAGATGCAGATTACATGCTCAGAAAACTTAAGGATGAGTATGAAAAGTAGGGAATGAAGATGAATATGACGAAAACTCAATACATGAAGATTGGTGAGGAGGATGAAGACCCGGATTTGGAAATAAGAATGTTAAATAAATGTGAATAATATAAATACCTTGGCAGTATAATTTCAAACGAAGGAACAACCAAGAGGGATATTAAACACAAAATTCAACAAGGTCAGAAAACTATTAAGATACTAAATTCACTTCTTTGGTCTAATCAAATCTCTTTAAAGAACAAATTAACCTTGTACAAATCCATAGTAGAACCTATTCTAACTTATGGTTCAGAGTGTTGGCAAATGACCAAAAAAATAAAAGAAAAAATAGATACCGTTGAAATGGATTATTTGAGGAGGTCATTTCGAATATCCAGAATTGAACATATAACGAATGATGAAATAAGACGAAGGACAAATAGAATACTAAGAACATCCGAAAGAATAGAAACCCGACAGTTGATATGGTATGGTCACGTGCAACGAATGGAGGATAATAGATGGCCGAAACGAGCATTCTAGTACAATATAAACAGAAAACAAAAACGAGGAAGACCTGCTACAACTTGGTTGAAAAATGGTTTTGAAATTATGAGGGATAGAGCAATTCATGAGGATGATTGGAGAAATCGACAAGTATGGAGATCGAAATGCGAGATGCGACAGAAGCTGTAGGATCCTCGCTAATATAATATAATATAATAATAGGAAAATAACTATTTCGAAGCAAAAGAAAAACAAATCATCGAAAAAATATACTATTGAATTATTTATGAATAATTGAAGAAATACAATGAACATAGCTTATCCGTCCCATTTCACCGTGAAAATATTTTTTCCTAAAATTCTTGAAGCTGATTGAATGAAATTAGATGAAAGTAGTATTTAGTAATTTCCCATTCAGAAACTAAATTCCATTGTTCCAACCTATAACGCTTGTGATTTGTCTTGCGAACCATTTAAGTTGCTTTTTTCACCTGAAAATTTCGCGATGAACTTGAAAGTCTATGAAAATCGACTTCATGATACTTTTCGACTGTTTTTAAGTGATTAGGTTATTGAATTCTCTGTACTTGCTCCCTAAATTGCATGAGGACCTATTGATAGTTTGTGTTCGAAACTAACGTGACCAGGCTTAAATATATATATATATATATAAATATATATATATATATATATAATATATAAATAGGATTAAATTTGGGAAATGAAACTTCTTGCAGAATTTACATTGATCCCCTAGTTCTTCTCATTTGGTAATGCAATAATTCACACTATAATATTTTCGCCCGAAATATGAAGTTCGGTGTATGAACTGTACACCAAAACATTCAGTTTTTTCATTTTTGTTTATGCAAATGGAAAGAAGCATTGTCTGATTTATCCTCTTAAATTTTTCAAATGGTATCGAAGCTACAGGATTCATTATGATTCATCAAGAATCCCATTGAGGTTTCGTATTCTGAGGTTCAAATCGCTATTTTTCAAGTAGGTATTATCATAGATGGGTGGAACACTCCAATAATCAGAATTTCATCGACCTGAATTGAGTTATACCATTTACAAAAAAAAAGAAAAGAAGTGTTGAATGTTATAAGTCTTTGCGCGATATTTTTATCCTTTATCTTTGCCATTCCGTTAGTTCTGCACGGGTCAATGCGCATTCCACTCTATGAGAAAGCTATGAGATGATCGATCTGTATCACATGGTCATTTGCCCACCTAGCTTCCTCCATGCTCGACGTTCACCATCGTCTTGTATTAGAATCTGAAGAACCAAATTGACGTTCAAGAAATTGATGTCTGCGTGAATCCGATACATTCACTGAGCTGAAACTTACATTCGTTTGAAATTTCATCAGTGTGCCGGAGTGTATAACAACGTTAAATCTCGAGAAACAGCATGGAGTTGTTAGAGGAAGTGTTGCGGTTAGAAAGACTCTCGTGATGGTATTTATGAACTGAACAATTCTTTGAACGTATGGAAATTAAATATATCACAAAGGTACCATTATAGTATTTTCAACCTATCAAATGAAAAATACTAATGTTAATTATGCAATAAATTCTACTAATATATTTCTGACCAATATTTGAGTCAATTCGAGTATAAACCTGACACTGTCAAAGCTAATTTTCTATTTATGTAATAAAATTATATGAACCAAGCACACTCAACTTAGCCGTGTGAGTTTTTACTCACATCAAAATGTTTATTCTCTTCCGTCGCTATGATGCATAACAGAACGTCAATCGGTTTGGGCCAAGTAAATAACAACAGCTGAAGACATAATAAAATAATCAAAAAAGTTATGTCCTAGAGGATAACTCGATTCAAATCATGGTTATGAAGTTCCTTTTCGCGAATTAATAATATTATAGAAATATTTGAGGAGCACTTGACCCTGCTTTATTGGATAGGGGTAGAATCATGTGAATCTTTGAGTAAATTTGATGTGGAACTTCACATCACATGAATCCACGCAATATTCCTGATTATCCTCGGAGCCATTGGAACGAGAGCATTGTCAGTGCCTTGCATTCATGCATGAATTTGAATAACAATAAACAATGGTGGTCTTGTTGAGATTTTTCACTGTAGTATCTGATTGAATAATATACGGTGAAAATTTTGCAGAACGAATTCATTTCTCGACTCAGTCGGAGAACAATACGGATATCAGAATAGTAACGTTGAGTTACATGAGCTTGATATTCGCGAAAACTTGAGTCAGTTGCTATAAAGGCCCGTCCACACTACTCGTATTATTCGGGCTCTTGCTTATGTTACTCGCGTAGCTTGCGAGTAATGCAGACGATAGCTCGAGCAAACGGGCAAGAGCGCAAGCCATACGAATCTATATCACTTGACGGTTCACTGTTCCAGATCATCAACGTAGATGTCTTACATTCAGGGCCCATCAGACATGAATGCGATATTCGGTGCTCTCTATCACTCATTTCCACACGCGTCGAAATTTTAATCTTTAAAATTCGCAAACCTTTATTGCGACAAGATTGATTGCAAAATTTTGAGAAAAATCATTACTCGAAATATAATTGAAAAAATTCCGTCCAGGACTTTTAAGCAACCTTTTTTTAAATATTTTCTAATGAATGAAATATAGTATAAAAAATTGTATTATATTATCAGCTACGTGAAGGTCGAGGTAGGTTCTGATCTTAGACTACTATACCAACATTGGGATAAACCAACTAAATATGTCTAGGTTCTGGGTTTCGAAAGAATGAAATTGCTAATTCTGAGCATTCGGGAATGATGAGTATGATCGATTTTGTTTTTTGAACTATCGTATATCATAAGTTGTCAAAACGATTGAAATATCATCCAGCAATTACTCTGTTCGTATATGTATTATACCATATCGCTGATTACAAGAAAATTCTGAAAAATGTCGATTCATAAATATATAACTAGGGTGAAACCCGGATAGATGCCCCAGTTGGATAGATGCCCCATTTTCAAAATACCTAATTTCCCAAACTCTCCACTAATAGTGTTGTTTTTAATTTGCGAAAAAAGTGCATGGGCATCTATCCGTACCGAAAAGGATAGTTGCCCTGATTTTTCGAGGTATAGATCCCCCTAGGGTACATATAAATCTCTATATAACCCATACACTCGTATAGTCTTTGTATTAATTCTTTTAAATATTTTTAGTGTTCTGTTATAGTATGTGTACCTATCTGAACTCTTTACTGATTGTAAACCATGTCGCGAAAGTATATGAGAGAAAAGAAGTAGTACAAGGTCAAGTTTGCTCTTGGAACACAGAACAACTCGAAGCAGCTTCCGATGAGACAGAACATTACGAAGGCGTTATGCCCCTGAAATATGAAATTATGAATGAAAATACAAAGTCTCAATCCGACTGGATTCAGTGTATAAGGTATCACTCAACTGGCTTCATGAAACCTGTACACTTTTTCGGAACTACTGCTCAAGATGAGGAAAACTTAAAACACTATCTGACTGATCCCCTCTTCGTTGTTTCGTTTTGTTTGAAAAAGAGTACATATTTCTATTTCTGTCGAAACCTATTAGGTATTTAATATTTTATAACAACAATGAAAAATTCGGATACCTACCTATTTGTTGATAACTACCTGATATTTTATGATTTGAAGAATTTATATTTTCGTTTGCTTTCGAAATTTCATACGCAAGTACGCTAATTTAAGTTATATTACGATTATAACAGACATAACGATAAGAGATTTCATTGAATTTGGCTTTGTAATTGGTTCACACAATATGAAGGGCATCTATTCCAGACTGAAGGCATCTATACCTCTCAGTATTTTCATAGTGGGGTAATTATCCATACCTGTATGCATCTATCCCCAGAAATAATGTTCCACAAAAATCAAAATGCTGTGAAATCTGTTAATGCTAGGTCAGAAAAAACCCACAGCATTTTAACTCAAATAACAAGTCTAGCTACTTTCATAAAAATTATTCAGATAAAATCGATATTTTCGGAAATATGAGGTAATTTCGAAAAGTGGGGCATCTATCCGGGTTTTACCCTATATTATTGGGTGGGTGTATTTTGCTCTGCCTGAGATAGTTAAATGGAACCAATTTATCATTTCCGTTTCCTTTTGAGTATTCTTGAAATTTAAGATTTCGGCCTAGCTGAATTAGCTCGCATACCACTTCATGCTGTGCTTGAGCTTAGTCGGTGGCAACTCGAATCAATTATCCTAATGGATTCCCATTAAATTTATAGAACATTCGTCTGTAGTGTCGTATTGGTCGATGAGGAAATTATATACGAATTTTATTACTAGATTAGATGTTCCATTTTTCATAACTCTTAAAAATGTCTACAGCGTTGAAGTAGACTTAATTTTCCAAGATTAAATCTTGCATTCCTAATTAATTTTTATAACCTTCAAGATCCCGCGACATTTTGTCCATTCCTTCTCGTTTATAGGAATTAATTCCATACATACTTCGTTGTATTTATTGTCAAGGTATGCTAACAATGTAGGATTAGAATTCTTCATCATTCATTCCTTTATGATCGATGTCTTGATTATAGGAATTATTAAATAAGGAAACACAAACAAGCAGAGTCGATAATAATTTTTCATTCATTTAATATTTTCTGTACTTTTTCTTCTACAATTGATTCGGACATATGACAAATTCAGTGCAAATATAAAATGTTTTGAAACATCTGAATAAATAAAATAAAACATATTCAAATCACAAAACAATAGGCGTTTTGTTACTGGTTTTAGTTTCTTCTAAAATCCTTATTATCTCCAAAAACTTATGTACTCCACCGCCAGATTCGGAATCTGTATGTATATTCATATACAGGGTGTTTCCAAATTGACGTGAACCTTGGAGGACGTGATAGTATGACTCATTTGCAGTCGTTTGAACCATATATAGTGATATCCAAAAATCAACAGTTTTCGAGATATTTGAGTTCTTGTGTTTTTTGAAAAAATTTCCACCTTACTTCATTTTTCGTCAATTTTTTCTACGTTGAACAAGTTTGATTATGATTTCTCATTATTTCGAACAAAGAAGGATATGATATGTATTTAAAAAGCAAAACTGAGCTGAAATAGTTGTTGAGAAACAATTAGTATGATTTAAAAGTTGGTATATGAAGAAAAGAATAGTCAATTTCCCATACCATTTTTGCTACAACTTTCGGATTCCACAATTTATGCATGGAAAAATTATTTTAAAAACTTGCCCAATTTCTTCTTTATTCCCTGAAAAAGTTCTCGTTAGAATGCAGTCACTTTAGTTTCGTTACAGCAGATTCTGATTTGAAAGGGGATAGAAGCAAAAACAGAAAAGTAAGAAATTTAAAAATTCATTTATTGCAATCAATCTCAAAATTTCATCAGAAAAAGTTTTCACAAATTATGTTCGAAATGACCCCCACCATTACTTATACAAGAACGTGCCCTCTTCCTCATTTCTTTAGTTTTTACTTTGCCCCTGAAATTTACTCTCAATCTTCTCGCTGCTTCGTCTATTCTCCCTACAAGTTCTGCACGTGTATGTATTTCTTTTTCATAAACTATTTCTTTCAAACTCTCCCAAACATGAAAATCTAACGGTGTCAAATCCGGACTTCTAGCTGGCCACGAAATAGGTCCTTCCCTACCTATCTACACCGATTAGGAAACAATTCGTTCAAAAACGTACGAATGTTTATCCTATAGTGTGCGGGACACCCATATCCTGTTGGAAAATGATTTCACGTCTTTCACTCAAGGGAACATCGTCCAAAAAACTGTCCATATTCGTTCTCAGAAATTCTTCATAATTTTCTCCGTTCAAATTATCAGGTAGATAGTAAGGACTTATCAAACGATTATCTTTTGCTCCCATCCACACATTGACGCTAAATTTCCTCTGGAATGAAGTTTCCCTTTTCAATTGCTGATTTACATTCGACCAATAATGTAAGTTGTGAAAATTAGTCACCCCTTCCCTAGTAAATCTAGCGTCGTCTGTCCATAGGATCCTAGATAAAAATCTAGCATACTCTCGGTCAGCTTCAACGATAAATCTGCAAAATTGTAGTCTTCTTACATAGTCACCATCTTCTAATCCTTGTACAGGAGTGTAATGATAGGGGTGCAAACGGTTTTTCTTCAGCACCGACCATACTTTCTTGTTAGATATTCCAAGATCACTGGCAGTCTGACGTGTACTTATAGTAGGATCATCTTCTACTGCGTGTAGTATGGCTTTATCTACAGAGTTTCGATGTCCTGGAGCACCAGCGTTTTTAGCTTTTGCCACGGAACCTGTTTCTGCAATTCTGCGGTAGGTTGCTGAAAACAGACCCACGTGAGGAATACGCCTGTTAGGGAATCTACGTGAGTATTCTCTCTGTGCCTCGGAAGCATTACCATTGCTGTATCCATGCACGAAAACAATATCTGCATATTCAACATTAGTAAATGTAGATATATTGAATAGAAAATAGTGACATGCTTTGTAGGTAGAAGAATATTGTTCTCAACAATAATTTTTTAATAATATCTAATTGAGAAATCGATATGTTAGTCTATAATACTTGGACGTTCAAAAAATTATTCATGAAAAAATCTGCTGAAACGAAACTAGTGACTGCATTGTAACGAAATCTTTTTTATGTAATGAAGACGGAATTTGGCAAGTTCTCAAAACAATTTTCTCATACATAAATTGTGGAATTCGAAAGTTGCAGGCGAATTGATATTAGAAATTTATTTTCCTTTCCTTCATATACCAACTTTCGAATCAAACTAATTCTTTTACAATATCTAATACATGATAGTTTTGCTTTCTCCATACGTATTATATCCTTTTTTGTTGAAAATAGTCCAAAATCATAATCAAACTTGTTCAACGTGGAAAAAATTGACGAGAAATGAAGTAAGGTGAGAATTTTTTCAAAAAACCCAAGAACTCAAATATCTCGGAAACTGTTGATTTTTGGATATTACTATATATGGCTCAAACGACTGCGAATGAGTCATACTATCACCTCCTACAAGGTTAACGTCGAATTTGGAAACACCCTGTATATTTGTATATTTATCATTCATACGAGCAATGAACATTTTCTCATGATTAGCTGGTGAACAACCCATATTTTTCACTTTTGTGGGATGTGATCTTTTTAGATAAAATTTGTTCGGTTTCTCTAAAATTATGACCGTGAAATACAACTACTACTTTATGTTTTCTTCGTCATCTCTCCCTCTTTATCCTACTTGAAAAAACTTGTGTTGCTCTGTATCAAATGTATGAGAATTGGTATTAATAAAATCAATATTGTTTTATCGATATGAAGAATTATATAATAGTTATTTCTTCGTAAAAATATTATGCTGAAATATAATTATTACTTGTTTTAATTTTTTGTTCGCAGTGATTAGTGTGAAAGTTTGTTCATTGAAATGACTGAGCAATTATTCAGAAAACGTGATTGGCCTGAAGAACCACCTTCATAGTACTTTTTGTTTCAACATTTATTGTATTATTTTAGCTCTCTATTTTCATAAGAATATATTGTTATGGAATAGATGATAGAATTCAATATTTATATTTCATTCAAAATTACTTCAAAAGGATACCTTATACATTACCTGGTTAAAAATATATTACAAATACATGCATCAAAATTCAAAAGTTTCAAAACTTCAATTTATTGTTTTCATTTCATTAAAATTCAATTCAAAATTCTCATTGTTAACATTACATGTATCAGTAGTAGGTATTTTCTAAATTCTCAGTTCATTTCCATTTATCGTTGGTTTGTTAATTGCTGAAATTGAAAGATTTAGATAAGAAAAATGTAAATAGATTCTATGAAATTGTATTTAGCATGTAGTATTAGAAATCAAGATTGTATAGAATATTTTTTGGGGAGAGAAACCAGGGAAACGGGAGAAAAAAGTGAATTGATTGGGATTTGAGAAGTGATAGTTGGAGACGAATATAAAATAATATCATATAAGAATTATAGGACAATTCGTCAAATATTGTATCAGTATTAGCTAGTTCAACAAGTAATATCAATATTCAAGAGAGAAGAAGTTGTAATTTAGAAGGTACATTACCAAAATTAAAAAGGAATATTAATTGGAGATTGGTTGGCATAATCGGAGCTAGTGTGAAGAATTTGGAAGGAGAAGTGTATGTTATTTGAACAGAGTGAAAAACTGTGAGTAAAAGTGTTAATAACAAAGAAATAATTGACTTAACCTCAAAATTGAACTTCATTGAAAATCATAGTGAAACCATAGAGTAGGATAACTTTTCTTAGTGTAGTTTTTGGACAATTGTATTTAGAAAATAGTATTTACAAATCAATTTTTTAATAGTTAATATTTGTTTTCTGTAAAGAGATTTTCAATTAATTATATTATTTTTAAAATTGTAGATTTAAAATCTTTCAATTTCAGTGAAGTTTATTAGGAACTCTCAATTGAGATAAGAGGAGCCTGGCAAATTTCAAAATTTAAATTATCAAAATTTGTAGTTTGAAACAAATTATAACAAAATTCGATTCGAATAAAAAAGTTCATCAAGCTACCATAACAAAATTGGCGCCCAACGCGTGGCTTGAATAATTTAAATTCATTATTATTTATCTATTCATTGAATTTCAATTTTCTATCAATCCATAACTGTTCAAACATAATAACATTTTTATTTAAAACTTATGCTAACTAGAAGTAAAACAATGTTAGGAGAAAAGGGAGAGCAAGAAAACGAAAGAGGAGATGCTAGTGAACAAGTTGGAAATGATTCTAGAATATTAAATATTTTGTTGGAAATGAAAGAAAATTATGAGAAAATGCAACAAAAAATGGAAGATACTAAAACAGAATTAGTGAAACAAATGGAAGATACTAAAACAGCAATTAAAAATCAACTGGAAGATACTAAAACAGAAATTAAAAATCAAATGGAAGACAATTGTGAAAAATTGGACAGAAAATTTGGAGAAAAATTAATAGCACTCAATCAATTATTAACTACAAGAATAAATCATATAGAAAAACAGTTTGATGAAAAACTAGAAGAGAAAACTAATGAATATGAGAAAAGATTAGAAATAAATGTTAATTCAATTCGACATGATATGGAAAAACAGAATGAACATATAGAACAACAACAAGAAAGAATAAATGCACAGGACAAAAAAATAGAAGAGGTGATGAACAGAGGAAATACTATTTCAACAGAAATAGTAAACGCTGGAGATCATAAATGGAATTTTGATGGAAGAATAAAGAAGCAACATCCAATACCATTCTTAAGATATTTAGAAAACAAAAAAATACTTTTTTCTTCATTTATTTCTTTTAAAGAATTTATAAGGAGTTTATTGATGGATGAAAATTTGCTTTGGTTTAATGATAAAAAAATGGATTTGAATAATTTCGAGGAATTTAAAATAAAATTTTTAGAATATTTCTGGGGACCTGCGAAACAAAAAATGATTAAGACAGAATTATTTAATGGGAGTTTCACTCCAAACAAAGGAACATCCTATCATAAATATGCAATGCAAATATATAATATAGCACAATATTCAAATAAAGAATTTACAGAAGAGACTCCAATATTTTTGATGAAAGAAGAAATACCTAATAGACATTGTGAGCGAATGATTAATCAGAAATATGAAGAAATTGTAGAAAAAGTTTGGAAAAGTTTGAAACAGAATAGGAAGAAATACATGAAAAGAATGAAAAAACGAAAAAGAAGGAAAAAGAAGCATTTTAAAAGAAGAAATTTAGTCATAGTGAGATCACACAGGGTATAAGATAAGCAAAACAATATCTGTGCCAAATTAGCACCTCCATTTGAAGGACCTCACATTATATACAACGAAATTGGATTGAACAGTTATGTATTGAAAGATATTGAGACAAATAAAATACGAGGTGTTTTCAGTATTAACGATTTATATCAATGAATAATTAAAAACCATTTCCAAATTTATAGCTTTAAAATTCAGAATATTCATTCTTGAAAACAATTCAAGGAATAAATATTTTAAATTTGGGGAATTTGTTATGGAATAGATGATAGAATTCAATATTTATATTTCATTCAAAATTACTTCAAAAGGATACCTTATACATTACCTGGTTAAAAATATATTACAAATACATGCATCAAAATTCAAAAGTTTCAAAACTTCAATTTATTGTTTTCATTTCATTAAAATTCAATTCAAAATTCTCATTGTTAACATTACATGTATCAGTAGTAGGTATTTTCTAAATTCTCAGTTCATTTCCATTTATCGTTGGTTTGTTAATTGCTGAAATTGAAAGATTTAGATAAGAAAAATGTAAATAGATTCTATGAAATTGTATTTAGCATGTAGTATTAGAAATCAAGATTGTATAGAATATTTTTTGGGGAGAGAAACCAGGGAAACGGGAGAAAAAAGTGAATTGATTGGGATTTGAGAAGTGATAGTTGGAGACGAATATAAAATAATATCATATAAGAATTATAGGACAATTCGTCAAATATTGTATCAGTATTAGCTAGTTCAACAAGTAATATCAATATTCAAGAGAGAAGAAGTTGTAATTTAGAAGGTACATTACCAAAATTAAAAAGGAATATTAATTGGAGATTGGTTGGCATAATCGGAGCTAGTGTGAAGAATTTGGAAGGAGAAGTGTATGTTATTTGAACAGAGTGAAAAACTGTGAGTAAAAGTGTTAATAACAAAGAAATAATTGACTTAACCTCAAAATTGAACTTCATTGAAAATCATAGTGAAACCATAGAGTAGGATAACTTTTCTTAGTGTAGTTTTTGGACAATTGTATTTAGAAAATAGTATTTACAAATCAATTTTTTAATAGTTAATATTTGTTTTCTGTAAAGAGATTTTCAATTAATTATATTATTTTTAAAATTGTAGATTTAAAATCTTTCAATTTCAGTGAAGTTTATTAGGAACTCTCAATTGAGATAAGAGGAGCCTGGCAAATTTCAAAATTTAAATTATCAAAATTTGTAGTTTGAAACAAATTATAACAAAATTCGATTCGAATAAAAAAGTTCATCAAGCTACCATAACAATATATATATATATATATATATATATATATATATATATATATATATATATATATATATAGAACTGGTCTGTTTCTTTATGGTTGTTTTCTCTAATGACTAGTGTGCCCACACTTATATGAGAAAAAAACCACATTTATGAGGGAGGTTTCTTCAAAAGTTAAAATGTTTCCAACTGTATAGTCCGTTCAAGATTCATTATCATCTCAGACGTCTGTGAAAAATCGACATTATGTTAGTCATATCTTATCAGTATTTGAGCTGCAGAATTAAACGTTGTTGAGAAAAAACAATGATTTATGACGTTTTCAAGTTTGAGTAAGCAGACTCATCTACGGAACACACATAAAACTATACATACATTAGAAATGAGTTTTAACTCATCCATGTCATGAGGAATATGTTATTTTATCTATGTGATAAGCAAACGTTAACTCCTTTACCTGGTATGTATTCAATACAAGTGCAAAAACTCTCTTTTTCTGTCGAATATCCACTTCCATTATTTAGTACTGTATGAAAAACCGAGGTTTTTGACATAATAATTGTGGCTGCAATATCTGGAAGTATGGAGCTAATAATTAACAACAAATTCGGATTAAGCTTTGGATTTCTTTAGATCAATTTGTGTTCGAATGAAGATGAATGGAAAAAATTCATTCTTTAACGTATGATAAAGAGATAAAGATTCAAAAGTTACGAACATTCAATGAAGGACAAATCAATAAATTAGAATTGTCTCAAAATTATTATCCAATACTGTCTATCCTGTTTCCAGAAGCTGGATTGTCTTTATTCCAACACAATTGAATCAACAACGCTCCACGAGTATATTTCAACTCTTCATCGATGTCATTGAAATGTATTCAAAGCATCGATCGAAGATCACCCAACAGGTTTTCGTATATCCATATTTCATTAGCTGGAAATCTTTTAATAACGTGCCCATTACGCATTTGTTTTTAATTGGTGTGGAACCGACACTAATTAGACTCGTAATATAAATTATGTTCATATGAAACATAAATTTTCTTCTATAATAATACAGTCACAGATAAGTTAGGATTTCTTCAACTAATTTGTCATTTTATGGCCGCGCACCAATTTTTGAATGATATGGCTCTGTCTGTCAAGTCGCTCTAGAGAACACAGGATTCAATTAAAAAAATCACATCAGAAACGATTTATTTATACAAGATCTCCCGATTATTTTTTCATCTCTTCAATTAGCTGAAAGGTTGAAGACATCTATTGAAATAAAATCACAAATGAATGCAGGGCGGTATGCTTCTGTAGAAAATGAAATATAATCAGTTTACTGACTTTTCTTTCAAGCGCTTCCTAATACGCTCTTTATTGAAGTTCACATACCTACATTTCTCATTGTGTCTCTCGTGAATATGAATTGAAAAACATAGAAAATCATGAGATAAAGCGAAATTGTTACTCTTTTTTTAAAGGATTAACACTGTAAAATGGAATTCATTGTGAATTATCATTAGATTATAATCAGAAACAAGATATTTTACATTCGATATTATCCTTCATGACGCAAATTTTCAGTTGAGTTTGCTGTTCTATTATAGCATATACAAATGAAAATGATGCTTCTCTTGGGTTTTCTTCTTGATTTATACCTAGATAAAATGTACCTTAAATTTGTTTCAACAGAAATATGTAGACATTCCTGTGGGTCTCAGCAATAAATCA
Source organism: Hippodamia convergens (assembly GCA_038502775.1). Lineage (NCBI taxonomy): Eukaryota > Metazoa > Arthropoda > Insecta > Coleoptera > Coccinellidae > Hippodamia > Hippodamia convergens. The sequence continues at coordinate 123,186,719 of CM076607.1, forward strand.
ATTTTTGTGGGAAAAGTAACAATTTAGATCCATAATGGCCCATGATTAGGGTGTTAGTTTTTCCCAAAAGTAACAATGTTGGTTTTCCTGCTATTTGGTGAGGTTCGGAGATTTCATCCTTATTTAAATCTAACCCATTGTATTTAAGCGATTAGTATATAACTATATCATTCTTATCTTGAAGAAATAATCAAGCCGTCAATCCTTACATCAATCAAAAACGTATTAAAGATTATTTCATATTAGAACAAATGTCTCCATGCATTTAAACACGTCTGATCCAATTTTTTCTTTCGTTCTGAATTCCTTCGTTTTTCCCAGGTGAAATCTATCTAGAAGATAATGGTCGATTGAACTACTTATTTCGAATTACTACGCATGATATCTGTCTTGCAATTGGGTTTTTTCATCTAACCAAGAAATTCATAACTGATTTATATTGCCTCGCATGAAACATGGCGGTCATTCCGCATTGGGGACTATAAATTGTCTTCGAATCCGACGCTCTGTGATTATCGATTAAGTTGAAATTCTATGATAGGAGCGGCGTAATACATCAATCGAAGAAGATATGATCCAGTTCAGTGATTTTTATGCCTCGGGAAATTTATTCCGAAGCCATAAAAAACTTGAGCTCATTGCTCATTGGTCAGGTACGAAACACGAGGAATGTGAAGAAACCGGTGGATTTCTGGAGAGAACAAATTCTTTTGATAAATACAGGGAATGTTGGTCAATAACGGAAGATTTTTTGGACTCAGAAATATTAAAGAAGCTGCGAAATTGCCTGCTATAATTCAATGAGCTAGAATAGGAATTAAAGTAAGAAATTTATTCACGGTAGAAATCCCTTTTTCTCATTTATTTTCATATTTTCGTGGTTGAAGAGAAGATATTTAAGTATACAGAAGGAATGTAAAATTTTTGGAGAGGCCTTCAACCAGGTCTGAGAATTTTTTTTCGGAACATTCTGTAGGAAATATACTGTTTCAAGGAAAAGCGTCTTATTGGAACAAAGAAGCTCTTAAGCCATTGTAGTTACTCAAATCTCTTCGGACTATTGTCCGAATTATTATTTTTCTTTTGATGAGCAAATATATGTTAACGAATGTAATTGTATGAGAGTATGTCTTCAGTATCGTAATGAGTTCATTACAGTACTGAAATTAGTGCTGTAATGCCTTTTGTAAAGTTCTACGTTTTTAAAACTTTTCGGTTAGCCCCATTGTCCGCCCTACGAGCATTGATTAAAGTAATGTATCTATCTTAATTCCTTAATCATCATTAAATGAGAAATATCAGGAGTGGCCAATTTCATCGGGATACCTCATTATACAGGGTGAGTCGGGAGGAACGGACCAAACTTCAGGTGTGTATTCTGCAGGTCGAAATAATATAAAAAAACTCATATGTTGTTATCCGATTCTCATTTGTTTTCAAACTGTAGGGTAATTAGAATATTTAAATAAGGTCAACCAATATTCAGATCAAGAGTTTCTCGGACTATGGATTGGTCGCTGTGGTCGTATCTGTTGGCCTCCAAGATCTCCAAACCTCACACCATTGAACTATTGTTTGTGGGGCTGCTTCAAGAACGAGGTATACAAAGTTAAAGTTGACACTCGGGATGCTCTAATTCGACGCATTAGAAATACGGCATTTCTTTTTAAAGAAAATCACGAATCAATCAGAAAAGCATCGAGAGCCCTTCGCAGACGAATGTGTTTCGAGGTTAATGGCGGGATTTCCGTGCATTTATTAAAATAATGCTATAAATGAAACTATTTTAATATAGAAAATGTTGTTTTTTATAATGACGCTGTAGTTTGAGAACAAATGAATATCGGATAACAACATATGAGTTTTTTTTATATTATTTCGAGCTATAGAATACACACCTGAAGTTTGGTCCGTTCATCCCGACTCACCCTGTATATTCGGACATATCTTGATCCAACCAAAAACATTTTCATGGAAAATATTGCCAAGACGAGGCTTTATTTCTTACATTGTCAAAAAGTTATGAAATCTCATGTAGAGCCAAGCTGCTAACTCTACACTCTTCATCTTCACAAGACTCTATGCCTCGGTCCAAATAAGTGACTTGACCTTACCTCTTTCGCCATGTGCGCGTGAGGTGAAAAATTCATCCGCTGTTCATAACTTTTCTGTTACCTATACAATAGTTCTTATAGTTACGAAACGGCCATGTCACTTATTTTGACCAAGGCATAGAGTTTGTGAAATAAGGGCTTTTGAAAAAGGAGAGTGTATCTAAGTAGCTTGGCCCGACATGACATCTGATAACTTTTTGACAATGTTAGAAATACGGCCTCGTCTTGGTAATATTTTACATGAAAATGTTGGTTCTAAGAGTTGGGGGTGAAAGTTTCAGGTTTAAGAATTTTTCCGTTGATTGTGAACTGTGTGAAAAGCACACATTAAAACTTGATAGGCAAGTACCATAACAGTTATTATGATCATCAATTAGCGAGTGACGAAATCGGGGGTTTTTAGATATCTATAAAAAATAGATAGGTAGGTTGTGCCCTGGCGCGGCGGTTCGTTTGGCTCGTCTTGTGCATAATGATCCCTTCATTTTCATATATCGAAATATCGAACTGATACCTTGGATAAAGAGGAGGAATTGGATCAGAAAAATGCTCTGGATGACAGACGCCTAAGCTGTCACAACAAAAGTTTTGCAAAGAAAAGGACTTTCTCTGTAAGAGTCAGAAAACTACTCTGTGACAAGATCTATAACTGTCAATTGACTATTCAACAATTAACTTCCATGAAATAGCGTTCACGGATAGTCATATTATCGCCAGCTTCGCTTGATAAGAGTTCCGATGTACAGTTGAATCAACTTGAGTAATTATTTTATTGATTGTTAATTATCGGGATTATGCAGCTGTACAACCTCACCGTTATGTAAGGAAATGAACCATACGGAATTTTTCCATCCATTGTCTTCATTTCATTGACCACTATATGAGTAACAGGTTGAAATCGAGACAGCAAATTACACACCAATGCAGAATGCAGGAAATTAATTTTAAGTTCTTTTATTCGGGGTTTAAAATCCACGTTTATATCAGCATGAACCTATATCGAAATCATCTGCCAATAAGTGAGTTCAATGGGGGTTCAATGTAGGTATCTTTCAAAAGAAGAATAAAGTTAAGTACCTCAGTTGTCTGACAATCAGAATATGACATGTCATATTTACATCCTTGATTGACAAAGGATTTATTTCATTTTAACATATGCCTGAAGATGACCGCTTTTTTTTTAAACTCTTTTAGATGTAAAAAGAGATCCAGTGCTAATTGAACATTGAAAATTCCCAAACGTGAAATATGGATACGAAGGTAAAAGGGTATTTTGTGCAAATTTGAGATTGAAATTGATAATTTCATGTACAGGGTGTTTTACAAGATGTGGAATGAAAAATATGATTTTCTTAGTCCAGACCTGCGCTTTCCAAAGTCATCATGAGCGAATATTGACCTTTGTTCTATGTTCTATGAATATTTCCGGGCAGTTTCATAAAATTTCGAAAATACATTCATGAGTTATGGTGATCGGACATTTTTGACAAAAAACAATATCTATTTTTTTTCTAACTAATATAGTTACATATTTTGAACAATGATTCGGACTACCCAAAATGTCCTGTTTTGTACTGAAAGCTTGACCAATCCTTCGTGAAACTCTCTGTGTATGAGTGTATAGATAACTCAAACCAAAAATTTGAGTCATCCACCGTCAAGGAGCAGAATTCGTTTTTTAAATAAAAAGCGCTGTTACACAAAAATGAAGTGAACTTTCTTTCAAACTCTACTTGGCATAGTCTTAACCACACCCAGAAGTCTATTGTACAGTTTTGCAGAGCTGTATAGTTGGCTTTGCTGTGATCTATTGAGTCTGAGGAGTTCCTTACTATTTACCCACTATATATTAAACGCTTGCCTGCAGCAATCGCGGTATCCTAATCCACGCAAATTTTTGCTAGCATGGGAGCGATTTTCCCACAGCAATATCCCTTGTCTTATAATATGTAAATTTTACAAAGTGAAGAACTTCTTATAACATTGCCAGAATAAGACGATAGTTGTTAAATAATCCTCATCAGTGAATCAATGAATAAATTAATAATGGTGTGTTTGTAACTATTTCCATCTCATAGAGAGTTCACGATTCATCGAAGGATTGATATTCGAAAGACCGGAAATTGTATTTTTCGTTCAATTCATATTCTGTTTTGGACATTTTCGTTCTTGTTCGAATCCATTTTCGATTAGTGGTCGAAGATTTACATCTTTTCGAAAACAAATACAGATACCAAACGGTAAATGAATCTGATATTAACACACTCAGAGATGAAGGGGCAGTTTTTTCAGATTATGATTCTGATTTAGATTTCTAAATACATTTTGGCCCTTTTTAGAGCTAATCTCTCAAGTGTTGGGAAGATTCTTTCAGTTATTTTTTTGTTAATTGCCCTGGCGTTGAGCAAGCTCTCATTGCAGGAGATTACAGAATTATCGAGTTTTTAGAGCAGATGTCTACCATGCAACTGGAATCATCGGCTGTATAAGTAACACATAAATGTTTCAAGAATCCGAACCGAAACCCATCGGAATTTCTTGATCAGTCGATCTTTCTGTGATAAGTCAAATGACCTAAACGATTTCCTTTCATAGTAGGTAAGCAAAGAACCAGATCACTCCCCGATATCCACTATAAGCCTACGAAGGAAATTGTCCGAGTAATTTGCATGCATTATACGGCATTTGCTTCAAGGAGCAGACTGCGTAATTAGCGCCTAACAACTCTCCTTTGATATTATGAAAATGCCTTTATAGTCTACACGGCTAGAAGTTGAGCTACATTCGATACAGAGTATGCTCTTTGAGTTCATAAATTCATGGGTTCGACACGCCGGCAGCAAAAGTATTCGAGTTGTAAGATTTCCGGGCAAATTTCATTCGAATTGATGAGTCACCTGGACATTCCTGGAATCATTTGCATCCTGGACTCCGAAAATTGTTTGGATTCGTCATGATGCGACATACCTGAAACAAGAAACAAAATTCTAAACACATTCATATCAGAATATCTCTGTTCATACACAGACTGACTCCAGCGAGAACCGAGGCTGGATGCTCGAACTTGGAAGTAGTGCACAGTACTTAATAGTCCGGTAAATTTAGACATGAAAATAATGGTCAACTAACAAAAATTGCCGAGGAGACAAATTTTGGTCGAGCGCTTGGGTTAACCAGGTCAAAAGTTGTTTTGATTTATTCACATATTTTTTTAGATTCATACTCGACAGTCATGTCTTCTTGGATTTCTTAATCTTCCTTTTCCTCTTGATGGATGTTCAAATGTTGGTTTCTTCATTAAAATCACAGAAATATTCCTCAATTGCACTCTAATGGACATTTGAGCAAGACTGACCTTGTCAATGAGGAATGTTCACAGGTATGCAGAATCGATCGAAACTTTGTCACAGTATAACCTATATGTATATGAAATCACTAGTTTTGGTTTCAGTTGAAAAGACCTAGTAGTTCGGATTTTACAACCCCATGAATATTCCGTGAGACGAAAGGCCCTTATATTGGACCCGGTTACGTACTGAACCTCGCTAGTCGTTGGATGTAAAGTGACGTTACACGGATCCATCGCCAGTCTCGGAAACTCATGTTTATAACTCGATAACTCGGGCGCTATTTGAAGTATTCAAATAATTTTTGGACACAATATTTTCATTTTCTACGGAGAATAGGAATATGTAGAAATTGAAAAATGTGAACATTCCTCATTGGTACACCCTGGAGAACACAGCAACCCGACTTTTTCACAGCCACATTTGGCATCACAACCAAATAGTTTTGACGAGTTTTTCTGAAGCAGCTGTGGGAAGGTTCGAATCGCAATGTACAGAAGTAGCATCGAGGGATAGGAAGAGGGAGAAGAAATCGAAAAATACATGACTGTTGAAGTAGAAGTAGAGTTTCATGAATACTCATAAGATTCATAGGAATCTTATTAAAATATCTGTAGAATCAAAAGTTAATCCAATAATCAAAAGCAATATCAATAACCATCAATAAGGTAGGTACTTAAAGGGTACTTAAAGGGGTTTTCCCATACATTATCCTAAAATTGTCATGACAGTGGAGTAGGCCAACAGGAGAAACCAAAATAAAAATAACGGCGGCGTGGAAATGTGTGCATACACAATTAGAATCGCCATGTTTCAGGACAGAAATGATGACGAAATTTTTTTCGAGAATTTCAAGACTACAACGTTTGTTGAGGTTTTTTTATCAATTAAATTTACAGTTTTCGAGAAAAATCAAAAAAAAAACTAAAATTTAGACCTTTACCTCGAATAACTTCTGTCACACACATGGGATCGATGGGGATTTTTAAAACTTTATTTGTTACGGTTAACCACTCCATCGAATGTTTCAATTACACACTCTATTGATTTTGGATGAATCCGAGAACATAAAGGATCTATCAGAAAATGTTTTCTCGGAATATCATCAAATAGAGATGGTAGTTTCATAAATTCTGTCAAATACAGCTCAATGATACATATCATCGAATAGTCTTCTCATAATTTCAATAAATCATTGAAGTAGAAGTTTAGCATACAGAATGGTATCTCGAAAATCTTTTGCCTCATATATTTCGGAAAAAAATTATAATGACAAAATCGTCCCAACAAATTAAGTCAAAATATTTTCAAGTATATAAAAAAAATTTCCACTAGATGGCACAACATATTACTTACGAAATATCATGAAAAACACCCTGTACGTTTCGTTTTTATAACTTTTCTACCAGATATTACCATAATTTTTCATAATTCAAGTGTTTTAAATTTTATTGACACACCACCAGTTTTCCTAAAAGAAATTGAAAAAAACAAAGCTCTTCCTGAATCTGAGATTCTTTAAAATTTGAAATTCATATTAAATTTCCCAACATATTCCGAAGAATATGAATACCCAAGAAATATCAGTTTTATATCAAATTAATTCGAAATCGACAACCTATTTACAAAATTAATATAAAACTTCATGTGTACCACTAAAACCATCTCGTAATCTATATATGACACATATATTCATATCATATAGATAAATGGTATGTGAATCAATAGTAGAACAATTGTGGCATGTTTCATGTTTAAGAAACGGATGGGTTTTTTATAATAATTCGTAGATCTATTCTCTACTTTCAAATCTCTTCGCTCGCTTTCTGTGACCCAGTTGAGTCGCGTGTGTATTTAAGAACTTGAACAAAGGTTAAGTAGGTTGTGCAGCTCTTACTCGTTGTATAATTAGATTATTATCGAGTTTCTCTAGGTATTTTAGAAATTGAATGGCTCCTGCGAAAATTGGATAATGACCAGGTATCGTGAACGTTATTGATCGTACCTATTGTTTATGAAAGGCTATGGAAGAGCGAAAATCTCTGATTTTCTATGTATTCAAGACTGTATACGAAAACCACTTATTTTTCATTTCTGATCAAAGACAATGACAATTACCTGGAATTTCTAGGAATTTAAAAAATTTACACAAACATTAATTATATTAAAATATTAAAGAGAATTTCTGTCACAATTGAGAATGATTTCTGAAGTAGATGTAGGTACATCTGACTTTTATATTTTTTTAAGAAGAATCTTTTTCAAAACGATTTCTATATGTGGCTATGCGGCAAATGAGGACGTTTTTTTCATGATTCGAATCGAAGTACAAAGGACATGTGAGCCTCAGCATCACACTCCTATTTGCATAGTCAGTTATATTTTTTAGAAGATATCCCAGATCTTCTGGGCGTAGTTCTTTTATATTCTATATGTAGTACGCGATCTGGAATAGTTCTTGAAACATTTTACTTAACATACTTCTTTATATTATGTTTTTGTATAGAAATCTGACCATTGTTCGGAAGCATCCTCTAAGAATATTTTTTTCTCGCGAACTATTATATTTTTGTGATTATATTAACAAGAAAAATGTGCCACAGTCCACATCTTCAAGAATGTCTGCTCTTCGAGAGTTTGGAAGAGTTTCTAATTACTCCGAACCGATGCTTGTGAAGATATTGAAGTGACAAGAAATTTGTGAGGAGAATGTGAGGCAAAATTGTACCCCCTGAATAACCTGAGACTGATGAAATTACGAATCAACCAAAATGGCAAAAATTAAAAGTGAGGTACTAAACTTGAAAAACTAAAAGCTAACTCATTCAAATTAGCTCCCGATGACCTTGAAATTTCAAGGATTCTCAATACGAATACATCTCTCTAATAATTCAAGACATTCCAACGAAATTGGAGCGTCTTCGAGTCCACCATGAACAAAAGAAGCAACAGGTCCGAAAGTCACGCGAGGCAAGACTTAAACAATTTTCTCGAGGTATAATTGTCTAAATTACGGTGTAATATCGTAACCACAACTCAATTCTCGAAACTCATCACGCAGAAGTTGAATAATGCGAGAGGAAATTGAAACAGATGATGTCTCAAATTGATATTTGCGCTTTTGTAGGTATCTTCGAGAGAATCTTCCCCAAATACAATGGAGGAATTGTTAGAGAGGGCCGAGACAATGTTGACGTGGGTAAACGTACCAGAAGGTGATTCTGAGGTGACGCCATGGTATGTAATATGGAAATATTACCTTGTATTGGTGAAACGTCACGGTGCCTGGATAGTTAGGTTCCATAATCCTTGCCTGCTTAGAATTTTGGTGTTTATCATTCTTTTCTTGATAAACAAATTCAAACAGGGTCTAAGCAAAAACTAGATATCTATTTTAATAACAACCATTAATCGTCTATACACGCAAAGCTGCCTAAATGGACTCATATAGGTCATTTAGTTTGAGTATGTTTTTTTGAGTTTACCCTTGCAGTCTCTGAAGTCCAATCAATTTAAATATTTTTCAAATTCAGAAATGCCACTATGCTAATTCTTGCACTCGTCAAGAATTAATCACTGGGAAACATTGCTGCCTAACAAAAAACCAACAATAAACTATCCAAACAAGTATTATTATTATTATCATAAACAGGGGTCCTTGTGGCTTCGTTCAGCCTTCCGGGAACTTCGACCGCAAGGATCTTTTGTTCTTTACCCAACTCGTGCCAGATTTATGAGCTTCCTGGTGTAGGTCGACGAGAATTCCACAAATCTCTTGGCTTGCGCAAGTCTAGGAGTATTTCTCCAAAGCGTTATTTTGTTTGCGCTTCCCATTGTAGGACCGCTTTCTTGTATTGGTCTATTCCAAGCCCACAGAAAGGTTCAGGTCCAACAGGCTTCAGCCTTGAAGCCATCTTCGCCAGTTCGTCGGCCAGTGATCTCAAAGTGGCCTGACTGTCCGTGGTGATATAAATATGCGCTCCTTTAAGATTCCTTTGAAGGCACTCTTGAGCGCAGGTGTAGACTGCTAGTGTTTCAACCTGTGAAACCGAAGGTTCACTTCCGAGGGACTTGGATATTGTTCATATCCAAACAAGTAACGTTTCTTTATGTCAGACACCTTCTTCAGACATAATCATAAATTGTTGAGGATCATGTATTTTTCAGTTTCGCATGATATCGGAGGGAAAACATTGCCGAACTGTCAAAATATCATTTTACTTTTAACAAAACAAGCGTGTTCAATAAGAAGAAGAGATTTCAGCGTTTGTTTCTAAACTTGTTATGAACAACAATCAGTACCCACCTATAGCAGATGGAAATCAACTTGAAGGGAACAGTTCTTAATTTGAATGGAAATACCTACAATAATTTCAAGAATTTATTTCAGCACACCAGAGCACCTGAATGAAATCAGCTCACCAAAAATAAAGGAAGGATCGCATGAATGTATTAACGTTTGACTTTAATATTCATTGTCATTTTAGTAATTGTATTGGATCTATGCGGAAGGGCTGCAGGTTCTACAGACCAAAAATATTTTATAAAAACAATGAATATGGATCCAGATTGAGGCAGTGGATTGAAAAGATACCTGAAACGAACAACGGGGAAACATAAATTCGATCCAGGGTTGAGATTTTTTAATCATTTCACAATCATTCAATTTTTGGAACATCATATTTCCAGCAACATCTTCACTTTTATAAAATATCTTGAACTCGCTTTTCATTCTTATTAATATTTATAAACATATTCCTTACAGGGCTCTGAAGTTTCATTTCCTCTCCATCAACAACATAACATAATATGGCAGTATAGACTCTACATGGAAGTGTAAATTGATCAAGATAAACTTGTTGAGATCGTAGCTAATGATAGCACATTCCAGTCCTCTACGGCACAATGGCGCTGTTAAATAAGAATAAAACAGAGCAACAGTTTGTGAACGTCTTAATCAGTCATAAATTTCTGATTTATAACTCATGACTGATCTATTAGGAATTCTTCATTAGAAACGGTAGTCAATTCTTAACTTTCAGTATATCGACCCTTTTACACTGTAAATATTGTATTTTCGAAAAAAGTGCCGTATTACCAGGAGTCGTTCCAGATCTGAGAGCCAATAATTTAGTAATAATAACTTTATTCATATAACCATAAGCATAAGATTTTTGTTGAAATATTATTTGGGCTGTTTCCATTATCTATGTGGTTGGTTTTTACCGACGTTTCGGCAAGCATTCGCCTGCCGTCTTCAGGGTGTTGTTGGTCCTGAGAAGGACCGGTTGTTGCCAAACTTGTTCTGTCTGGACTTGTTCCATACTTCTTCAATTTCGCGATTATAGTGTGGGGATTCGAACACGAGTTATCAGAGGTGCAATTTCCGAAATTCCACTCACTCTAACCACTAGTCTACCGAAGCAGGTAATTATTATACACTTTAGGTTATATATTAAGTATACTTAATATTTCAACAAATACACCATTATCAAGAATATCTCGTTCACAATTAAGAAATTCGGTATGGGCCCGAATTATATCACCATACTAAGATCTGAAATGAGGAGGACGAACTCGGTCCAGGGAGGCAATTAATCCTAACAAGAACCAGACCTAACCCAACCTACTGCGCATACCATCTGCGCAGACGGAAGAGTCAAGGTGACCTCTACCACAAAAAAGTATACTTAATATATAACCTAAAGTGTATAATAATTACCTGCTTCGGTAGACTAGTGGTTAGAGTGAGTGGAATTTCGGAAATTGCACCTCTGATAACTCGTGTTCGATTCCCCACACTATAATCGCGAAATTGAAGAAGTATGGAACAAGTCCAGACAGAACAAGTTTGGCAACAACCGGTCCTTCTCAGGACCAACAACACCCTGAAGACGGCAGGCGAATGCTTGCCGAAACGTCGGTAAAAACCAACCACATAGATAATGGAAACAGCCCAAATAATATTTCAACAAATACACCATTATCAAGAATATCTCGTTCACAATTAAGAAATTCGGTATGGGCCCGAATTATATCACCATACTAAGATCTGAAATGAGGAGGACGAACTCGGTCCAGGGAGGCAATTAATCCTAACAAGAACCAGACCTAACCCAACCTACTGCGCATACCATCTGCGCAGACGGAAGAGTCAAGGTGACCTCTACCACAAAAAAGTATACTTAATATATAACCTAAAGTGTATAATAATTACCTGCTTCGGTAGACTAGTGGTTAGAGTGAGTGGAATTTCGGAAATTGCACCTCTGATAACTCGTGTTCGAATCCCCACACTATAATCGCGAAATTGAAGAAGTATGGAACAAGTCCAGACAGAACAAGTTTGGCAACAACCGGTCCTTCTCAGGACCAACAACACCCTGAAGACGGCAGGCGAATGCTTGCCGAAACGTCGGTAAAAACCAACCACATAGATAATGGAAACAGCCCAAATAATATTTCAACAAATACACCATTATCAAGAATATCTCGTTCACAATTAAGAAATTCGGTATGGGCCCGAATTATATCACCATACTAAGATCTGAAATGAGGAGGACGAACTCGGTCCAGGGAGGCAATTAATCCTAACAAGAACCAGACCTAACCCAACCTACTGCGCATACCATCTGCGCAGACGGAAGAGTCAAGGTGACCTCTACCACAAAAAAGTATACTTAATATATAACCTAAAGTGTATAATAATTACCTGCTTCGGTAGACTAGTGGTTAGAGTGAGTGGAATTTCGGAAATTGCACCTCTGATAACTCGTGTTCGAATCCCCACACTATAATCGCGAAATTGAAGAAGTATGGAACAAGTCCAGACAGAACAAGTTTGGCAACAACCGGTCCTTCTCAGGACCAACAACACCCTGAAGACGGCAGGCGAATGCTTGCCGAAACGTCGGTAAAAACCAACCACATAGATAATGGAAACAGCCCAAATAATATTTCAACAAATACACCATTATCAAGAATATCTCGTTCACAATTCATAAGATTTTTGAAATAATAATAGAAAAAACCGTGAATCCTGAGCCAGAAGCTTGTGAGTTTCACAATTCTCCCCTATTTATTGAATAAAGAAAAACATTCGATCATAATACACTCTGAATTGGTTTCCGAAACAGATGAAACATAACGATGAAAAAGCAAGTCCAAAGCGATGCCCCTGGGGAGAGGGCACTGAGCACCAAAAAAAAAAACAAGAAATAAATAAACGATTGATGAAAGAATATTGGTTCCTTCTTTCACACTACTCCAGAATTTTCTTAATTGCTCTAAATTTCCCATACCATAGTTCATTAGTGTGTCGATTCATTTTAATCCTAATATTTATGTTTCTTAAAGAAGTCGGGAGAAGATCTATATAGGTATAGGGAAAAACGATTTAAATTTCTTAATGTTTTAGGTATTGAGTTGAAACTTGCATAGATGGCCCTAATCATCACAAAATAGGTATATTGAATAAGGCCTATCAAAGCGAGAACTAGAAAATATCGGATAAATTGAATTTTGAATGCATCATTGATGATTGATAGAGGTAAGAATGATAAGATATATCTAAAAATTTCTCTTAATGCATCACTGTGTGTCTCCTAGATATATCTACTAATGACGAATAAACCTTCATTAGAAATCTTAACATTTCTATGCATCGAAGTGGAAAAGTTGCGGTGCATATTTTCCTAAAATCGTATTTAGAATTTTCACAGGACACCGTGAATTGAATAACTGAAAGCCGAAAAGCCATTAATGAGGAGGGTAGAAAAGTATAATAATGGACTGTAGCAACCCTAATTACAGGCTTGTACGTGGTACGTCCACTTTTAGTGCCTTCAGAGGTTGATGATAATTTCAACTGTGAAATAGCAACGCTGTATTTTTCTGATCCTACTTTCATGGGTACCTACCTGCTTCATAGGCGATAAATGAAAAGGCTCACTGCTGTTGTAAAGAGATCGCGAATACCCCAATTCAATTAATAGCTCAGTAATGAAATATTAAGAACGGTGAAACACTATTCTATTTTGCCTGAGGTTAATTCTAACCTATAAGAGCTTAATTACAAATTATTGGAAATAGGAAGGTGAATATTGTCATGGTGGGAATAGATGAAGTTTATAGGATATTTCATGAGAAATCCCTAGGAATTTTCAAAGAAAAGTAAAAAAGGTACATTTATATTTCTAGATTTTCCCGTTTCAATTGAAATGATCCTGAAGGGAACCCATTTTCAATTTATGGTTACTGCATATTATGAAAATATTACCTAATGATGAGATTTAATGGATTCAGTGAGTTCATTCAAAGGCCAACGATAACGCTCACGTTGCATCAAACTATTATTTTTCGTTACCTTTCCATTAGAAACGACTCCATCGTGAAACCTACGTCTGTCTATACAAAAAACGAAAGAACGAACCTCAACCAGAGCTACCAATGTGTAATTCTCCCGCCCAGGCCTGGGGCTCATCTACCTAACACAGAATCCGCCTCTGGTTATGCATCATTAACAGTTGCCACATTCTGTCAAGGCAGGCCACAGGGTTCGAACTGTGGTCCATGGCCTCTTATTCATTACACTGATTATCAATTTAGTGCGATCGTCCCTCTATGGAAGATCTAGCTCGGTGAAGATTATTCTACGCTGTTTCTGTTGCATGAATTACCCGGGAAAGCATATTAAGTAACGTTGTACGAGATGTTAGAAAGCATGATGGAATGCTCCGTCACATTTTCATTTCGGAGATATGACTGATTGGTTGTGCACGTTTTGAAACCAATCAATCATGTAGGAGTGTAATAAAACCACCGAGCGACCAACACCAGGAATTCGAAAAATTCGATCTTATATACCTATTACATTCGAAGACAACACGGGAAAAACGATCTAAGCACGTTGAACAAGTTCCGAGATAAATCCATTTTTGGAGATCGCTCTTCCATTGCACCTTTGTTTCTACATGCGATTCTAAATTAGTTGCCATTAAAAATGACGAATCATCTGTTTTGGAACGATTTGGAATATACTCCAAAACTATTTGACCCCAATAGAACACATATTATTTTTTATCTCTGTATTCGATTTCAATGGTATAACAGTTTCGGTAGCATTTTTTTTAAGGTACAATCTGGAATAACGAACAATATTGTCTTGTCATCTTCCATTAAATCACATATCGGAAATTCAATGAAGGCTTAGTTAGATTCTATAAGTAATTTTTTCGTCGATTGCGAACAATTAAAAATATCTAATTTTGAAAAGCATTATGATGAATTCGTTTTGAATTTACAAATTGACTGCAGCCAGGATTTTCCTTAATAATTCTTCCTACAAGAATTATTTCGTTACTTTTTTGGCACGCTGAATAAATCAACTTTTCAGAACGCAGGGAGGCAAGTTACGTCTCTGCTTCGATCAACTCCAGACCCTATAAAGATGGATTTTTTGCTGAAAGCAGTCCCGTTCCGATACTCAGTCCTCCTATCTAGGGAGAGTTTACGACAAGACGTTTTATGGCCGCTCAAATCGTTTCAGCTCTCACAGACGTACATTGAATGAAAGTGGAGAGATTTAACGCTGGTTTATGGATTTCTGGGCCATCCTTAGGTGACACATTCGCAATTTGTCTTATCTTATTCCGCGTGAATTTACGAGTTTGCATAACTTACGGAGATATTTAAAACTTGACATGTGTTGGCAATAGGTATGTGTAGAAATGTTTACCGGGAAACATCAGGTCGATAAACGAATAATTAATTGACATTGTAACAATTGGATGATCTGAACTGTTGAAAAACTGTTAGAGGTGATATTTGAATCACTAAGTCTCATCTGTACAAGATCCATTTTTTCCATGAAAATAGTCAGAGCTAGTCGGTAGGGAAACCAAGTTCTACTAGTATATTTTCTGTAGATGTTATCTGTTATCAGTAAATTTCCGATTGAAAATTAATTTTTTTGCTGTTTTTTCATCCTTCGTTTTATTCAATTTATTTAAATTCATTAGGTCCTCACTAATACTCATTCACTGTGGTAATCCGCCACATATATTTTGCGTGATAATTTATTGTTTATGACCTTTATGCTAATAGTAAACGGAATATTTCAAATTTTAACGCTCTTGTGGGTAGTTTATGCAAATTCTGAGATCCTAAAATTAAAGTGCGATTGTTCTCTATCTCAGTTACCTTATCAGGATTTGTTTCGATTTGTTTATTTATCGTTAGAGCTTTGTCACTTCATTGTCTACATGGGCGCCCGCAGGGGGGGGCCAGGGGGGGCCGTGGCCCCCCCTGAGATTTTAATCCTCTATCGAATTGATAACTCCCTGACGCGTGTCGAGCCCTTTTTGGGTGAAAAAAATCATGGAAAGTTTTCGAAGACGATGAATTTCATGTTTTTGTTTACCTAAAACGAAGTAATAAATTCATAAACTACCCCATGCTTATCGGCATTCTCTTCAATCGCTACCAGATGTTCGTTTTATGACCGGTTTTTTTAGGCGGCTTCTTTGATGGGGGATTCTTCATGCGACTAGTGGGACTACTCTCATATTTCAATAATTATTGTCCATTCTCCAATCAGAATATTTTTTTCCGAGAAGACGGAAATATAGAATCTTTTCATTAGTATTTTCATTCTAGAGAAAGATGTATTCGAATTCGAAACAATCCTATTCAGAGAGTATTCTTCGTTTTTAGTGTCTTTGACTCCAAATTGTGTTATCGAGGGTAACTTCTTTGATTATTTACGTAGATGATTTTTTCGTTCGGCGCCTCTCAATGTGAAATTTCAACTATTATAACTGTAGATTATTGATAAGAACTGTAAAAAATTCGAAATGTGGCAGCCTTTGGGGTCTGCGGATAGAAGTGAAAACAAAGTAACACGTGAATTGTATCGTAGAGCGTCGACCCATAAGACTATTATTTGCGAATAATTTTTGATTTGTGAGGAAGTATTAATGATCAATTTGAATTTCCTTGATCCCTGATCATAAACGCTCCTTTGTAAACCAAAATTACTTCAAAAATGATAACCAAATAGTTCGACGATACAGTTTACAAGTTGCTCAGATTTCACTTATATCGGCAGTCCCAGAAGACTGTTTTTTTTCTTGTTTCTTGAAAGTCATTTTACTTATGTTTCTATATATATTTCATATATTTTTATAATATGATGAATTTCCTTTGGAAAATATGGATATTCTAAAATTTTTCCAAAGGAGATCGAATGCCGATGACGATCGCTATAAGACACCCAAAAAATAAACCTTTATATCAATGCAGATTCGTCCTCGTGTACTGATAAAGAAACAATCTAAGAAAAATATAGGAATTACCTTCCTATTGCATTTCTTGAGACTAACAGAAGGCTGGTTTTTAGTTCAGAATAAAATATGCGTGGTATTACGATTCCGGTATTTTATTTTCAGAATTATTATTATTATTTTTGTGTGTGTTATGTCCTTTCTATTTTTTTTTATAATTAATTCATTTTGATAATATATTTATTTTGTGTTATTTCGAATAATCTCTGAGTTTCTTGTTTTGAATTTATGGTTTGTTTCATTTAATTTATATTTCATATTTCATTATTATTCATGTATGGTTTTTATGAATATCATTTTATCGAGCGTATATGTATATTTGTTTTCATTTCCTTATTACTGGTTGATATATTTGTAGTTATTAGCAATCATACAATTTATTTCATTCCTTTCTTCATATTATTTATATTTCATTTTCCTGTTAATATTCTTTCATGATTTAGAAAACCGTTACCGTATTATCTTATACATATCGCCTAATATTGTTGATGTTAAAAAAATGTTGAGGTGGAAAACTTAATCATTTTCAACAAATTCTGCGGGCGCTCATGCATGAATATAAAAAACGAAATAGAAAGAAATGGAATACTGCTGTCGCAAGCGCCTTATCGTTTTTCGACGATTTTTTTTGCCCCCCCTGAGAAAAAATTCTGCGGGCGCCCATGATTGTCTATTGCTTCTCAGATTTCCATTTTCACGAACTGATTGATTATAATAAATCTGATAAGCAATTATCGACTGCCCTGAATAAGTTAGTCACAAATCCTCTGAAAATGTCTACCGCAGATATGGGTGAATACATTTTTAATAGACCACGAGCAATAAGCCCGGAAAACTCCCTTAATGACTTTTGTACGATAATTTCTTGAAAATCATAATCTCTGTTTTTAAAATGATTAGTATTCAGTTGAGGCAACATTTTGGTTCTCTAGTTGAATTCGGTGGAGTTGTGATTATACGACTCGAGTCCGACAATTTGAATCGAATATTGTCGGTGTAAATCGAAACACGCCTTGCGGCGTTTACTCGAGATGGCGATCAGCAAAAATTATCCAACCGGCCGATCAATAAATTGAATTAGCAATCCTTATCATATTCCAGAACCTCCCATAGAGTAATAAGTGTTTCCACTGTTACTCCAATTAAAGTTTTGCTACACGAGAACGAAAATTTGATTATCCAAACGAGGTGATCATAAAACATAACGCCATTCTGAAGATGAATTATGGGGTACGAAACGAGATATGATCGGAAACGACGCAGACACATTTTATCTTGAATCTTCCAATTTAGATTGCATACGAGTTGAGTGTTACGATGGTTTGAGTTATTCCCCCAGAAAAATTGATCAGTATGAAAAAGGAGTCAAGTTGCAAACTTCATTGGTTTTAATAAGGGCAGGCTTAGATCTAATTTGCAGATGCAAACATAACTATACGTTATATACCAGTACGTGGATAAGAGGATAACTGAAAAAGCAAGATAAAATAAAAAAAATACAGTTCACTGTAGATAGGGAATTTAAGATACATACTCGTAGGAACAGATTGAATTTTCTTAAACGAAAAAATTAGACAGATGAAATAGAAACGCAACGGGAAATTCTAAAGAGACGTGGTCAGTTATGAATGAAATAACAATAAGACACAAAAAAGACATTTACGTTCATCAATTATAGATAATATGTATTGGAGAACACTTTCACTGACGATGATTTCATTTCAGATAAATTCAATCAGTATTTGTCGAAATTGGGAAGAATATGACGCCGGTTAAACTGACTAATGGCAGCAGTTTCAAATTCTAAAGTATTAATTCGGCTATATTCATAAGCCCGGTGAATACCAACGAAAGTGTTCATAATATAGTCAAACTTCTAATACACCTCTTGAATGAAAAAAACTCATTTGTGATATGTGTACACAAATTAATAGAATGAACAAATTGAACAATATTGCATGTATACCATAGATTTTCCACACTTTCCAAAAAGAAAAATTCGTTAGTAACTCGTTAGTAACTATTTGTAACTTAAAAATTGTCGCTTATACCTCAAGGGTTCTGAAAGAAAAACACCGCATTCCGCTGGGTGCCAACTTCACGGGCATCCACATTTTCGATAATAAAGAAATTTTTTCTTTCATTCGTTAGTTAATTGTTAGTAACCTGAAAAGTTTCGTTTGTAACCTAACCCTTAACGGCAAAATTACACCGCTGAAATGCGAAGTTAGCACCCACATTTTCGAAAATCAAGAAAATTTTTTTTTTGCGTTCGTTAGCACCTTGTTAGTATTCATTTGTTACCTGAAAATTTCCTTTTGTAACCTCACCTTCAATGAAACAATAAATGACACCCATAACATGCGAAGTTACCACCCACATTTTCGAAAATGTAAATTTTTTTTATTTCATTCGTTGGTAACTCGCTAGTAACTATTTGTTACATCAAAAATTTTGTTTGTACCTCGAGGGTTATGAACGAAAAACAGCGCATTCCTCTAACTTCACGGGCATCCACATTTTTTTTAATGTAAAAAATGTTTGTTTCCTTGCTTAGTAACTAGTTAGTAACCATTAGTAACATCAAAATTTTCGTTTGTAACCTAACCCTTAATAGCGACGAATATGGGTACTAACTTCGCATTTTAGCGGTGCAATTTCGCCGTTAAGGGTTAGGTTACAAACGAGAATTCACAGGTTACAAATAATTACTAGCGATTAACTAACGAATGAAAGAAAAAATTTCCTAATTTTCGAAAATGTGGATGACCGTGA
Source organism: Hippodamia convergens (assembly GCA_038502775.1). NCBI lineage: Eukaryota > Metazoa > Arthropoda > Insecta > Coleoptera > Coccinellidae > Hippodamia > Hippodamia convergens. The sequence goes on from CM076607.1 coordinate 123,206,297, forward strand.
AGTTGGAACCCAGCGGAATGCGGTGTTTTTCTATCAGAATCCTTGAGTTACAAACGAAAATTTTCGGGTAACAAATAGTTACTAACGAGTTACTAACGAATGCAAAAAAAATATTTTTCAATTTCGAAAGTGTGGGTGCTAACTTCACGGACACTCTGTCTTCCTGTAAATGTATCGACTGATGAAAGTTTTTATATAATATCCCGAAATATACAAGAGGACATTCAATTTTTTTTCTTAGTAGGTCTCTGAAGAAAACAATCACCTCGATCACTGCGAAATTTAGAAACATGATAAACCTTGTTTTTCGAAACATATTTTTTGACAGAATGCGATGATTTTTTGAAACTTATTTTTGAGACTCCTCTTTGGTGAATCAACTTGCATCTCTCAAAATTCATGTGGTTAAATGATGAATGATGACTACTTAAGACTCTGACAATATTCTTTGATATTTATACAACTTTATTTGGAACAAGTCATTAATTTGCACACAATTTATAAATTCTAATATCAAACATTCTAATTTGGAGTATATTAGATTTATATGATTTTATATGCATCTGCATATTTAGCTCAGAAGAAACATGGCAGCTGACATCAAGAATGGAGCAAAGATTATTATCCCTAGAAATGGATTATTGGCGGCGTTCAGCAAGAATAGCAAAACTCCAGCATATCCCAAATATAACGATAAGAGAAATAATGAACGTTGAGAAGACCATACTGGACCATATACAGAAAAAACAACTCAGCTGGTATGGCCATGTGCAGAGGATGAGTGAACATCGGATACCAAAGCAGATAATGAATTGCAACCCACTAGAACATCGAAAACGAGGAAGACCGAAAATGACTTGGATAAAAGGAATCAATAAGGCAATGTCAACGAGAAATCTCAGAGCAGATATATATATATATATATATATATATATATATATATATATATATATATATATATATATATATATATATATATATATAGAAATGCAAGTGCTGAATAATAACCATTTCTAGACTAGAGAAATTTGTTTACACACTGAAATATTGCAATTCCAGTAGATTTCGCTCTCTTTAGTAAAAGGCTATAATTTAGTCGTAGCTGAGGAAAGATCATTTGCCCTCTTATTCTTATACATGTTGAGAATTGTTGAAATGGGATATTCAAGAATAATTGTTCAGTTCATAAATAGTGTTTATAAAGGTCCCAGCTTTTTTAAAATATTTTCAAAAGCCAACTTTTTTCAACAAAGAAAATATTTGAACAGATGGTGAAATATCTGTTATGTAACTGAGAAATTTTCATTTTTATCAAGATGTTAGTAAAATGAATGTTGGAGCTGGAATACCCACCCGAAGTTAGGTGTGACTCTTGAATTCACTTATAACCTAATAATACTTTGCCTGAGAAATAATATATAAATGGCTTGGACGATAGAGATAACATCCGTTCCAGCAGCAACTTTACGCTCTTAGTCGTTTAGAGTAATTCCACAATTTATAACGTGGCAATATCTCACTGGTATAATCAGTTTGGTCCATGTAGGTAATGTTCATATTCAGACCTGGACAATTGCCATTTATCCTACGTCCGCTTGGATTCGGGAGCAACCTCTCATAACTGGACATGTATAACGATTTTGTGTGGGGCAAACTACACTATATAGTTCTCATGTCAATGAATATTCTTCAGGGACTGATATGATTTTGACAGAATTATCTTGAGCGTAATTTCCGAAAAAACCTAAACTTGCATAAAGAAATCGGGATGTTCAACCTTCTCAAACTCTACATTTTCCCGCAACTTTCTCCCAAAGTATTTGCTATACGCGTTTCTACTAGGCATGGGAATGACTCGATATCATTTGCGAAGATTATAGAGAAAAAATATTGAAAACGAATCGTCTGCACTTACGTCAGGGCCTTCTAGTTATTCGGAGTTCATTTGGGAATTATCTGAATGCGCCAAATATCAATATGTTGAATATATGATTAAGATGATTAAGAATCACGTAGTGTAGCTCAGCGGTTAGAGCGGTTCCCTTGGGACTGCGGGCACCGAGTTGGATTGCGGAATAGTGTAGACATTTTCTTGTCAATACTTTGGTCTTCTCGCACAAGATGATATTTTCTACGCTTGACAAAGTCGAAATTCAATTTCAGTAAGCATGATTTCAGCGGCATCTACACTTTCAGAGTACCTAACGACGGAATATCGTAGTAGATTTTCGTTAATAGAAAATCTAATAAATCAATATTCGAGTAGATAATATCAGTATGAAAACTTCAGATAACCTTTTCTGCCCTTCATAATCATAATGTTTGTCAACGTTTCATGAATCTTATTAAAGTTAAATATTGCCACTCAATATTAGAGAATTAGTTCCTGAAAAAAGTAAATAAAAAAAAATTCTAATTTAATATAAGAATGTCGAGAATATTCGGAATCATTACGTCTGTATAAATCTATTTCTTCATTTGATGTTCATTAATTAGTCCAATATGCGATATACATGATATTCTGAATTATAGGTGTCATATAGGGTAGAAAAGAAAATTCCAGAAGACATCTGGTTGGTTAATCTGGAGCCAAATTCTCTTTCACTCGACTTCTACTTTCTTATTATTTTCTACAATCTAACCATAATTCAAACTATTTTTGAATCCATCATAATTTTATAGATTTGTTGTAAAATTTAAAAAATACATTTGAATTTTACCGAACGACTTAGGAGCTTTATAAGATAACAGTCGAAATCGACCAAATATGAAGAAAAATGAAGAAAACTCAATTTATATTTTTAGGTGCCCGATAGAGTCTTTACAATAGACACCGTATATAAATCCAGTACTGATGAGAAATGGACGTTTTTGAAAAAATGACAACTTCATAAGATGTTCACTCCAAGGAATATATACCAAATCTATATCTCTAGGACTGTAGAAATTCAGGAGCTAATACATTAGCCCTGTGAATACAGAAATTCTGTTTTCAAATGAAAAACATCGGGAGATGATGAGCTAGCAAAGCTGTTCGTTGAGCTTGAGGAAGTAATTGATGAAAATCTCAATTTAACAGTAAAATGCAAGTCTGTCTCAAGTACATCTAAGTATTTATCAATGTTTACAGCCATAGTTTCTCTTGAACCGAAATGAGATGGTTGAGTTGTGCGCATTTCAGGCTTTCATATATCCTGCTCGATTTCTTGGTAGGTATATGGAATATGGAAAACTGAGCCAGTTTCAAACTTCAGAACCTCAAAAACCTACTTTAGTAGTTCAGTGTGGATTAATTATAATTATTTCGGTTGTCAGTTGATGAAACAAACTGCAACGGCTAACAAGAACAGAAGTGTGTCTTGAAAAAGCAATGGCTGTCAGACGTAGAAAAAAAACTAACTGATGATTTATAAAGTTGCGATTCTTATTCTTAAAGACCCACCAGTCGAGTTGGGTCGAACAGAATCTGATAAACTTGTTGAACCATCAGGTTGAGATTCGCCGCGGATCTCCCTTACTCCAAATTCCGAATTTCGATTGTAACTACACACGTTATCTACTACTCGCTACGGAACAAACGGTCATTACTGACCGGCAAGTGATAACTGAGGCAGCCAACTACGATCAGGGTGAATTATAACGTCATGTATCTTCCGTTTGTGACATTTACGGCAGGTTGAGTTAACTTATGATCTCTGTTCGTTTGAATATATGCGTGTTATTATTGTATACATGAAATTTATATATTATGAATTTATAGATAGGAAGTTCTTTTCCATTGTGAATACAAAATGTTCATTCGAATGAAGAAAGGTTACTAGTCACTCAGTAAATCTAGCCGGCTCATATTTAATAACTGTTTTTTTGACGACAATCATCAGATTGAATGCGGTGAGATAGAGATATTCTACCTCTATACTGCATTCCTCTTATTTTTTCGAATGGTACTCCTAATAAGTATGGGGTTTCTAGCAGAGCCGAGATGCTAAGAATACCAAGAAAACATTATTTGTTAATTCTGCTTCCATCGGTTAATCGCACCAAAATTCATAATAATACAGTTAAGTTACAGTGTGTTTGTTTAGACTAACTTATGTAGAACCCATCTAAATGAGAAATAATAATAATATCCTCACCGAACTTTCAGGGAGAAAGACAGGGGGGATATATGGAAAGTAACTAGAGATTTCAACAACCCTGAAATAAGAGGCCAGTTTATTGAAGGAAAATACTGTCTTTGCACTCGCTCTAGAAACCGTCTTGAAAAAACCTGAAGGGAGCACATATATGTATATGTCAATTTTGAAAGAGACAGCCAAACACATTGAGCGCCTTAGAATCACACAATCAGGACACCATACAGTGGCAACTCGTGAATTTTCAATCAGGGGAAGTCATCAGGTGCCGAGCAAAACATAAAGGTATACCACTTACTAGAATATCTGCTTCGCCGGCAAGATGCATACTGGTGACTCACTGGTGGAATTTGGATATAAAATTTTTTTGGAATTTTGTGCCCATTTTGTGTCAATTTGTGCCGTATGTTATGAATTTTTTGCCCATTCAGTTTTATATATATTTCGAAATTTCACCAACTTGACGATGTGACTCATATGTGAAATTTTGGAAATTTTTATTTTTCGATAAACTGTGCCCATTTTGTGCCGTATGTTACGAATTTTGCGCCCATTCAGTTTTCAAGATATTTCGAGTTTTCACTGAGTCAAGCGTCAAGTGGGTGACTCACATATGGAATTATTCTCTTTTCGATAAATTGTGCTCATTTTGTGCCAATTTGTGCCGTATATTATGAATTTTTTACTCAATTTATGTTCGAAATATTTTGAGTTTTCACTGAGTCAAGCGTCAAGTTGGTGACTCACATAAGGAATTTTGAAAATTGCCTTTTTCGATAAATTGTGCCCCCAGAAAAGTGAAACAATTCATAGAATAGGACATTCTTGCGTAGCTGTTGAACAGCGCGGGGATCCACAATAGTTTTTTTACTTCAAGGTGTATTCGAGGTCTGATGACTCCCGCTCCTCTAATATAATCTCATCTCCGTGAGATTATTTGTACTTTGCATTGAGGATATCATCAGGATGAAATGAGTATAGAAGTGGGAAAAAAAACGATCGAAATGAACACAATTATTGAATGGTCGAATTGAGCATTAATCGGGTCCGTTTCATTCATAATACAAATAACGAGTTACTGCAGAAATAAGGAATAACAAGGTAATAGTATATTCTTAAAAAAGTTGCAGAATAAGCTCCAATACGAATGTGGAATTCGAAAACGAGCGACAAAAGAGCGAGTTTCCGGAAGCATGACCCTTGAAATGATCAAAAATCTCACCTTCATATTTTTTCTCAAGGATGAAGCCATCTTCACAAGTTGGGAATATATTTTCAACGATGTTTTACTTTGATCTTGTAATGAATAAAGACCTCTTAACCTATGATAAGTCTATGGTATTGAACTTTTTTTGTCTAAGGTATTGAACATCATTTTGGTTTGCTCCCGTACAATTCTTTCCACCAATGGTCTCTACTCTTTTCGAAACACTATCAATCTATAAAATGCTACAAATGTCATGAAGCCGGGCATCATTGTGTGCAGATCTCCCTGGTATAATCACTTTGAAAACCTATTCAGGTCATCAATAATTTCAATTAATCTCACCAATGATTTTCTAATTTGAGTTTTGTTCATTTATTTCTCAGGAGTCTTTCTGGCCGTGAATATTCATTTGTTAGGAGTAGAGCTCATAAAAGCAGACATTCCGAAGGAATTAGGTTCTACATGAAAGTTTCAAGATGAAAAGCATGTACCTACCTAGACATTTCAGTTTCAAATAATGGACACTTAAATGTCATTAGTGTATGTACACGTACCTTGGTGAACATTTTGAAAGAAGGTTATCGTGAGATGGGGTGAGTTTTTTGTCTTTCTGATGTTCAAGCTTGTTGTTCTATATTTCTTGTAGAATGATTAATTTCCATGGATTCTCATTTCCATTCTCCCCTTCCCCTTTATTCCAGTTCGATGAAAAAACAGAACCCACAATCTCTGTATTCATTTTGAATATTTGTCCATCGAAACCAGTCGATAATTATAGTACAACCGCAAATTGAAGAGAACGCTGCCATAGTCCTTCCTACATCATGAAAACGAGTTCTGAACATCACAAGGAATTGAGTCACCATGAAGCTTATGCGGTCTACATTCACCAAAACCAAGCAGGTACTTAAATCAGCCCACAAACGCTGTAATGACGTACAACTGTCCATGGCTCTCTTGCAGCTACCATTAATAAAACCACCGCAGCTCCACGAAGGACCAACACACCCACGACAAGAATATATTTATTCGACGCTGGACAATACGAATCTAGACGAAAGCGACAGAAACTGACGTATTAAACCCCGTCCCCAGCATTTGTCATACCGACCTGTCAGTGGTATAATCTCACAAATTGTTGTCGTATTGTGGAATCACGTCTGGTCATATGACATGTGTGCTTCGTGGGATCTGAATGTGTGGCGTGAATGACGCGGTGCAGTGGGTTCCTTTGATTTCCCCAGCGACATGACAGGAATTTTTAGATGTACGAAGAGGTTGCAGATATGAACATCACCACATTTGCATACTACTGCCGACAAAATGTTTTATGGCGCCTGTATTTTCCTTGCGTCGATCTGTTCCTCCATCATTTTATGGAGGTAATAAAACTATTCATTGTCACGAAATATTTCGATAAGCAGGAACATCAGCACATGGCCTTCTTGCATCTACAAATTGAAAGATGGATGTACAAAAAGATGAGGTTATTCCAGTAAGCAAAAGATTTTTTCATTGTATAATGTTCAAGGCTTGACATCTCTCCATTTTATAACATGAATTTAGTCATTCTCTTCTTTACGAGTACTGCTGAAATTATCATATTATATTCAATGCTTTTTAGATCCGACCTTATTTTGTGAAGTACAAGTTTTACCACACGGTTTAATATGAGGTACGATATTGTTATTTGAAATCTGTCAATTGACTCATTATAACCTTGCATTGTATAATATTTTGAAACGTTTCCCATCACCAATCACACAACTACATGATGCTTATTGGTATTCATTAAGGATCCGTAATGAACATTGACTTAACCTGCAAACAAGCTAATGTTTGAATGAGATTTTGTGATGAAGATTCATATTTATATGATTAGTTGCAAGAAATGAAATTAATTTCAGCCTGTAGGTTTGCAGCGAATACAGGGTGGTTAGGAAAAATCTAGTAGAATAACGAAATTTTATTCCCAGAGAATTCAAGGCATTTGAAATTATCAATACAATATATGGCGTTCACGGGCATCAAAAACAGCTTGAAATCTTCTTTGCATACTACACACGATGTTGTCGATCATTTCTTGCGGAATTTGGTTCCATAAACGCGGCAGAAGCTCTCTCAGATTTTGATCTCTTCTTATATTAGAGGAAAACCGAACACTGATTTCGCCTTCTTCTCATCAAATCATCATTTGGCCCCCCTGAAAAAATTCTGCAGGCGCCCATGATTCTGGGGTAGGTTGATGATTATCTTATCTTCTTTGGAGCATATTATATGCAATTTCAATCTGGTGAGTAGGGACGTATTGGTAAAAGTGGAATACCAAGCTCTTCGCGCGTGCCATACATTCGTATGGCACACATGCAGTGTATACACAAAAATTGAATTATATAACAAACAGTACACATACACACATATACAGCATAAGTATCTAAGACAAGCTACACATAAAACTAACTAAATATAGACATCTAAGTTTCCAATCCATGTTAGTGCTGTAACTCTGTGACATCAGCTTTCATGAAATCGCTCCAGCTCCCTTGGAAAGACCGTAATGGGCAGTCCTCTCTAATGTGTCTGATTTCTATACTGTGGTGTCACCCACAGTTTCCTGTCCAGAGCTGCGCCTGCAGTATAAAAGTTGTATCTTTCAAACCACTCTCATTCTTCTTGATCTACAAAAGTTTGGCAGTGTTGGATCCATAGGTTTCTCATTTCCACGTTATCAATCCCTAGTTGTTCAGCTTGCCGTAACGGTGGGTTTCTGGAGCAAAGTCTGTTGCGCCGTAGAGTAGGTATATTTTTCTGTATGGGTAGTTTTGGGTTATCCTGTATCTTACGGTGCTCTGTGAGCAAGGCCTGGGTTCTACGGATTGCAGGTGGATACATGTTGCTGAGCAGGGTGAGCCAGTATGTGGGTGTTGGTCGGATTGTTCCAGTTAATAATAATAATAATAATAATAATAATAGCAATTTATTTGATCTAATAACTTTACAGTGTGGATCTCGTCATATTATTCAATAACAAAAACAATAAAACAAACAGTGATTCAAAGACCCTCAAAATTGTTTTCATCTAGGAATTCTCTTAAGTTATAGTAACATTTATTCAATAGAAAATTTTTAAGTTTACGTTTTTTTACATGAAATGGATGTCCCTTAAATATTTCAGGTAATTTGTTCCATATTTTGAGCAAACTATAGGTTACATTTTTCTGTAAATATGTATAATTAGCTCTATCCTGAATAAGATAATTTTTCCCTCTAGTATGATAGGGATGATCATTCTTCATACACTTAAATTCTTCGAAATTATTCAAAACAAACATTACGGATTCATATATATAGAGAGAATACAAGGTTAATATTCTATAATCCCTAAAAACACCCCGACATGATTCATCCTGTTTCATCCCAAAAATGATGCGCAGACTCCTTTTCTGCAATCTGAATACTCTTTCAACCTCAGTGGATCTCGCCCAGAAAATTATTCCATATCTCATTCTTGACTGAAAAAATGCATGATATGCAGTCAGAGCAGCATCTAAACCTACTGCATTTCTTATGGTCCTTAGCGCATAACAGTGTCGTGCAATGTTTGTCGCAACCTTCTCTATCTGATCCTTCCAGCTAAGGTTTCGATCAATAAGGACCCCAAGAAAGGGAATGCTTTCAACGGATTCAATGTCAACACCTTTGTACTTTATGTCTATTTTCCTATCTTTTTCTCTAAATACAAGAAGCTTTGTTTTATTAACATTTAGTACTAGGTTATTATCGGCGAACCAATTACCTAGGTTTTCCATATCATTTCTAAGACTAGTTCTACATGTTTCCTCATTATTCGCGCAACATATTATAGAAGTGTCATCCGCAAACATGACAACATCATTTTCAGTTATTTGAACTAAGTCGTTGGTGTATATGATATAAAGTAAAGGTCCCAGAATGGAACCCTGTGGTACACCGATTTGTACATGCTTAGCCCCCGATTCTATCATTTTCCCATCCAGTCCTCTACTCACGGTCTTTTGTGTTCTGTCAGTCAGATAGGTTTTGATCAGTTCCAATGCTACGCCTCTTATACCATATTTTTCTAATTTTCTTATCAATATTTGATGGTGAACTCTATCAAAGGCTTTAGAGAGATCTAGGCATAGTGCTGCTGTTGCATGTTGTTCGTTGAGGGATTTTATAATGGTCTTGAGTGCCTGATAAATTGCATGTATCGTTGATTTACCTCGTCTGAAACCACACTGTTGATTGGCCAATATTTTATTCTCTTCAAAGAATTTCATCATCCTATCAAAAATTATTCGTTCGAAGATTTTGTTCACATTTGATAGTAGTGATATTGGTCTATAATTGTCAAAATCTTCCTTACTACCTTTCTTATATAGTGGCTTTACTATTGCTTCCTTCAATAGTTGTGGGTACCTCCCTGTTAACATAGTCTGATTTATAATGTGCGTTAACGGCTTCGAAATAATTGTTGCACACTTTTTAAGAAGACCTACAGGTATCTCATCATTCCCAACAGATTTTTTATTTTTTAGTCGAGTGATATACTGATATACCTCCTGCTCCACCACTGGTATCAAAAATATGCTATTATTACATGGTTTTATGAGATCATTGTCAGATCCTGGTCTATCTCCGTTAGTTCCCGTATTTATAAAATGTATATTCAATTCATCTAATAAGTCCTTTTCGTTTCTGAGGGGAAAAGAGTCGAAAATTGTATCCGCACGTTGTTCGTTATTTGTGATGGCATTTACAAGATTCCATGTAGCCTTGGTCTTGTTATCGGATTCGTCTATGTATTTCTTGTGGCCATTTACTTTGGCTTGTTTTATAACCTTCTTGAGTATATTCGAGTACTTCTTGAAATAGTCCATCGTTACCTTTCCTTCCTGTAGTCTTTTCCAGAGCTCTCTCTTATGGTTGCATGATGTTTTTATACCTAAAGTTATCCAAGCGCATGTGTTATTTGATACTGAGTATTTTTTCTTGGGAATTATCAGATTCAATTGCATTTTCATGATTTCAGAAAAGTAGCTATATGCTTTTACTGGGTCCCCCTCTTCCAGAATACCATCCCATGAAATATTACATAGACTTTCATAAAACTGCCGAATTTTATTATTTGTGAACAGTCGTTTCTGAACAATTTTTTTTTCAGAATGAAAATACCTACTCTTAATAGAAATGAACTGGGCTCTATGGTCAGACAAAGAAGTATCTATATTTTCATTATTGAAATAGTCTGGGCAGTTTACAAAGATACCATCTATTAAAGTCTTAGTTGTTTTTGTAATTCGTGTTGGTTCCTTAATTGTTTGTTGAAAACCAAAACTATCAAGAACATCTATAAAATCACATTTCTCCCGACTATCGATCATCAAATTTATATTGAAATCACCACATATTACGATGGTGTAACTACCGAATTTCCCATTTAGTACATGAAGTATTTTTTCAAATTCTAACATAAATATTCCCAAACTTCCCAAACAAGTCCTATACACCGTCAAAACTACCAATTTTCTCAAAATACTAACCGCACACGAAACTTCGATTTCCTTTTCTAAACTCATATTAGTTATACTAGGTACATCTGCGAAGTCATTCATGCATTCCTTTATCATGATACAAGAACCACCATGAATAAATTTTTCTCTGCTGAAGTTTGAAATCATCTTATAATTATTAATTTTTAACGATTCAATTTCATCTTTACCCATCCAATGTTCAGTAAAACATATTAAATCCGGCTTTTTCATAATTGTATCGACAAGAATTTCAATCTCCCACAGTTTATTTTTCACACATTGTATATTTTGATGCAATATATTCAAATATTCCCCCGAATTTTTTGAACGTCGAAATTTCGTCTCAGGAGGAAAAACAAGTCCGCAATTTTTTTCATCCGTAATATGTGCCACTTTGGAACATATTGATTCTTCGCTGTACATAAAATCCCGACTATCAAATTTAAGATTATGCGATGTTGACTGCTATGATTGACCATATGCCGTTTTCTTACAGATGCTATCTACAATTCGTTTGTAACATGGACAGTTGGAATCTAAGGCTGTGTGATCCACGTCAAGATTTATTCCGAGTTTCTGATTTTTATGAATGCAATTTGTGCATTTTCTCTCTGTTGAGGTACATTCTTTTGTACTATGCTCCGCACTGCATTTGAAACATGATGTTTTATTCCTACAGTTCTCAGCAAAATGATTATATCCACCACATTTAAAACATCTTAGAATATTGAAATAATCGCCGACATTACATTTTCTCCAACCTAAATTTAGTCTGGGTCTCTCTTTGATTTTACCATAAATACTACTTTCCAAGCTTATAACAATATTACAGCAATTCCTCTTTCTTTTTATTAAAAACTTTTTTTCGATTTTCATCTTATTTTCTATATTATCATCTACAGATCTTAGTTCGTTTTGATCTATTAGTTTTGTCATAATCTCATCGTCTTCACTCTCAACATATTTACCCTCCACACCTTTAATTACAAGCATTGGCATCCTTTGTTTAGCCTCGACTATTTCATATTTCTCTCCGAACCTCTCCTTCACTTCAGCTGTTATTATTTGCTTAGATTTATTGTCATTACATTCAATCACCAATCCTCCATCTTTAATGTTCCTGACCTCTTCTACACCTACTTTAAGCTTTCCTGGATCTATATTGTCAAGTAGCTCTGCTCTTGTACTATTGCATCCTTGTTCATTTACTGGTTTGATCAGCAATACTTCTGAATACTTCTTTCTATTTTTTTCTTTTCTTTTTATTACATCTGTGTCCATCATTTTACCGCTTATAAATTCCATCTGCTTATTAATTATATCGCTCTGCTCCTTCATTTTATCTAAGCATATTTTCAGCATTTGCCTAAGCTCATTTATAGTTGAATTCCCATTACATAAATCACAACAGTATTTGATATTTTTATCCTCTCCCATTAGTGCCAATTTTTCTTCCGACATACCCACACATGTAGAATGATATTTGACCTCACAAATTACGCACGCAATTTTCTTTGTATTACGCTTGAAATCTACATTGCACCTCGCGCACTTCTGTCCCGACATGTCTATGCGTCCATGAGCACCTTTACCGATTACCACATAAACAATACTTGTCTCTATCAGTATTTAAAAGTCAAAGAAACCATAACTAAAATGCTTATCCAAGTCCCAAAAACTAATCACGCATAACCACAAAGGTTCACAATATAGCGTTCTCAAATTTTTGAATCGATGTCTCAGCAACAAATCACAATTTCTCAAAATCAACAGATGCACAAGAACCCACTTATTAGTCGCATTGTTTGGTTTATCTGGACGTCGATCAAATTATTATGGCTGAGAATACCAACGCGATGGATGATGTACGAAGGGTGTCTGCTGATGCTCACTATGTTATTCCGCATAGCTTTTGGATGATGTTCTTACGTGTTTTTATGGCCTGGCAAAAATCCTTGCTTTTGTAAGAAAGAGCGATATCATCCGCTTAGCAAAATTTTTTCGATCTAGTTTCGGAGAGGTCGAAGGGTTGAACGATAGAGGAACCAAGACTGAGCCCAGAGGTAGGCCATCATTCAATTTTCTCTCCCCACTTATTTTACTTCCTAGGTTAGTGAGAAAATATATGTGGCTTATCATGTTATTGAGGAGGGCTGTGATTTTTTGGCAGCGAATTGTGATTTGTAAATCATCCCCTCTCTCCAGATAGTATTGTGGGCTGCGGACAGGTCGACAAATACGGCAGATTTCAAGTCTTTCTTGGTCAGCTGCCTCTATGAGAGTTGTTAAAGCTAGTACCTAGTCGCAGCAACTTCTGTTGCGCCGGAAACTCGCCTGTTCGACTGGGATTTGTTCTAGCATGGGGCCGCTTATTCTATTATACAGGGTGTTTCCTTAACATGCGGCAAAAATTCAGGGGGCTGTTCCTTGGACTATTCTAAGAATATTTTGTCCTTTGATGATTTTTGAAAAACCTCTTTGTTTCGAAGATACAGGGCAAACAAAATTTTAGATAATAACATTTTATTATGAAAAATTACATGAAAATTTAACTTAACCTACAAAAACTGTTGAAAATGACCACCTCCAGCCAGCATACAAGCATCCAATCTTCTCCTCATTGACTGCCGAACCCTTTCAAAAACACCAGGATCATTTCTTATTAAGTTACACCCAGCAATGATCCGATTTCGCAAGTCTTCCACATTTTCTACTGGAGTGGTATAAACTAATGATTTTAGATGGCCCCATAGGAAATAATCTAAGGGGTTTAAGTCCGGGGAACGAGCAGGCCATAAATGAGGTCCACCTCTTCCAATCCAGCGATCTCTTTCATGTAATTTTTCATAATAAAATGTTATTATCTAAAATTTTGTTTGCCCTGTATCTTCGAAACAAAGAGGTTTTTCAAAAATCATCAAAGGACAAAATATTCTTAGAATAGTCCAAGGAACAGCCCCCTGAATTTTTGCCGCATGTTAAGGAAACACCCTGTATAGTAGTATCTCTATTAGTTTGTATGTGCAGATAAGCAAAGAAATTGGTTTTAAATTCAGCGGGAGATCAGCTGATTCACCTGGCTTTAGAATGGCCGTTATTTTCGTTTTTTTCAGCTCGCTTGGCATCGATTCTTTGTCCAAGATATTGAAGAAGAAGCGGACTAGCTATTTATTTGCTATGTTTCCAAGATGTATCAAACACTCCGGGTGCAGATGGTCCAAGCCAGGTGCTTTGCCAGGCTTAGTCTGTTTCAGGGCCAGATCCAGTTCGGGCAATGTGAAAGGTGTGGAAAGATTAGGGTCATCACGAGATGCAAGTTTTCGTTTTATTTTGTTTGTCACGGGCTACTCTAGGAGTTTTCACTATATGATTAGCGATTTGTTTGGCTTGAATATCAGGGCTCTGACCAGGTTTGCTGGATGCCCGCCAAGTCTACGTAGCATTCAACATGCCTTTCTACTTGAATGCTTGAAATTCAAGTTCTCAACCATCTCCGTCCAGGGTTTATTTCTGGCAACGTCGAGGCTGTGAAGGAGGTCGTCTGCAATATCGCTATCGCCACTGCTGTTGTATTCATCATAAAGTTGTTCGCAGTGTTCATTCCATCCTGGTATATAATAATAATAATAATAATAACAATAAAAATGTCTTTATTTCCACCCATACATGTTTGCTACAGATCGAAAGATCCCAAAGCATAGAATACAAGTGGATATCTCAAGAGGAAGTTCACCAATTGGTGCTCTAACACTCAACCCTTGGTACATTAATCAAGTAAAATCAGAAAAAAATCAAAATCTAACAACTAAATGAAAAATTAATCCTTGAATATATTGCTAAGGTATGAGAAACAAATCAAAATAATATACATGTACACACACTCGGAAACATCCCAGCAAAAATAAAGAAGCAGCTAGCCAATAATACAGACCTACTGTGAAAGCAGATATATTTTCAAACTTTTCTTGAATTTTCCACAATTAAATCGTTTGAGTTCAGACGAAACCGCATTATACATTTTATATATATTGAATCTAAAACTTCTCTCAAAGATGGAAGTCGGCATAGGTGCCGACAATAAATCCCTATTTCTCACATTAATATTGTGGACATCTGTTCTGAATCTGATTTTGTTACATAGATAAGGAGGATTTTTGTGTAGAATAATTTTATGATATTGGCACATACAATGAAACATAAAAGTATTTTTCATAGAGAGCCACTTCAAATCTTTCAACTTATGAGAAACATGATCATACTTTCTTATACCGAAAAAATCGGATGCATGAGTTCTGAACACGTTGCACTCTGCCTAACATATCCTGATCGATACATGTGCCATATACTTGGGAACAGTAATTGAACTGCGATAATACTAGAGCCTCACACAGTTGCTTTTTTATAGGAATCGACAGGCATGTTCTGTGGGGATAAAGCAGACGGAGAGCCCCATACGCTCTCCGAATATTCCGCAAAATGTGTTCTTGGAATCTGAGGTACCTATCAAGAATTCCAAGGCTCTCCGCAGAGTCAGAAATCTCAACAGTATCTCCACCTATTGTGAACTTCAAATTTCGCATAGAATGTTCGATACCAGACTTGCTCCCAAAAATGAGGATTTTTGATTTCTTGGAATTCAAAACAAGAGAATGCAATGTCTGAATTCATCTTGTTATTACTGGATGGTGTACACTAAAAATAAAAGCGGACCAAGCACTGAACCCTGTGGCACCCCGACAGGACAGTTCGAGGACTAGAAGATCTGAGACCCAATCTCACACACTGCTTGCGATCTGTTAGGTATGACCTGAAGAGCACGAGGGATTCATCAGAAATACCAACCGAGGACAGTATATTCAAAAGTAAATCATGCCTAACTGTATCAAAAGCCTTGCTTAAATCAAGCATAATCAATCCTGAACACTGTGAATTATCGATAGCCGTAGTGCAACTATGATTCCTTCTGAAGCCTGATTGATTCTGCGGTAACAAGTTATTTTTATCAAGGATTTCTGTGAGTTGATTTGACTTTAGACATTGAGCTTAATATACTTATAGGCCTGAGGTCAGAAAGTGCATGCAGATCCTTAGTTTTAGGAATGGGAGTGACACGAGTATGCTTCCAATGAGTGGGAAATTATGAAGATAAAATGATACTTACTGCTGAAACCGTGCACCAAGTAGGGCAAAATCTGCCGGTAACAAATTTTTATAAATGAGGTATCAATACCGTCAAATCCAGAACTGCCATCTTTTATCTGTGATAGAATGTTGAAAACCAATATTTCATCGACTATTTGGAAATTAAATGCGTTAGAAAGAATTTTATTCTTAAATAGTTTCAGGCTTTCACGACTGGATATATTGACATTAAGAGAGTCTTCCGGGCTTATTGGCCGTGGTCTATTAGGAATTATTTCACCTAACGTTTCGCCCACAACTGCTGTAGGTGAAATAATTCCTAATAGACCACGGCCAATAAGCCCGGAAGACTCTCTTAATGTCAATTTAATTTTTCTTATAATAGTCGGTCATAAATGAACCAGAGATCCCGATGGCAGATTATCCAAAAAGAAGTCATTAATGGCATAAGGGTCGGTAAATTTCTGTTCCCTTATGTATCCATGAGGAACATATTTCTTGGCAGAAGCTATGACTGCACCCACACACGGTGGTAGTACTTAGGCTCCGGTGGGATAAAATGAATATATTTATCAACTATGGTTGCACGGTGAGCTCAAGCGTTATCGTCTAGAAATTGAGAAGTTTTACCAATAGCAGCGTGAAAATTTGGCAAAACATTATCAATGGCATGCTCCCCATAGTGTAATGCGGTCGTTTTCCCAGGACAAATGTGTAGATCTGTGCGCCCGTTGAAACATATCCCGACCCATACCATAACACTACCCTCTCGGAATGGATGGACTTCTTGGACATAGCGACGATTACGGGGACGATCCTGAGCAGGTATTGTTTTTCGTCGCCTACCAAGCCTTGGTATTTCCAACACGGAACCTGTCTCCCTGAACCTATTCCAAATTTGGGATATCACACTTTGGCTGACTTGGAGTCTGTCCACTACAACAACCTGAGTTAAGCCACCCTGTAGCATTCCGATAACCCTATTAGCCTCAGCGTTTGTAAATTTACGTCTTGGCATTTTCAGAAAACTCGTTTCAAATCGAAGCCGTTGATAAACTGACTCCATTTCAAAATAAAAACATTCACGAATCATATGCAAAGAACAAGACTACTCGCTACCTTTAAGAATACGCATTGAATAGTGAATTTTTTTCATCTCAATCAAAAGCGTATAATTCTGGGAGGCGTGGAGGGGATTTTTAGTGACAACCTTTTTACCTTTCATTACTTTACAAGTTTCACATCAAATTCATAAACTTTCATATCATACATGAAGTGCAAGTGTGAATGAATGTATTTTGCTATATGCAAAAATTACGATACGGAAAATATACAAAGGCATGTCTTATAACCAAGTAGCTTAATATTAGGAGAATGGCTGCCCTTAGGCCGCTTGCCACTACACTACATTGAGTACTGAGTGGCAAATCAGATGACTGCGCATAATAATATCTCGCATTTATTATGCCTGTGCATCTGATTTAGGACTCAGAGCTTGAATTGGTACCGAATTTAGCGTAGTGGCAAGAGGTCCTTAATAATGAATTGATGACGAATAGAAGAAAAGACATATTGCTACTCCTAAATGACTTCCCATTTGTTCAAAAAGGAAATTCAATAGTGATTAACTAATATTGCAGTGCACAAATAGCGCGTATAAAGAACCCAAAGTCTGAGATGGAACTATAACCCTGAAAAACAACAGAGGGGGAGATTCCAATCAGACATGAATGAATTGCAAAGAGCACAACTCCTAAATAACTACCGTCAGTGTAGGAGAGTCGTAAATCTGCAGAAGAATAATTCGACAACAGATGTTTCCAGCAGTTTCTATCTGAATTAATTGCGGAAGTTTGATTTATTGTCAAGACTTCACACCCGCTTGCAGGCCGATACCTACATTACTTTGCTAGACTTCAAATTAATTTCTTCAGAGTTTTTGTATGCTAGTATAGGGTGGGCCAGACAGAAAGGAATGTCTTTGGTTACGACAATAGAAATGCACTTTTTTCTCGCCTATCTCGTAGTTGACGATTGATTTCAATGAATGCTTGACTTGCACATCATAAATTTTTTTATTGATGCTCAGGGTGCATATTCTTGTAGAAAAAGTCTGAATTTATTTTTCAGATCCCTAATAAAAAAAAATTCGTAAAGAAAGTATATTCGAGTTTTTCCAATAAATTCAAATCTTGAATCCATCTGTTATTTCTCAGAGCTCTGAATCACATGGCACCTTATGGATTCTGTGTGTGAAAATTGTCTATATTTCCAGAGGTGGTTTGCTATCCGAGGAATATTTGCTTTCGCATGTCGTCGCTTGAATGCAGAACTATTTCAAGTTAGAACAGCTCAATTTGGAGCAGTAAAGTTCTTTTGAATTTTTCCAAATATTAATATTTTTTTTTAAACACTGTTAACCTCGAGAAATTTTCGAAGAAAATTTCTTATTACAATGAACTTCTTGCACTTACTCTGATTTATTTTTCAACAAAAAAAATTTGATTGAACTTCAGTGATTGTAGAACTTGTATGAGTTTTGTACATTGTGCATCATATTTCTGAAAAATTCTTGAGTGTGTGCCCGATTTTTCTCTAATTTTTTCATTTTCCGAAAGACAGATATTTCGACGAAAATTTTGTACTCTTGCATGGAATGGTAACATTACCGGTAGCATCCGATTTGAAGAAATAATCAGGTGTAAAATCACAAGAGTAACAAATATTATAATTGCAGTTTTAGGCCATATTTGAAAGCAAAATACTGCCTAAACGAAAGTTGTCTTTTTCTTGAACTCAAAGCATTTCGGCTTGATGTTCATAAACATCATACAAGGGAATAATAAAACCACAAGCTCGGTCTTCGGCTATCCGAACGTAATGAAGTTAACAACGGAGAACGCTATCACATAAATGCATCTCTAATTAGTCAATATGAACACCACGAGAATGCGAAAAGCCATCATGTGTACTAGAATTTTCCGCTCTACAACTTTTGTTTGAAACTTTTTTCGATAAACCTTCTATTTTCTGACAAAACGTAATTTTTTCGACATTTCGACATTCATTTATGACCAAAAGTTCCTACTCTAGTGACAATATTTATATTAAAAATGCAGCTCTTTCACAAAAAAGTGATTTCAGACCTTCGTTTACTGGACTATATAAAAGAGCGAGATATGTAAAGTTTTTGGCAGATCATTAATAACATTGATCACCTTAGAAATTTAGAGATGTGTCCAAATTAATCTTTGAAATTATACTTTTCTCATTCAATCAATTCGTGTGAAATTTTAAAAATCACGAAAACGGCGAGTTTGAGGTATTATGGTTCATAAAATAGTTTCATATCGAAAAATTAATGATATATCACTTTGACTGTGTTTATCAGAGTATTGGTTGATTCGGTTAGTGATAACTTTTCTTGTATTTAAAAACAGTATGACCAAACCTCAAAACAGAAAATTAATATGGAACATTAATGCTACGAGATGTCAAAGTACTGTTATGGTTCCTTTTATTTATCTTTAAAATTTTTTAATTTAATTTGAATTTTGAGGAACCAAATTTATAACAAAAATATAGAATTTGTAAAATTTGAAAATTTTACCTGGCCTTGATTCTTATCTCAATTGAGGGTTCACTAAAACTTGAAAAATTTTGATTTTAAAATATTATACTTGATAATTCTTTGAATGTAATGAAATCTTATTAACTACTAAATATTCAATTTAATTTCTATATTAATCACTAATTCTATTGTTTTCAAATCAGTTCAATGTTCCTATAAGGTTATGTCGAAAATTGGTTAATATTAATAAGTCACTCACTTTCAATCATCACAATCTGCTACAATATTTCTAAATAGTCTCTTGAAATTATCCTTCAATGAATATTTCTGAAATAACTGGTTCTATCGGCTTTCTTTCTTCGTAAGTTGAAATCTTCTTTTACCATTAATTATATTTCCATTTCCATTTGTATATTAATTGCACTCACTCAATATGTATAACACTTAAATTTTTATCAATTTAAGTCTGTTTCATTTAATTTTTCCTTCAATAATAATCCTTAATTCAATTTTTACAATCTTTTCTTCCCCTTCAATTCTCTTTTTTTTGTCTCCTTGGTTTCCCTTCTCAAAAGTCCTTACTCTCTAGATTTCTTAACTCTAATACATCATACAATAACATAGAATTTATTTACATTTTTCTTATCAAAATCTTTCAATTTTAGCCTCATCAAGAAACCAGCAATTTAACTCAATGAATTTGGAAATCGAATACTACAATCGAAAATTTTGAATTGAAATTATCTCTGGAATGTAAACAATAAATTTAAATGTTGAAACTTTTGAATTTTGATTCATGTACTTGCAATTATATTATGATATAGTTTCAACCAGGTAATATACTATGTATCCTTTTGAAATAATCAATATTTAGATAGAAATATAGAACCATAACAAAATTTCATAACAAATCCCCCAAAATTAAAATATTTATTCCTTGAAATGGTTTCAAGAATAAATATTTTTATTTTTTAAAACTGTAAATTACTAAATTTTTGAATGTTTCCGGAGTATTAAAAATGTCCTGAAAGTATTGATATAGATCATTTATATTTTATATGTCTTGTATTTCCTCCGTTCCAATTTCTTTTAATCTATAGCTGTTCCTTCCAATTTCATTATTCACAATGGTTCTTTATATGTGATGCTAATTATTTAAATTCATTGAAGTAGTAAGTCATTTGCATATTTGGATTGAAATCTGAGCTGAATTTGTTTATAATTTTGCATGTAATATTCTATCCTTCTCAAATGATTTAAGGTTAAAACTAATCAAAATTGATAATAACATTTTCTAAATCTTCAGTAACATGTTTGAAACTTTCTATGGAATATTGAAACAAACTTCTGGGATCTTTTTTCCAATATAGCCTGGAGGAGGTTCTTTATCACTTTCATTTTTGAGTGATATATCAAAGTTATTTGGGCATCTTATATTGAATTTGTCATTGTAATACCTATTCACTAAACTATCCCATACTAGTAATCTTTTGAATAGTATTAAATTATTTGCTTTAAGTTTCCTGATTAATTCTTCATTCTTAGTATTTGGTATTATCGTTTCTATATTGAAATTTGATGTACTTGTTGAATTTTTTTCACTTTTCTTTCGTTTAGTTGTATGTTGATCATGATCATTCATTTGTCTTTTTGAATATTTTTCCGTGAGCAACGAGAGATCTAATTCATTGAAATTCTGTTTCTTTTTGTGGTGTAGTGATATAAAAATTTTCACTCTATCAGTATCTGAAATGATTAAAGATTTGATGTCATCAACAAATTCTGTTTGTGGTTCTTTGTGAATAATTTTCTCAATTTTACTATCATAATACCTTTCATTATCTTTTTTTTTAATTAATTCTGATGTAACAGCATTCTCTCTGTACATCACCTCCCAAATTTTTATATTTTGTGTTTCTAGTTTTTCTTCTTGTATTTCTATTTTATTTTCAACTTTTTGGTTTATCTGTTTTGTTTCATTTTCATTTATTTTTGTAGGAAATTCTTCTCTCTGAATTGTCATTGTATTGTTGAAATCCGTTCCAATATTATCATATTTTTCATCTAATTTTCTATTCATTTCTTTGATTTGTTTTTCTATATTTTGTGTGATCTTTAATAACATATTCATAATGGCATATTGATCTCCACCTTGCTCCCCTATATTTCCACTTATATTTTCTTCTTGCTCTCCTCTTTCTCCCATTGTTGTTCTACTTCTGGTATTCATTTTACTATGTTACTTGATTAAAATTTATATAATTATAAATAACTGAAATTCAATAAATAAAAAATTTCTTATAATTCAAGCCACGCGTTGGGCGCCATTTTTGTTATGGTTCCTTTTATTTATCTTTAAAATTTTTTAATTTAATTTGAATTTTGAGGAACCAAATTTATAACAAAAATATAGAATTTGTAAAATTTGAAAATTTTACCTGGCCTTGATTCTTATCTCAATTGAGGGTTCACTAAAACTTGAAAAATTTTGATTTTAAAATATTATACTTGATAATTCTTTGAATGTAATGAAATCTTATTAACTACTAAATATTCAATTTAATTTCTATATTAATCACTAATTCTATGGTTTTCAAATCAGTTCAATGTTCCTATAAGGTTATGTCGAAAATTGGTTAATGTTAATAAGTCACTCACTTTCAATCATCACAATCTGCTACAATATTTCTAAATAGTCTCTTGAAATTATCCTTCAATGAATATTTCTGAAATAACTGGTTCTATCGGTTTTCTTTCTTCGTAAGTTGAAATCTTCTTTTACCATTAATTATATTTCCATTTCCATTTGTATATTAATTGCACTCACTCAATATGTATAACACTTAAATTTTCATCAATTTAAGTCTGTTTCATTTAATTTTTCCTTCAATAATAATCCTTAATTCAATTTTTGCAATCTTTTCTTCCCCTTCAATCCTCTTTTTTTTGTCTCCTTGGTTTCCCTTCTCAAAAGTCCTTACTCTCTAGATTTCTTAACTCTAATACATCATACAATAACATAGAATTTATTTACATTTTTCTTATCAAAATCTTTCAATTTTAGCCTCATCAAGAAACCAGCAATTTAACTCAATGAATTTGGAAATCGAATACTACAATCGAAAATTTTGAATTGAAATTATCTCTGGAATGTAAACAATAAATTTAAATGTTGAAACTTTTGAATTTTGATTCATGTACTTGCAATTATATTATGATATAGTTTCAACCAGGTAATGTACTATATATCCTTTTGAAATAATCAAGATTTAGATATAAATATAGAACCATAACAAAATTTCATAACAGTACCTAAAACTGCTTTTGAATGTTTGCGTTTAATTAGGATGGAAAACTTATGTTTATTAAAATTATATATGACAAGCTCATACCCGCGGCTCCGCTCGCGTTAAAATTTCAATTAAAAACGCAACCCCACATTCATAAACTCGTATTGAAGGAGAGACAGCACATGTATACTTGACGAAACGATGTCGCGTATAGATTCAATAATTTCTTGCTCAAATTCACCCTCGTTTAATCTACTGTAACTTTCAAAGTATCCATTAGAAAACTATACTGTAAAAAGCATTTTTTCATCAGGAATAAATGCCGCAGATAAAAGTCATATTCATTTTCATATTGATTCATTCCATGCCAGTCAAAATCCCTCTTCAAATTGACCATTATTTCGGATTGGATTGAATCTAAAATGTTAGAAATGGCTATCGTGGGTTGTCTTTGGCTGTAAGGCATATGCCGTCGCAGACCTTTTCATAGAACTTTTCGAGCACTACAAAATTTTTTTTGACCATGTTTCTCTATCTCTTCTAGTTTAAGCAGCGTCGCTCGTGAAAGCTGGAAAGTCCTGGGATTTTTCATGAAAAATCGATATTTTGCCTCATTTATTTTTTATATATGAAAACCTCACAAAAAATTCTCTACAATATAGTTAAAGTTTCTTCCAAATCGGTCATCTGGTTCCTGAGTCCATAGAGGACAAAAAAACACACAAACAAACACACGGACATTCACATTTATAATATTAGAATGGAAGTATGGATTAAGAATCACCAACAACTCCATGACTTCATGTTCATGTATTTCTGATTCTTTGAAATCAGCGTTAAAAGTGTTGATAACCTTATAATATTTGACATTGCCAGACATAAATAATTCACAACTGACATGCTGTCTTGACCTTTCAACGAATCCCGTCATAAAACTCATGAACCGCATCGACTTCCTGACATATCGACCAACACCGTACATAAATTTCCACACGAAGTTCAGGAAGGCTTGCATTATACCTTTCAAGAAATACGATCTGGGTCAATGTACTGAAAAACCCCCACAAAGCCGCACATGCAGTGTATTTGCGGACACAGTCGATTTAATTGAATAAAGAGAAATGTCCCATTTGAAAACCGCTATATTGAAATTAATTTCTATATGGTCCGAAGTAAATTATAGAAGAGAAATGGTTGCAGCTGATAAATAACTTGGCACCGAGTCAATACATATTTGCCACTTTTTATTAGGAGTCACATATCGAGTGGGAGCTTTCAGAGGCGGAACATAGATTTTCTCGAGTGGTGTCATTTATTAGATAGGGGCCTTTTGCACCAAACTACTTTGTAACTATTCACCTTGCACTTTTCACCTACGTAATTCAATTAGAATTGCATCAAAAATCAAATGGAATTGTGCCAGAAGACATGGCAGGAGAAACCTGAAGCTAATTTTAAAGAGCTTGGTAATTTTCAACAGGCTATATCTCAACGAAAAATGGTTTTAAACCAGTTTCTTTTTCTCTAGGAAATTTTCTACAAAAATCTGTTATGTTTAATGAAAAAAAATATTTTTGAACGTGAAAAAAGTGCAAAAAAGGCCATTTTGCTATTTTTTATTAATGGACTGTATCTTCGTCAACATTGGGGGAAAAACTTGCGTTATTGAGAATTTTCATAGCCTGGTGTTCCCCAAAGTCCCCTCTAAGTCGGTAGATCGATCCTTTCAGCGGTTTTATTGGACCGGTTGATTGAAATTTTGAAAAAATTAAGTGAACGAGATTTTTGTTCCTTCAACTTGACCTTATTTCTTTAATCATTCAATAATTACATTGGCTTCACTTCAAACTCAAATTTGTTTTTTGTTGCAGATAAATCATACAAAAACAAATTTAAAAAAATTCGAAAAATCCGGTACATAATTTGAAAAAAATATTTCAATTTACAAAAAAAACAGAGACCATTTCTGCCGCACCTCCACTGAAGCTATGGACATATTCAAACCTTCATCTTCCTCAGAAAAAATATTCATTGAATAAATTCAAAGTTGATATCCCTAAACTGCACACGCACGCTACTCCGTTTTCTGCAGAGCCACAATGTTTTCTTGGAAAGTTTTCGACTTATTCGGTAAAAAAGCCGATTGAAAAAGATTAGTTAAGGAAACAAAATCCTTGTTCCCTTAATTTTTTCAAAATTTCAATCAATCGGTTAAAGAACACCGCTGACTCAATCGATCCACCGATTCAGGGAGGAACTTTGGGGAACATCGGGCTGTAAAATTTCGTTATAACCTAAGCTTCCCCCCCAATATAGACGAAGATACAGTCCATTAACCAAAAAATGGCATTTTTTCCTCTTTTTTCGCGTTAACGATACAGGCGAGAGAATTTTTTTATCAAGCATAACAGAATTTTATAGAAAATTTTCTGAAGAAAAACCGTCTGTCGGCTCGCTAGGTGATCAGTAGTTCCGGAGATATCGGCAGTTGAGTGAAAAAGGATCTTTTGGCATGCAAAATTGGATATCTCGAAGACAAATGGTCGTGAAAAGAAAATTAGAGCTGAAAAAACAGGCTATGAGACATTTGCATCAGTTCAGCTCGAAAAAATTTTTCTATGCGCGTAGAGCAAAAATGAAAATTTGAAAAATTTTCCTCCTGATTTATCCGAGGTTTGCATGGCTATCGGTTATCCAATGAATTGTAAAACAATAAATTAAGAAACTAAAGTCTTCAAGTTTCAAAAGTAGTTTTTTTTATTTCCCATACGACTATTTTTCACTGAGATACAGCCCGTTGAAAATCACCAAAAAATTTCGAAAACTTTTCTCTGCCTTTAATTGTCGCGCGTGTATTTTGATATGAATTATACAGTACCTAGTATAAGCTTATGAAACACGAAATAGATTTTAGTTCATCCTTCATTCAGTATAGAAATGATGAACTGAAGGTAGTATATCTTCAGTTCATTATTTCTATTCTGATTCATGTCCATTTTTAATTGCACTGAATGAAATGAAACATAACTAAATTGCCAAATTTGAACAATTTTCTGTACCCTGTTTAAGTTTTAGAAAATGTCATATCAATATAAATTAATATAATATTAATGTCACATTTGATTTTTCGCAGCCGCCCTCGATGACAAAAATTGCTGGACAGACTATATCTATTTTCAGCAGAAATTTCAAAATTACAAAGATTCGACGTCATGAGAACATTGCGGTTCATAAAAAAGCAGGCAAAAAGATGTTCATCCTTTCTTCTGTCTCCCTAATTGTTTGATCCTGTCTGAGTTGGTCGGTTCCTTGTACCATGCGATGAAATTGAGTTATCGATATGGCAAGGTATGCAACACAGGCAGCCGAGACTTTAACGACATAATGAAGGATACTTTTCCTGGAATATAAAAACCGGGTACGACGACAACCTCCATTTCTACTCCAAAAACGCCACTGGCCACACATCTTATGAACTGACCGCCTCGATCAGTGGCCGATGCAGATCGGGGGAAAATAAATACTAACAGGATTCGTGTCAATTATGGGTATTAATATGTACGTCGTTTATCCGTAACGGTCAGACTAGTTCTTCGATGCGGATTCCGAACAAATTACCAAGATAGTTTGGTCGGAAAAAATGTTGTTATAGAAATGGCAGTTGATAAGTTATTTGATATTTTCCTGTTTGAGACGTCTGATTCGGGAAATTGTATGTAATTATGTGTGCACATGAGGTATAGAGTGTCCTAGATCAGTCGTGAGCTCGTCCAAAGGCTGGGCATGATATTTGTGACCTGAGGTAGTCGGCATTTCTTAGAATGTCTCAGGAAAATTAGATTTTGAATAAATCACTGACATCAGAGATGGATCACCTGGAAAGTGTTGTTAACAAGAAATGTTTATTTACACGTCTTTGACTAGTGACATGCGTTTGGGTTCCGTTATACATTTATTCATGTTCATGTATATGGATGTCCAAAGTATGTCATGAAACAGAATTAAAAAAAATCCTGAACTTATAGAAACCTTTTCGTAGAATTTTATTTTTGTTTCTCGATATTTCATTTCCGGTATGTCGCTGATGAAAAAGTAAAACGAACCACTAGCAATTATAACAGTCCGTCATCATTTCTGAAAGTTTTCTTATATCTTCCCGTGCCCTTTTTCATCTCACTCCTATTTAATTTTCTTGGAATACATTCATGTAGAATTATTAAAATATTCCTAATCTCGGTAGACTATAACACGTTTCTGGAGAGCTGGGCATAGGATTATTTGAAAATAGTTTTCAATGATACAAGTGCAGAAGAAATTGATATTCTTACACGAGCTCAAAATTGAAAAACGAGCCACGAAGTGACGAGTTTTTTAATGAACGAGTGTTAGAAATCAAAATGACCTAATCAAATATTCCCATAATTATCGTTTAGTGATATTTGCATTGAAAAATATGGATTAACAAAACTGTTTTCTCTCTCATAAATTTGACAGATAATAAATATATCCGTGGCAGGAGGCCAACATGTAATCTATAAATATTACCATGAAAACTGTACCAGGATGAAATATTCTTGCACAATTTTGTTCTTCAAGATGAGGCAAAATGAATGAATTTGACACGAAATTAGAAAAATTTGATTTTCTGTATAATTGAATCTGTGCTGGAGGGTATTCACATAATTTACTGTATTGCTAGAAAATGTAGTACCTACATGGAAAAATAGTTGAAGGAAGTTGTTGAAAAATCTATTAATAGAAAAGTAATCTATTATTCGATATCGTAAAGAAAAGTTGTAATAATCTGGTCTTGCCAAAACAAACACTTTTCTTAACATCTGGAATTTGTCCTGCGCTGTTGTCTTTTCTGTCAACAATAAGAAGCCACTCTGATATTTTGAATAAATATATTTTTGTATCTTCTGCTCTGTTATGTTTTGCCTAACATAGCAACCATTAAATGTTCAGAAACTCGGCAATAAAATTCGCAAAGAGCTGACATATTCGGCGCAGTGACCTATGCATTCGTTATGCTAATTGAACTCGTACTATACCGAATGAGTTGTTGGCCGAAATATGTAATGTCACCGATGAAAACAAAACGGCGAGTTCCTTTTTTAGGCATTAAGAGATTTTTGTCGCAATTATTCATTCTTCTGTGATTAAGTGACAACTAATGGAATCTTCTTTTGTAGAAAAACTGTGTGAATCAATGAATTACTCTTAAACTGGTAGAGAAAAGAAAGGAAACTTACGTACGGACTATTTGGAAATACCGAAGTTTTTTGACCGGTGTGAAAAGAGCGGCCAAAGATAGCGGCCGAAATTTACGGAAACACCCGAACGCCCAAGTCAGTGGCGTCCGGTGTCCCTTCTGTTTTCTCATAGGAATTCGAAGTTAGGTTGATTAAATGGGGGAATAATAAGTGAAACGCGTATTTTTTATTTTGAATAGACGATTTTACGACGACAAAAAAAAATGGATATGAACATTCATATTCCGCACCGGACTAGTTTTATTAATTTCTCGTGAACTTGAAGATGCCGATATGAGGAAGAGCTCCTTGCATTACCAGATTGGAGGGAAAGATTCCCGACGATGTATACTACTTGAACAGACCAAAAAAAATTGGACTTGCGAGGGCGCATCATCAAATAGCGCGAAAAAAATTTTACTTACGATGGGGCCCTGGGGTTGAAATTTCAACCCCTAAATTTTAAGGCGGTGTTTCGATCAGAACGCGGAATCCTTGCATAATCATATTCACAGGAAAAATTCACTTGGTTATCATCATCAAATAGCGCGAAAAACATTTGACTTGCGATGGGGCCCTGGGGTTGAAATTTCATCCCTTAACTTTTCCTGTCAATTTTCGTACAGAAGGCGTGATCCTTGCATAATCATATTCACAGGAAAAATTCACTTGGTTATCATCATCAAATAGCGCAAAAAAAATTCGACCTGCGATGGGGCCCTGGGGTTGAAATTTCAACCCCTAATTTTTCGGGTGGTGTTTCGATCAGAACGCGGAATCCTTGCATAATCATATTCACAGGAAAAATTCACTTGGTTATCATCATCAAATAGCCCAAAAAAAATTCGACTTGCGATGGGGCCCTGGGGTTGAAATTTCAACCCCTAATTTTTCGGGTGGTGTTTCGATCAGAACGCGGAATCCTTGCATAATCATATTCACAGGAAAAATTCACTTGGTTATCATCATCAAATAGCACGAAAAAAATTTGACTTGCGATGGGGCCCTGGGGTTGAAATTTCAACCCCTAATTTTTCGGGTGGTGTTTCGATCAGAACGCGGAATCCTTGCATAATCATATTCACAAGAAAAATTCACTTGGTTATCATCATCAAATAGCGCAAAAAAAATTCGACTTGCGATGGGGCTCTGGGGTTGAAATTTCATCCCTTAACTTTTCCGGTCAATTTTCGTACAGAACGCGTGATCCTTGCATAATCATATTCACAGGAAAAATTCACTTGGTTATCATCATCGAATAGCGCAAAAAAAATTCGACTTGCGATGGGGCCCTGGGGTTGAAATTTCAACCCCTAATTTTTCGGGTGGTGTTTCGATCAGAACGCGGAATCCTTGCATAATCATATTGACAGGAAAAATTCACTTGGTTATCATCATCAAATAGCGCAAAAAAAAATCGACTTGCGATGGGGCCCTGGGGTTGAAATTTCAACCCCTAATTTTTCGGGTGGTGTTTCGATCAGAACGCGGAATCCTTGCATAATCATATTGACAGGAAAAATTCACTTGGTTATCATCATCAAATAGCCCAAAAAAAATTCGACTTGCGATGGGGCCCTGGGGTTGAAATTTCAACCCCTAATTTTTCGGGTGGTGTTTCGATCAGAACGCGGAATCCTTGCATAATCATATTCACAGGAAAAATTCACTTGGTTATCATCATCAAATAGCACGAAAAAAAATTTGACTTGCGATGGGGCCCTGAGGTTGAAATTTCAACCCCTAAATTTTCGGGTGGTGTTTCGATCAGAACGCGGAATCCTTGCATAATCATATTCACAAGAAAAATTCACTTGGTTATCATCATCAAATAGCGCAAAAAAAATTCGACTTGCGATGGGGCCCTGGGGTTGAAATTTCATCCCTTAACTTTTCCGGTCAATTTTCGTACAGAACGCGTGATCCTTGCATAATCATATTCACAGGAAAAATTCACTTGGTTATCATCATCGAATAGCGCAAAAAAAATTCGACTTGCGATGGGGCCCTGGGGTTGAAATTTCAACCCCTAATTTTTCGGGTGGTGTTTCGATCAGAACGCGGAATCCTTGCATAATCATATTGACAGGAAAAATTCACTTGGTTATCATCATCAAATAGCGCAAAAAAAAATCGACTTGCGATGGGGCCCTGGGGTTGAAATTTCAACCCCTAATTTTTCGGGTGGTGTTTCGATCAGAACGCGGAATCCTTGCATAATCATATTCACAGGAAAAATTCACTTGGTTATCATCATCGAATAGCGCAAAAAAAATTCGACTTGCGATGGGCCCTGGGGTTGAAATTTCAACCCCTAATTTTTCGGGTGGTGTTTCGATCAGAACGCGGAATCCTTGCATAATCATATTCACAGGAAAAATTCACTCGGTTATCATCATCAAATAGCACGAAAAAAATTTGACTTGCGATGGGGCCCTGGGGTTGAAATTTCATCCCTTAACTTTTCCGGTCAATTTTCGTACAGAACGCGTGATCCTTGCATAATCATATTGACAGGAAAAATTCACTTGGTTATCATCATCAAATAGCTCAAAAAAAATTTGACTTGGGATGGGGCCCTGGGGTTGAAATTTCATCCCTTAACTTTTCCGGTCAATTTTCGTACAGAACGCGTGAATATGATTATGCAAGGATTCCGCGTTCTGATCGAAACACCACCCGAAAAATTAGGGGTTGAAATTTCAACCCCAGGGCCCCATCGCAAGTCAAATTTTTTTCGCGCTATTTGATGATGATAACCAAGTGAATTTTTCCTGTGAATATGATTATGCAAGGATTCTGCGTTCTGATCGAAACACCGCCCGAAAATTTAGGGGTTGAAATTTCAACCCCAGGGCCCCATCGCAAGTAAAATTTTTTTTCGCGCTATTTGATGATGCGCCATCGCAAGTCCAATTTTTTTTGGTCTGTTCAAGTAGTATACATCGTCGGGAATCTTTCCCTCCAATCTGGTAATGCAAGGAGCTCTTCCTCATATCGGCATCTTCAAGTTCACGAGAAATTAATAAAATTAGTCCGGTGCGGAATATGAATGTTCATATCGATTTTTTTTTTGTCGTAAAATCGTCTATTCAAAATAAAAAATACGCGTTTCACTTATTATTCCCCCATTTAATCAACCTAACTTCGAATTCCAATGAGAAAACAGAAGGGACACCGGACGCCACTGACTTGGGCGTTCGGGTGTTTCCGTAAATTTCGGCCGCTATCTTTGGCCGCTCTTTTCACACCGGTAGTTTTTTGCTACGTTCCGATATTTCAGTTTTTATTCGAATTATTCGATAGAATGACCATGAATCCGATTAATATAATTTTGTTCGGTCTGAAATAGCCTATATTGCTATAAAATGTGAACGTCCAAGAATGACGGAAATTGAATTCGCAATGCAAAAAAATTCATTTGAAATCATTTTTATCAAGCGTTTTGTTGTTTTCCTACGACACGGCAAAATAATACCAACGGTTCATTTTAAAATGAACGCGTGTTAGCGCGATAAGTGTTTATTATGCGGTAGTAGGTAGTTTCATTTAAGCGATACGGAGTTGTGGACTTTTATTATTGAAAAAACTGGAAGCCTACAGAATAAGAGATAATCAACTGAAATTAATACAAACATATTTGTAAAATAGATTTCAGAAAATAGTCATCGGGAGGTATAGTGTTGCCTGAATGTTCTATCCAATTTTACAGCTTTTGAAAATGAGCTAACTACGCCAAATATTGCCACCCTGAGAAATTTTGATTTTTTGCTCCAATATTTGAATTTTAGCTAGGTCAACCTGTGACCCAGGGTACTACATGTTTTCTACACAGAAAAGCATACCGTTAATTTTTTATTTCAGTTTAATTTTTTGTAGAAGTGTTTTTAAAAAACATTGTGAAATATCAATATTTGGAACATACGTCCCAAATATTGTCATGTAGTTGCAATATTAGGAACATCATTAAAAACACTGTAATAAGCATAATAAATGGAATATTCAAAAAAATATTGTATAAAATAAAAATGAATATTCTCAACAACAACACCAAAAATATTCAACAGTCCGGACAAATAAATATCTCTTTGTCGGACCTGCCCGTAAGGCCGACACATTCTCCGTCAACATCATGTCTTGGACAATATAGCACATCCTCATATCAATTTTTCTGTCCGTGCTGCATAAGAAGCAAAAGCAATACTCAGTCACAAGCGTCGATTTCCTAGTTTCAGATTCTTCCTCCAAAATTTTTTTGGAGCAGATTCAGCTTGTGCAACCTTTTTTAGAGCACTTTTTCTCTGGCATCTGTAGAAAACATGGCAATATTTAGCTTAGGTACCTTAATATTGTAAAATTGAAGAAGGTTAATGAAAGGTGTGAAGCAAATGAGATCAAATCAAACAGGGCAACAAAGGCAATGTTTTACCGACCAAGAAAATCAATTTCACACCTCCCAGGGCAATTAATATTGGCGGACAAAGAAAAAGGTGAACCCTCGTCTACAAATTTCCTGGGAGCTAGTTCTTCATCACAAAGATTATTCCTAGATCAGAGATGAGCAATTCGAGCTATGTATGGAATTAAGAAAACAGAGACTTGACATGGTATTTTCAAGGAATACAGTTCAATGCCTACGACTGGTTTGTATATTCATAGATACATAATGTTTGCCGTCAACATGAAGAAATTTTCATGGCTTTTGAGAAGAGCCACAAAACAAGAAGAACGGATAGATTTTTATTGCTCAAATGTGATCTCATTTTATAGCAGCATCAATTAGAGTTTATGTCTCTTAAGCTTCACATGTAACAGCCTACCAACATCTTACCACAAGGTCCAAAATGAAATAATTTTCAAAATAGAACTCGAAAACTGATTTTGCAATGCAAACCCTATAATATTTTAAAAATTTCCGACCATTGCGGTTCTACAAACGACTGAACCATTTTTCAAGTGTCTTCTTCCTTTTTTTGTATGACGTATTTCCCTCTTATTTTATATGATGAAATGGATAAATTTCCTTATTATTATTATTATTTCTATCATCGAGAAGCAAAATAGTCACGAAACTTGAAAAGAGATCAGTATTTATTTTGTGACACTAATAATGACTGACCTGTAACCGAGCCTATTCTCCTCGTGAACTTATTTAAGAAGTTAAGTGATTATGGTATTGGAAATAATGTCATTATTGATTCATCAAAAAATTCGCAAACTCTGATTTGGGATATTCCAACTCACTACATATTGATTTTTCAAACGCAGCAGATCTCTTTATAAAATTCAGACAAGTGAGGTATTGACATTTCTTATTGACCACTCAAACTAACGAATTACGATGCAGTGAGTTTCACTCACTTTCTTGGCAAGCTAACTTAAGGTTCTGTAACTATAGATTAGACAATATACAAGAGGAAAATTTCAGCATGCATGGAGTCGTCAAAGCTGACAGTGCCCGTTCAGAGGTAACAAATCGGTGGAAAATATTTCATCTCGCTCGACGGAAATAGAAAGTTCTATTGCAGGATATGAGCAGCAGATACCTCCAACCCAATCTCGAATTCGATGAAGCAGAAGCGACTGTTATCGGCTCTGGTAGATATCCGTTCACATTTTCATGTGCGATGCAATTTTAGTGATCTCGGGGGAGCTCCGGTAGCTCATCTCCATACACGCAAAGGTCCCCCGCCTTCCCGGAACACCCTCCTCTGCTTTCCAAACGGGAATTATCGAAAGTCGGTACGAAGATTTACGTCCCATAATTGTCTGTAACTACCAGCCGAGGAATTTTTATATCCACCCATTCGGTTCATCAGGTTCGTTTAAATCATTTCTGGCGGTGGAAAAAAGTCTAATTTAGTATTAATGCGTCGCGGCCGATGCCTAGAGCTCGCTGGACTGCCGGCGGTGGTTGCTCAAATTACAAACAGGCGGATGCGCGAGGTATAGTTTACAGTCGCGCTGATTACGCGAGTCGTACATAATATCGCTATTATAATCTGTAAATTGATAGGGACCGCGCACGTCCCATTGGCTCCGATTCGAACCGATGTCTATCAATTTTCGTTGCTATTGCCCGACACCTTGTTTGTAAATTACCCACCAGATCATGTTAGAATTCGAATTAACATGGACGACAAGATGGAGTATTTATGGCTGCTGCCATGTCCTGATGTAACTACTTCTCTAGTCGAACTGGATATACGGTGAACACATTCGTTTTTCTAAATTATGAGCTCGATTAGGTATCGCAATAGGTACTGTTATCATTCTAATTGATTCAAAATCATTATCTAAGTTCAAATATTAATGAAAAGTAATTAAGGTGAGTTTTCCACACTATCACTATCGCTAACGACACTATCAACTGCAAAGAATAAAAATTTTCAAAATTATACAATGCCAACTATTTCTATTTTATCACCAGAAACAGACACTTTAGGTAGTACAGGGTGTAAATTCGAAAAGCTGTCAGGATAATTATGTCACAAGGTTGAGCAGATTTTGTGTCCGTAAAGATAGCACCAACATTTTCGAAAAAAAAAATATTTTTTTTGCATTCGTTAGTAAATATTTGTAAACTAAAAATTTTCGTTTTTATCTCACGCATTCTGATAGAAAAACACCCCATTTCGCTGAGTTGTAACTCCACGGGCATCTACATTTTCGAAAATTGATTTTATTCGTTAGTAACTATTCAAGTCTAATTTCTGCGAGTTACCGTGTTACAAACGTTCATAAACGGTTAGGATTTTCTGATACCGTTCGAATTTTTGCGAGAGCGGTAATAGAGGGAAAGGTGGTATGACGAAGCCGTATATATGTCATCATTGTGACCGTTTTTGAAAATCTATAGCCTCGTTCCAAAGCAGGGTAACTGGCAGCGGTTATAATCAAAACGAGCGCATTCACGCCAAATACGAAAATTGCTATATTGCATCTTGTAGTAGATTGAAGGGTGCCTGTTATTTAGTTGATTCATTTCTTACACCAGCTCAGCAAGATGTGAAAGAAAACCTAAAGTTATGCAAAATATTCTTAGTATTGTTTTCACATCCTCTCTTTCCAAATTTGTTTATGTCTAGAGGTTATTCTGTTTTCAGATTATTATTTTTGAATATAATAATACAGGAAACTCATCACCATTGCTGGAAATATGAATTGAAATCAGTAGATCCTAGCTGAAACTTTCCCCAGTAACCAAGTATGTTTTAGCGCAGAAATTGGACTTCAGTAACTATGCATAACCTTGAAATTTTCGTTTGTAACCTGACCGTAAATGGCGAAATTACCCCCCTAAATACGAAGTAATTAAGTGCGAAGTAATCACACACATTTTCGAAAATGTGAACTTTTTTCATTTCATTCAGTAGTAACTCGTTAGTAACTATTCTATTTGTATCATCAAAATTTTAAGTTCTACCTCAAAGGTACTGAGGGGATAACACCGCATTTCACAGGGTGCTAACTTCAAAGGCATCCTTTGAAAATGAAGACATTTTTCGTTTCATTAGTAACTGGTTAGTAACAAATTTTAACCCAAAAATTCTCGTTAGTAACTTGTCCTCAATAAAAAAATCACACCTGAAGTAAATTTTCATATTACAAATAGTAACTAACGAGTTACTCACGGATGATAAAAAAATGTACTGTATTTTCGAAAAAGTAGGTGCTAACTTCGGATGTCATTTTTTCATTGAAGTTGAGGTTACAAACGAAAATATTTAGATTATAAATAGTTACTAACGAAATACAATAGAATGCAAAAAAGTTTTCTTCATTTTCTCATTTTGGGGGTGTGATTTTGCTACTAAGGGTTAGGTTACAAACGAAAATGTTCGAATTACAACTAGTTACTAACGAGTTAACTACTAATGAATGAAATAAAAAATTTCCACATTTTCGAAAATATGGATGCCCGTAAAGTTAGCACCCAGCCGAATGCGGTGTTTTCTATTATAATCTTTGAGGTACAAACGGAAATGTTGAGGTTGCAAATAGATAATAACAAGTTACTAACGAATGCAAAAAAAAATTTTTCATTATCGTAAGTATGGGTGCTAACTTCACGAACACGGAGATTTTGGCTTACAATTTTTTTCAACATGTTTCACTTCCCAATAAAAGTTAACCTGTTCCGGCATTTTCTCTCAGAATATTCTTGTCGTGACATAATTGGCTTGGCCTGTTTTCAAGTTGACACCCTATATTGTTGAAAGGAATAATTGTCAGAGAAATTTATGAACTATATCGTTTACATACGAGCTACGTGATTCAAGAAGAAACATTGAGAAATTTCAATTGATTTAATTCAAAACATAATAAGATAATAAAAAAATTTTTCGAAACAACATTTAAAACATTTTTTTAACGTTCAAGAATAAACAAAAACTCAGTATAACCGAGAATATGACCCAACCCACATCTGAAATATAAAATGGGAAATTGCGATCCAATCCAGTCTAATCAATAGGACTTACACTCATTATATTATTTCATTCGCATGAAATATAAGGTAACCGGTGTGAAGTTAGCGGCCACTTTTCACGGAGATAGCGGCCGTTTCACCAGTGGCGTCGGGTGAAATAAAATGTATCACAACTTTTTACTGGGACCAAGTAGCGATCTGAAATTTATAAGATATCTTTTTCGATTGATTTCCAATATTATACCAAAAAATTAGATTTTTTTTCCACTCGGAACAATAAAAAAAAAACCCTCAAAAAAACCAAAAATTATGATTAATTAGAAATAACCAAAGAAAATGGCCTCTACAGATGAAACTCACAGAATAGGTTTTTTATGATGTGAAGAACTAGTGTTATCAATTTCATTTCCTTCGGAGGGGCTGAGGGGTGGAAATCGACACCGCCTCCAACAATCCTATTGTCATCAGGGAAATACCGAAGAAAATGGCCTCTACAAATGAAACTTTCAGGAAACGTTTATTATGATCTAAGAAACGAATGATATCAATTTCATTTCCTTCGGAAAGGGCTGAGGGGTGGAAATCGACACCGCCGCCTCCCACAAATCTATTATCATCAGAGAAATACCGAAGAAAATGGCCTCTACAGATGAAACTCACAGAATAGGTTCTTTATGATCTGAAGAACCAGTGTTATTAATTTCATTTCCTTCGGAAGGGGCTGATGGGTGGATATCGACACCGCCGCCTCCAACAATCATATTGTCATCAGGAAGATACCGAAGAAAATGGCCTCTACAAATGAAACTTTCAGGAAACGTTTATTATGATCTAACGAACGAGTGATATCAATTTCAACTTCTTCGGAAGGGGCTGAGGGGTGGAAATCGACACCGCCTCCAACAATCCTATTGTCATCAGGGAAAAACCGAAGAAAATGGCCTCTACAAATGAAACTTTCAGGAAACGTTTATTATGATCTAAGAAACGAGTGATATCAATTTCATTTCCTTCGAAAGGGGCTGAGGGGTGGAAATCGACACCGCCTCCAACAATCCTATTGTCATCAGGGAAATACCGAAGAAAATGGCCTCTACAAATGAAACTTTCAGGAAACGTTTATTATGATCTAAGAAACGAGTGATATCAATTTCATTTCCTTCGGAAGGGGCTGAGGGGTGGATATCGACACCGCCGCCTCCAACAATCATATTGTCATCAGGAAAATACCGAAGAAAATGGCCTCTACAAATGAAACTTTCAGGAAACGTTTATTATGATCTAAGAAACGAGTGATATCAATTTCATTTCCTTCGGAAGGGGCTGAGGGGTGGAAATCGACACCGCCTGCAACAATCCTATTGTCATCAGGGAAATATCGAAGAAAATGGCCTCTACAGATGAAACTCACAGAATAGGTTCTTTATGATCTGAAGAACCAGTGTTATTAATGTCATTTCCTTCGGAAGGGGCTGAGGGGTGGAAATCGACACCGCCGCCTCCCACAAATTTATTATCATCAGAGAAATACCGAAGAAAATGGCCTCTACAAATGAAACTCACAGAATAGGTTCTTTATGATCTGAAGAACCAGTGTTTTAAATTTCATTTCCTTCGGAAGGGGCTGAGGGGTGGATATCGACACTGCCGCCTCCAACAATCATATTGTCATCAGGAAAATACCGAAGAAAATGGCCTCTACAAATGAAACTTTCAGGAAACGTTTATTATGATCTAAGAAACGAGTGATATCAATTTCATTTCCTTCGGAGGGGGCTGAGGGGTGGATATCGACACCGCCGCCTCCAACAATCATATTGTCATCAGGAAAATACCGAAGAAAATGGCCTCTACAAATGAAACTTTTAGGAAACGTTTATTATGATCTAAGAAACGGGTGATATCAATTTCAACTCCTTCGGAAGGGGCTGAGGGGTGGAAATCGACACCGCCGCCTCCCATAAATCTATTATCATCAGAGAAATACCGAAGAAAATGGCCTCTACAGATGAAACTCACAGAATAGGTTCTTTATGATCTGAAGAACCAGTGTTATCAATTTCATTTCCTTCGGAAGGGGCTGAGGTGTGGAAATCGACACCGCCGCCTCCCACAAATCTATTATCATCTGAGAAATACCGAAGAAAATGGCCTCTACAGATGAAACTCACAGAATAGGTTCTTTATGATCTGAAGAACCAGTGTTATTAATTTCATTTCCTTCGGAAGGGGCTGAGGGGTGGATATCGACACCGCCGCCTCCCACAAACCTATTATCATCAGGGAAATACCGAAGAAAATGGCCTCTACAAATGAAACTTTCAGGAAACGTTTATTATGATCTAAGAAACGAGTGATATCAATTTCATTTCCTTCGGAAGGGGCTGAGGGGTGGAAATCGACACCGCCGCCTCCCATAAATCTATTATCATCAGAGAAAAACCGAAGAAAATGGCCTCTACAGATGAAACTCACAGAATAGGTTCTTTATGATCTGAAGAACCAGTGTTATCAATTTCATTTGCTTCGGAAGGGGCTGAGGGGTGGATATCGACACCGCCGCCTCCAACAATCATATTGTCATCAGGAAAATACCGAAGAAAATGGCCTCTACAAATGAAACTTTTAGGAAACGTTTATTATGATCTAAGAAACGGGTGATATCAATTTCAACTCCTTCGGAAGGGGCTGAGGGGTGGAAATCGACACCGCCTGCAACAATCCTATTGTCATCAGGAAAATACCAAAGAAAATGGCCTCTATTAATAACACTGGTTCTTCAGATCATAAAGAACCTTTTCTGTGAGTTTCATCCGTAGAGGCCATTTTCTTCGGTATTTCCCTGATGATAATAAGATTGTTGAAGGCGGCGGTGTCGATTTCCACCCCTCAGCCCCTTCCGAAGGAGTTGAAATTGATATCACTCGTTCCTTAGATCATAATAAACGTTTCCTGAAAATTTCATTTGTAGAGGTCATTTTCTTCGGTATTTCCCTGATGACAATATGATTGTTGGAGGTGGCGGTGTCGATATCCACCCCTCAGCCCCTTCCGAAGGAAATGAAATTAATAATACTGGTTCTTCAGATCATAAAGAACCTATTCTGTGAGTTTCATCTATAGAGGCCATTTTCTTCGGTATTTCCCTGATAATAATAAGATTGTTGGAGGCGGCGGTGTCGATTTCCACCCCTCAGCCCCTTCCGAAGGAAATGAAATTGATATCACTCGTTCGTTAGATCATAATAAACGTTTCCTGAAAGTTTCATTTGTAGAGGCCATTTTCTTCGGTATTTCCCTGATGACAATAGGATTGTTGGAGGCGGTGTCAATTTCCACCCCTCAGCCCCTTCCGAAGGAAATGAAATTGATATCACTCGTTCCTTAGATCATAATAAACGTTTCCTGAAAGTTTCATTTGTAGAGGTCATTTTCTTCGGTATTTCCCTGATGACAATATGATTGTTGGAGGCGGCGGTGTCGATATCCACCCCT
This sequence comes from Hippodamia convergens, assembly GCA_038502775.1. Lineage (NCBI taxonomy): Eukaryota > Metazoa > Arthropoda > Insecta > Coleoptera > Coccinellidae > Hippodamia > Hippodamia convergens. The sequence goes on from CM076607.1 coordinate 123,246,379, forward strand.
CAGCCCCTTCCGAAGGAAATGAAATTAATAATACTGGTTCTTCAGATCATAAAGAACCTATTCTGTGAGTTTCATCTATAGAGGCCATTTTCTTCGGTATTTCCCTGATAATAATAAGATTGTTGGAGGCGGCGGTGTCGATTTCCACCCCTCAGCCCCTTCCGAAGGAAATGAAATTGATATCACTCGTTCGTTAGATCATAATAAACGTTTCCTGAAAGTTTCATTTGTAGAGGCCATTTTCTTCGGTATTTCCCTGATGACAATAGGATTGTTGGAGGCGGTGTCAATTTCCACCCCTCAGCCCCTTCCGAAGGAAATGAAATTGATATCACTCGTTCCTTAGATCATAATAAACGTTTCCTGAAAGTTTCATTTGTAGAGGTCATTTTCTTCGGTATTTCCCTGATGACAATATGATTGTTGGAGGCGGCGGTGTCGATATCCACCCCTCAGCCCCTTCCGAAGGAAATGAAATTAATAATACTGGTTCTTCAGATCATAAAGAACCTATTCTGTGAGTTTCATCTATAGAGGCCATTTTCTTCGGTATTTCCCTGATAATAATAAGATTGTTGGAGGCGGCGGTGTCGATTTCCACCCCTCAGCCCCTTCCGAAGGAAATGAAATTGATATCACTCGTTCGTTAGATCATAATAAACGTTTCCTGAAAGTTTCATTTGTAGAGGCCATTTTCTTCGGTATTTCCCTGATGACAATAGGATTGTTGGAGGCGGTGTCAATTTCCACCCCTCAGCCCCTTCCGAAGGAAATGAAATTGATATCACTTGTTCCTTAGATCATAATAAACGTTTCGTGAAAGTTTCATTTGTAGAAGTCATTTTCTTCGGTATTTCCCTGATGACAATATGATTGTTGAAGGCGGCGGTGTCGATATCCACCCCTCAGCCCCTTCCGAAGGAAATGAAATTAATAATACTGGTTCTTCAGATCAGAAAGAACCTATTCTGTGAGTTTCATCTGTAGAGGTCATTTTCTTCGGTATTTCCCTGATGACAATATGATTGTTGGAGGTGGCGGTGTCGATATCCACCCCTCAGCCCCTTCCGAAGGAAATGAAATTTAAAACACTGGTTCTTCAGATCATAAAGAACCTATTCTGTGAGTTTCATCTATAGAGGCCATTTTCTTCGGTATTTCCCTGATAATAATAAGATTGTTGGAGGCGGCGGTGTCGATTTCCACCCCTCAGCCCCTTCCGAAGGAAATGAAATTGATATCACTCGTTCGTTAGATCATAATAAACGTTTCCTGAAAGTTTCATTTGTGGAGGCCATTTTCTTCGGTATTTCCCTGATGACAATAGGATTGTTGGAGGCGGTGTCAATTTCCACCCCTCAGCCCCTTCCGAAGGAAATGAAATTGATATCACTCGTTCCTTAGATCATAATAAACGTTTCCTGAAAGTTTCATTTGTAGAGGACATTTTCTTCGGTATTTCCCTGATGACAATATGATTGTTGGAGGCGGCGGTGTCGATATCCACCCCTCAGCCCCTTCCGAAGGAAATGAAATTAATAATACTGGTTCTTCAGATCATAAAGAACCTATTCTGTGAGTTTCATCTATAGAGGCCATTTTCTTCGGTATTTCCCTGATAATAATAAGATTGTTGGAGGCGGCGGTGTCGATTTCCACCCCTCAGCCCCTTCCGAAGGAAATGAAATTGATATCACTCGTTCGTTAGATCATAATAAACGTTTCCTGAAAGTTTCATTTGTAGAGGCCATTTTCTTCGGTATTTCCCTGATGACAATAGGATTGTTGGAGGCGGTGTCAATTTCCACCCCTCAGCCCCTTCCGAAGGAAATGAAATTGATATCACTCGTTCCTTAGATCATAATAAACGTTTCGTGAAAGTTTCATTTGTAGAAGTCATTTTCTTCGGTATTTCCCTGATGACAATATGATTGTTGAAGGCGGCGGTGTCGATATCCACCCCTCAGCCCCTTCCGAAGGAAATGAAATTAATAATACTGGTTCTTCAGATCATAAAGAACCTATTCTGTGAGTTTCATCTGTAGAGGTCATTTTCTTCGGTATTTCCCTGATGATAATAGGATTGTTGAAGGCGGCGGTGTCGATTTCCACCCCTCAGCCCCTTCCGAAGGAGTTGAAATTGATATCACTCGTTCCTTAGATCATAATAAACGTTTCCTGAAAATTTCATTTGTAGAGGTCATTTTCTTCGGTATTTCCCTGATGACAATATGATTGTTGGAGGTGGCGGTGTCGATATCCACCCCTCAGCCCCTTCCGAAGGAAATGAAATTAATAATACTGGTTCTTCAGATCATAAAGAACCTATTCTGTGAGTTTCATCTATAGAGGCCATTTTCTTCGGTATTTCCCTGATAATAATAAGATTGTTGGAGGCGGCGGTGTCGATTTCCACCCCTCAGCCCCTTCCGAAGGAAATGAAATTGATATCACTCGTTCGTTAGATCATAATAAACGTTTCCTGAAAGTTTCATTTGTAGAGGCCATTTTCTTCGGTATTTCCCTGATGACAATAGGATTGTTGGAGGCGGTGTCAATTTCCACCCCTCAGCCCCTTCCGAAGGAAATGAAATTGATATCACTCGTTCCTTAGATCATAATAAACGTTTCCTGAAAGTTTCATTTGTAGAGGTCATTTTCTTCGGTATTTCCCTGATGACAATATGATTGTTGGAGGCGGCGGTGTCGATATCCACCCCTCAGCCCCTTCCGAAGGAAATGAAATTAATAATACTGGTTCTTCAGATCATAAAGAACCTATTCTGTGAGTTTCATCTATAGAGGCCATTTTCTTCGGTATTTCCCTGATAATAATAAGATTGTTGGAGGCGGCGGTGTCGATTTCCACCCCTCAGCCCCTTCCGAAGGAAATGAAATTGATATCACTCGTTCGTTAGATCATAATAAACGTTTCCTGAAAGTTTCATTTGTAGAGGCCATTTTCTTCGGTATTTCCCTGATGACAATAGGATTGTTGGAGGCGGTGTCAATTTCCACCCCTCAGCCCCTTCCGAAGGAAATGAAATTGATATCACTCGTTCCTTAGATCATAATAAACGTTTCGTGAAAGTTTCATTTGTAGAAGTCATTTTCTTCGGTATTTCCCTGATGACAATATGATTGTTGAAGGCGGCGGTGTCGATATCCACCCCTCAGCCCCTTCCGAAGGAAATGAAATTAATAATACTGGTTCTTCAGATCAGAAAGAACCTATTCTGTGAGTTTCATCTGTAGAGGTCATTTTCTTCGGTATTTCCCTGATAATAATAGGATTGTTGGAGGCGGCGGTGTCGATTTCCACCCCTCAGCCCCTTCCGAAGGAAATGAAATTGATATCACTCGTTCGTTAGATCATAAGAAACGTTTCCTGAGAGGTTCATTTGTAGAGGCCATTTTCTTCGGTATTTCCCTGATGACAATAGGATTGTTGGAGGCGGTGTCAATTTCCACCCCTCAGCCCCTTCCGAAGGAGTTGAAATTGATATCACTCGTTCCTTAGATCATAATAAACGTTTCCTGAAAGTTTCATTTGTAGAGGTCATTTTCTTCGGTATTTCCCTGATGACAATATGATTGTTGGAGGCGGCGGTGTCGATATCCACCCCTCAGCCCCTTCCGAAGGAAATGAAATTAATAACACTGGTTCTTCAGATCATAAAGAACCTATTCTGTGAGTTTCATCTGTAGAGGCCATTTTCTTCGGTATTTCCCTGATGACAATAGGATTGTTGGAGGCGGTGTCGATTTCCACCCCTCAGCCCCTTCCGAAAAAGTTGAAATTGATATCACTCGTTCCTTAGATCATAATAAACGTTTCCTGAAAGTTTCATTTGTAGAGGCCATTTTCTTCGGTATTTCCCTGATGATATAAGGTTTGTGGGAGGCGGCGGTGTCGATATCCACCCCTCAGCCCCTTCCGAAGGAAATGAAATTAATAACTCTGGTTTTTCAGATCATGAAGAACCTATTCTGTGAGTTTCATCTGTAGAAGCCATTTTCTTCGGTATTTCTCTGATGATAATAGATTTGTGGGAGGCGGCGTTGTCGATTTCCACCCCTCAGCCCCTTCCGAAGGAAATGAAATCGATATTACTCGTTTCTTAGATCATAATAAACGTTTCCTGAAAGTTTCATTTGTAGAGGCCATTTTCTTCGGTATTTCCCTGATGACAATAGGATTGTTGGAGGCGGTGTCGATTTCCACCCCTCAGTCCCTTCCGAAGAAGTTGAAATTGATATCACTGGTTCGTTAGATCATAATAAACGTTTCCTGAAAGTTTCATTTGTAGAGGCCATTTTCTTCGGTATTTTCCTGATGACAATATGATTGTTGGAGGCGGCGGTGTCGATATCCACCCCTCAGCCCCTTCCGAAGGAAATGAAATTAATAACACTGGTTCTTCAGATCATAAAGAACCTATTCTGTGAGTTTCATCTGTAGAGGCCATTTTCTTCGGTATTTCTCTGATGATAATAGATTTGTGGGAGGCGGCGGTGTCGATTTCCACCCCTCAGCCCCTTCCGAAGGAAATGAAATTGATATCACTCGTTTCTTAGATCATAATAAACGTTTCCTGAAAGTTTCATTTGTAGAGGCCATTTTCTTCGGTATTTCCCTGATGACAATAGGATTGTTGGAGGCGGTGTCGATTTCCACCCCTCAGCCCCTTCCGAAGGAAATGAAATTGATAACACTAGTTCTTCACATCATAAAAAACCTATTCTGTGAGTTTCATCTGTAGAGGCCATTTTCTTCGGTTATTTCTAATTAATCATAATTTTTGGTTTTTTTGAGGGTTTTTTTTTTATTGTTCCGAGTGGAAAAAAACTCTAATTTTTTGGTATAATATTGGAAATTAATCGAAAAAGATATCTTATAAATTTCAGATCGCTACTTGGTTCCAGTAAAAAGTTGTGATACATTTTATTTCACCCGACGCCACTGGTGAAACGGCCGCTATCTCCGTGAAAAGTGGCCGCTAACTTCACACTGGTATATAAGGTATACAAAGGAAATGAATTCTGCAAAAAGATTTAAAGAGAAATTTGTTGTTTTGTGTATTAATAGTAAAACCATTTTCTATCATTTGATAGATAATGGTTAGAGATAGTGTGTCCCTTCTTATTTGAAAAAAATTAAGCGTATTACATTCAATTTAATCGAGTTAATTGTGAAGTTAATATTGCGTTGAATATATTTGTTCAAAACAAAAATTAATTATAACAATAACAGTACAAAACTCACATAGCTCAAAAGGCTGGTGTATTTGAAATCCAGGCTTCCTAAGATTATATAAGTGAAATTTGGGTTTTTTGGGGTCGAAGCCATTTTGAGATGAAACTACCCAGTATTCTCATAAGTTGAGGAAAATTCTTCCCACACTGAGGTGGTTCATTTACATCAAATACTTTTTTGAGCTAATTTGCGTTTGATGAGCATTTGAATTTATTTTTTGATTCTGCTTGTGAATGTAAGCCGAACCCTTTTGTTTGATCAGTAATTGAAGGATAACCACTCTATTCATGAGAAGAGCTCAAAAAAAGTTTTTAAGTAAAAAAATTTAAAATTTATAGACTTCAAAGAAACGATGGAATAAGTGGATAAATTCTCTCACAAAAAAAACAGCCTTTTTCCGTATATTATTCGATAAGAGTATCCTGTACTTTCTATACTGCCAATGAAATCAGATGAACAAAAATCAACATGCAAATTTGCCAAATTTTGCCCTGTATTTTCAAAAAGGGTCATAAAAAATTATAATAAAAATGAAAAAACCCGGTCACGCTCTCCAATTATCATAAAAATTTCTTGTCATTTTCGAATTGACAAAAATTCAGTAATTTATTTCAGGGGAAACAAGGAACGAAAAGAATGATTATGATGAAGAATCCCAAATAAGTACATGGTTAATGTATATAATATTTTCTTTTGTTTTCATGTGCAGATAATAACAGTTTTTCCTTTGAATTGAGTAATTTGGTGTTTCATCCCAAGAGATCAGCCTTTTATCGAAATTATCTTATCATTAGAAAACATAGATTACTACTCACTCTTTATGTACTTGGTAAGAAGATTTTCTTGTACAAACCTGAAAAAATAAATTACCTTTATTTACATTCGATCAGAAATTGAAAACAAGAGAATTCATTAGCATTATATCAAAAGTGTCTGAAAAGTCATGATATGAAAAACAGGGGAGGGTTATAAGGGACGTAAACCACCCCCCCTAATTGACTAGAAGGAGTTCAAATATCTGTAAATAATAATTGAAAAAATATTCAAAAATTGAAATAGTTGTTTGATGTATAGGGTAAAATTCCCCCAGTAGTTACGCCAGCACCTAATGAGACCGAAGTTACATGTATGCAGTAACCCTACTTAGAACACTACAATTCAAGTGATACCTCAACGATCCGAGTTATAAAGTAAAGAAGATTAATGCGATACAGATCCATTAAGTTTCCTCTTACATAATTTAGGAAATCAAAAAACAAGTAAACACATAACAGGACATAAATCCCTGGGTTAAGCTCATAAGACGTAATGCTACAGATCTCGCTCTCGATGAAAAACTTCCAGTCCTCATGAACATCGGACTCTACGTGTGTGTTCTCGTGTAATGACTAAAAAATTACGGTATACATCCCAATAAAGACAGAGACGGAATCTGAAGGGAAAAAATAAATAGGAGTCCAATTCAGGATAGGAAAAATATTGTCAATTATATAATACTATAATGAATGTAATATTTCCTTCATTAAAATGAATAAACATAATTATGTTTTGCGAATCACTTGAAACCAGGGGTATAACTTGCGACAGAACGATTTTGAAAATTTAAAACATAAATCTATTGTCCATTGATTGATGTGTACTTGATCGCATTTTCAATCGTCTATGACAAATGTTTCTTGTAAAAATTGAATCTGTCCTTCTATCCCTATCCTGCTCATATTGAAGTTATAAGCACAATCACCTTCTTCATGAGGATGAATTCCCCCTACCGCCTGAAATTAAATTAAAGAAATATACCATAACTCAGCAGATACCTTCGTTGATTGCGTAGCATCAACACATTTCTTCCATTATGAAACCCGTGAGGTATGGATCACAGACGAAAATTCAAGAGGCAAATATCCAATTAGATTTATAATGATACAATCGTGAGAAATATTTTTTATGACTGTAGCCTGCGTGAGCGGTGAATGTCTCCGAAATGTTTCTGGAATTTCTCATTTCATGCAACACGACCTCTCTTCCCTTGTGCCTTGTCTATATGGATGGGTTTCCTGATTTAGAATTTCTACCTGTGTTGAGAGGATATCAAGCAATTATTTTTTTTTTCGATTGAACGAACCTATTGCAATTATTCTTCTGCAATGCCGAGAATTAAAGTAACAAATAAGGTGAGTAGATGGGGTAAACGCTCATAGATTCAATAATTTCAACGAATTTCATTACCTTATTCTCAATTCGGTATTCATGTTTAAATCAAAAAGTTTTTAGAACGTACATTACTGAAAATATACAGGTTGTCCCGGACAAAATGGAAATCATTTGAATGGGAAATAGAGAAAACCTAGAGGATCATGAAAAACTCCATATGTAGCATCTAGGAGTTTTAGATTAGGATTTTCAGGGTGTTCCTCTAAATTGAGGGGGAACTAAAACTATTTTATCTCCTAAACGGAATCACCGATTCATATGAAATTTGGCATGAAGAGCTTCCATGAGGTTCGAGAAAACTGAAATAAAAACATTCAATTTGCAGGACCGCATAACATCCAATTCAACAGTTCTAATAAGTTCGTGAAATCATCCTGTAGAACGAATTTAATGATTTATTCGATATTTCCGTAAAGTGCAAGATTCATTTTTCAAATTCGCCTAATTATATCGCATGGTACTATCGAGGTTGTCGAAGAGTGATTTTTTCATCTTGTTTCCAACATTCAATTCATAATGCAGTGAACTTTGAATCGTTTTGAATTTAATCAATTGAATATAAACGATTATTATTCAATCTATCCTAATAAATTTCAGTCAACGGCCAAGTGGAAATAAATTAAAGGTGTCCATATTAAGGAATAAAATCAAATAAAATTATTTTCACGATCAAAGATCACTTAACTGACTTCACACTTGATTGATGAAATGAATTGAGATTCAGAATTTATTTGGTTATTTATCTATTTATTTTATTTATTTATTGACATAAAATCGGAATACGACAGGCTAGAGTTCACATTGCACCCCAGATCACAAAAAAAGCAAATTCAGTTAAAACAGAAGAAGGAACGACTGAAATACACTTTGCTTCAATCTAATGAAGCATACAGTATGAAAGTGTACAATATATAAAATAAAAGGGAGTAAATAACAATAAAAATAAAAATTAAATCAAGATGAATATTGACATAGGAAAAAAAAATTATTGTCACTGTGTAACGTTCAAATTTGAACGTTTGTAGGTTCGCGCGAAGGTGCGCAAGGATCGCTAATATTCGAGCGCAGGTCGCGAATGGTCGGACCGGAATAAATCCTTTTCTCGGCTCATTATTATTTTGGATGCTCCGTCTTCACGAGATAAATAAAAAAGCGATAAATAATGTCTGCAAACACAAGTGTGGGATCTTTTAGAAATTTATTTCAAGGAAGAGAAGTATTGAGAAGGTGTAGTGAACACCATTCGTTCGATTAATTCGGATTCCAATAATAATAAGGTAACCGAAGTACTTGATATTTGGATTGTTTTTTTTAACCTTAACATTGTAGCGCTACGAGTGCGATTTCTGTGGAAGCACCAGTCCGATTGGCCAATTGCCAATTTTGGGCCCGATTTTACGGACCTCTCGACCGCCTAGGTACTCCCAGTTCACCCTGGTACATCGCCACTCACCGAGGACGTTGCCACCCCTTACGTTTGTGCCGTTTCGCCCATATTCACGCTGACGCTGAGTATACCTCAGTAGAAACTTGGTGCAATTTCGCCTGTGTATTAATTTATAAAAGACAGTAAAGTTTTAGATTTTATACTTATTTACCTCTTGAAGAAACACGTTCGAATTGTGTATTTGATTGGGAAGAGAGAGATAGAATAACACAAACTAACAACTAGACTTAGAAATTTTGATATCGATGTGATTTGGCGGCTATAAATAAAAGCGGGGAAGAAAATATAATATCATCTTGTTATTAACCCTCATTCAAGTAGAGAAGAAGGAAATTATTGGTGAGTTCCTTTTATTGTTTCCCTCTTTACAAATTTATGGAACGTTAGAACCGGAACTTCGAGCTAGCCGGAGTTCTAGCGTTACAACTGTCATAGAAGAAACAATCAGTCCTCTGAAACTTTGATAGTGCCATACAATATTATTTGGCGAATTGGATGAATGAATCTTACAGTTTACGTAAATATCGAAGAAATCATGAAATTCAATATATAGGTGGATTGCAAGAACTTTTTAGAACTGTCCAACTTTAAGTGATACGGTCCTGAAATTCGAATGATATTTGATTTAATTTTTCTGGAATTTCATAGAAGCTATCTTCATTCCAAATTTCATATAAATCGGTGATTCCATTCAGGAGATGAAGTGGTTCATTTTGAGAAACATATGGGGGCTTTTCGTGATTATCTAGATGTTCTCCCATTAAAATGTTTCCCATTTTATCCGGGACCTCCTGTTACATGAACAAGTTGATTTGAGAAGTGATGACTTCTAAATGTCAGTTTTTCATCATTTTGTCGCCTCCAAAACAAATTGTACTTTTTATATGGTCTTTATCTGAGAAACAAGCAGAGCCGTTCTCGAGAAACGAATGATGCACAGTGCATATCATATTCTCTGTCTGTTAGTTAGAATAGTTAGTTAGAAATTTATGGGCTACTTTTTCATGACAAATTCGAAGGTGCTTTGGAAGTTACAAGGTTATTTTCAAATTATTGTGTTTTCGGGGATACTGTTTATTTCATAACCTCTTATGAGATTTCCCAGATGAAAACAGTTCTTGGTAGATATTTTAAGTGGAATTTATTGGCATACAATGAAAAATTTTCTGCTTTATTGTTTTCGAGGTTCAACTCAATCGTTCTTTGGTTGGACAAACCATATTTCATTTCAGCATTAAATTGCAAATTATTTTCATTGAAGCAACATAGAACACTTGGTATTTAGAAAAAGTATTTCAACCTATTTTTATTAAACAATTTAAAAGGTGCACAAGGGAAAATACTTTGAAGTATTAGAAGAGTACTGACTTCTGTCGATGTCATAATTTCGATGAATGTCGAAGCATTCAATCAACTTCAAAGTATGGAATTCTAATTTTATTTATGAGTATTATCTTCAGATGCCAGGTGTTATATATTTTCTCAATCAGAAGTACTATGGAAAATAAAATTCATGAAGATGCTTCATATCGAGCTGAAAAAGAGCCTTAACCGAACTTTTACGCCAATCGATATGCAACAAATTTCGTCAATTTTCGAAGATTATTCTGTCTCAACACCACATCCCCTAATCTCCTAATTGATTAACGTTTATTGTTATGGGTGTATTGCAAACTTGTATTCCAAATAGAATTGCAGAATTTGCTTATTCCGAATTAGTTTCGGTGGGGCCCCACCAAATTAAGCCGACATTCAATAGAAGTCGGGAGGGATGTTGCTGTGGCGTTGAAGAATGAATGAATCTCGGTGAATTGCTTTATTCGGATCCTCGAAATTATTGACGTATGTTCGTCTGGTAGATGTTTCATTTGGCACTAGGAATTGCCATGGGGGTTCTAGAGGATATCTCCCCAAGGATTGCAGGAAAACTCTAGATAGTGGATGAATTTACTAATTGAATCACTGAAAGATGGATGATCTACCTCTGAAACTGCATCAGGGGAAAGTGAAACATCAGATCGTTGCCTTGTCGGATGCGATAAATATGATTACCCATTCATTTTCGATCTGAATTTGGTTTGCGATGTACCTTCGCTAGAAACCAGTCCATTTAAAGAAGGTTTAATAGTAATATTAGAAATCGAATAGGGTGGAGACAGTATAGCAATAAAATAAATCCGATGAATTCGAATAGTTCAAACTTTTTCGTCTAATGGAGCATTCTGTTGGCAAATTAGGTATCTATTCTATCTACATAAATATGTCTAAACATCCAACGAACAAGCCTTAAGGAAATCTCTCTTAGATATGAAAACGGAATGAAACTCTTCGGAAAACTGATATCCAGTTATTTTTATCTGTGAACCATATTTCTTCTGACCAATGTTGAATATAGCATGAAATGAAGGATCTATGAGATAAAGCCTGTACACAGAATGATGCAAATTTATGAAATAAATTAATTTCCCATCATAATTTTTGTTAAATGTGCTAAAAGAGATTGATTCATATTTGTGATGACCCAATTTTTGACGTCCATGCTGAAGAAATTATGTCACTGAAATTGACACCTCATATTTGAAGGTGTTGCAACTACCTATTCAATCGTACACATGATTGTAGTAAAATTTATATAGGGTGAAAGCAAAAATGTCCATTTCTTTCAGTCTTATATTTCTCATTGCAATACCCTCTTCAATTCAACATGACCATTTAAATAATAATGAATGTCGAACAGATAATTTTCAGTAATAATGCAATGAGAAACACTCTTTTCCAATATTTTTCAAGACTTCGGAAGTCAAGTATGCCCTTCAATCGGTTTCTTTCTTCCAAACCCCTTTTCAGTACCTACATATTATTCAAATGGACTTCACATCGTACAAATAACGTTCGAAGTCTTGAAAAGGAGTTAATTCTGATAGCGGTCATCGCTCATCACATTTTTGCTCAAGGTCATCAGTTTGAGCATTCATTGTTGATACATAATAAAATTATATGAGATTTAAAAAAACAGGTTTGTATTCATCGAATATAAATATATCCTCCAATAATTTGTACCACTGATTGGATAGTTCAACGACGTCAAAATTATTTTGTTATTATATTTTAATATTAGGGTCTCGTATCATATGAGTCATGAATAGAGCTGTTTCTGCATTTTTGACACAAAATGGTCACCACTCTTCGTAACAGTCGACTAAAAGCCTCTTTTGAGGTTCATTTGCCTCTTCTTTCAAAGTGTCTTGATGTACTGCAAGTTTCGAAGTAGACAGCGACATCTCTCGCCTGGTGCCCATACCAGCTGATAGTAAGCGAAGTGGTCTGTCTAGGGTTTCTCATAGTAGCGTATATTGCAGGAGTCAATGATCTTTCGATAACGAAAACTGGAAAAACTAGTACCAGTAATGCATGAGCGCCATCACACAACAGGGAGTAGTTCTTAGGAAGTAAGATGAATGTCGCGAGTAGTACTAGGTTATGATCGGTAGTACCAACAGCCATTATTCTCTTCAAGGTCGCAATAATACCTTCAGTAGGTTATGTAACTGAAATGCCTTCGGTGTATACATGGTTGCCTACAGAGAGGGAGCTTGGATATTGAATTCGTTCAACATTGCTATCGCTTATTCATATGTATCTACTATTCGTATTTCCAGATTGGAAGCAATCTAGAGTGGATTTTCTTCTCAGATAAAGATGAAATGTTTTCCAGAATATATAAAATGGAATTGATTATATCACTGCTTTATTTATTTTTGCCTTTTATACTTTTATTTCGTATCAGTTTCTGTTGCCACTTGCTTCAATAGATTCTATTAATCGGTGAAATATTCTGCTATGAAAACTAAAAAGTCCAGAATTTGCAAACTATTCCCAACATTGGCAATAAGGAATTCATTTAGAATTTTTTTTCCAAAAGGCATGTCGGAAGCATCCGCCATTTGCGCTCGATGTTATTATTTTCGTCTTTGTGTTCCTTGGGGCATTAGGGTCCATCAATTATTTATGATCTAGAGTACATGTTATCCCACAACACAGATTTCCAATTTTTCTCAAATACCACAAGAATGTACCTGAAAATTGTTTCTGTAAGTACTTAAAGATCTAAATCAATATCACAACATGGGGTTTTGTTTAAACATAAATGAATTGAGAATAGAAATCATCGAAATGAAAACCATTTTCAATTTCTACGCTCACACATCTTTTTTATTCACCAGAATGCTATTTAATGCTACTGTTGAAATCTCATGGAGTGAAAGAGGATGTACACAGTTTTTTTTAGCAATATATAATATTGTTATATTCTACTCGGTACGGCAAAACTAATTGCTTTAGATTAGTTTTTTATAAAGATTTGGTCCCTGAGGTGTATAGGATAATGATGATGCTAAATACGGTTGAAACCGATATACGATATCTCTCATCTCATCAGTGACAAAATCTAATATCATTTCTCCAACCTCATGACAAAAGATCGGTGAGCATAGTTATTGAATATGGAATTCGTTTCGATGATTACCTTCTATTTTAAATTAATCTATGTTTCAAAAATGTTTTCGGTGTGGCCTCCGTAAAGGCAAATAGATTTTTGTATTTCGATTAATTCTTTTTCTTGAAATTTCTTGCCTTTTACATATATTGATACAGAACTTGATTTGGAATCGCGGAATGAACCCTCAGAAGCCATGTTCTCGAGCATTGGAAAAGTATTTTCACGAAGAAACAGTTCAATATGCATGCGCATTCATATTTTGGTGAAACTCTCTGGTAAAAAGTTTCTCTTCCTATTAATGGTAATAACCTACGATTTTTTGCAAGACGAAAAATAGGCCTTTGTTTTATGGAGTACGGAAAAAAAGCAATTAAACTATTCATCAGAAATAGGACTTTGCCGACGTTTCGTAGTTATAGTATCACTTCCTCAGGGCTGAAAATTACATTCAATAAATATAAGAAATTCGGTCAAAATCACGATTACAAAATACAAATAACAGGAAAATGCTTCAAAAGTAAACAATATGACACAACATTCAACATGAAATCAAAATATCCATTTATATTCGCACAACAGAGGAATTTCTTATTTTCTTACCACTGTCAAAATTTAGTGTATTCTATTTGATCTTATAATGTTTATGAATCTTCGGGACTTTAAGGAAGACAACATACAAGTATATAATATTGACAGCACTCTTGATAAATTAATGTTGATATATCCGATCTCAGGAGATGCTGAGATAGTTAAAGCCAACGAGATTTGTTGAAATTCGATTAGTTCAAAGTTGTTGGATCGAACAATCGAAGTCCTCCGACACCGAATTTTGATATAATAATGGGTGAATGAGCTAAACATTTTTCATTTTTTCATTCACAGTATATTGAAGCTTGATTGTCCGACCGGGACAAGAGGATATCTTTTTGAAAAACATATTTCATTGAAGTAAACGATGTCCTTCTGAATTAATTTGCAAGTATCTCTTTTGCATAAAACTGCGGATCCATCGTTTACTCCCTCATACGTCCTATTAGTGCAACAACTGGAAAATGAAAAGACATTCGAATGAAAATTCATCGCTAACATCTGTAGGAATGAATACAGTCAAAAGCATAATTTGGGACATAACCCACGAAACAAAGTGTTTAATTGCGAGTTCACGTAGTTAATTCCTTCTGGTCCGCAAGGACTAAAGTCTGAAAATAACATCCCCAGAGACGTAGGAGCAGTATGGCTCGTTCTCTTGAACAATTAAAAGTGGAGAAGAATGCACCTTTGGGAACAATTCGGACAAATGCCGGTATAAATTTGAAATATCTTTTTTAATCTAATCTGAAAAGAGTTTCATGAATTTGAAGGCATATCTTTGTCGGTATGTCACTATTTTTTATATAAGATGTTAATGAAAAATATTATCCCACAAACCCTTTAATTTCGAAAAACAAGGGTTGAATCTATTATGGAACTATTTATCAAACCTTGAATATTATTTCCCAGATTTAAACGAATCAGGACGAAATTTCCAGAATGGAATGTTTTCACGATTACGACAAATAAACTTACTATATACAGGGTGTTTCACGAATGATTGTTCAGGGTTGCAGTGCAGATGCAGGACATTTTGAGGAGTCTGAATCAGTGTTCGAAATCTGTCCTATATTCGTTCAGAAAATAGAGAATCGGTAGAACGCGTGAACGCCTCAATGGATTTTTATAAAAATTTCAAGAAATGAGAATAGGACAATGGTCTATTATTCGCTCATGATGACTTGCTGATTACGCAGGTACGGACTGAAAAAATAATATCCATTTGTTATTCCACATAGTGTAAAACAACCTGGTTTATCAAATTTTCAAGAAGTGAAACTCATTCCAGAATTTACACTGAATATACTTTGGAACAAGTCTATTGGCACTAATGGCACACAATGGATTCATGTTTTAATGTATCAATGACTGCATTCACCGAACGAAGAATGTTGCCACCGCTCCGCTACCGCTACCTAGCATAAACAGAAAGCGCTCCCAAAATGCCTGCTTCTCCGGAACGTGTTGAGTTTGTAGCGTATGTGCCACCGGACGATTCCACAACAGTTCCACAACTGTTACGTTCGGTGAATGCAAGCATTGAATATTGGAAATCTTCAATAAACACAGAATGATAAATCTCAGAATAATGCGTTATTAATTTATATACTAATTCATTGAATGAATTGTATTTCCCAAAATTAAGTTTGGCGGTTTCTTCTGACATTACCTCAGAAAATAAAAAAAAAACTTGAATAAACCTAAAACATTATTGACATTGACTCGTTACTTGAAAAATTGAAAATGTATGAGGAATTGAAAAAAATTTGACCCTACATGAGAACAAAAATCATAACTTGGTTTTGAACCCCCTCCCTCCTTCCTTCTCAACACTTTCCAGCTCCTGTTATCAAATGTGCTACAGGTTTCTCTATTATTTCTGGGTAATTCTGTATATCCTCAGATACAGACTGTATCCGACAATCGGTTGCTTCCTATTTACTATTTCTTCGAAGTGAACTGTATTTTTCAAGTGATGTGAAATTTGGGGATCATATTGGCCTGGCTTAAGGAACCCCTTTACCAAACCAATGGATTTGAAAGAACTTTATTCAAATAAGCTACAAATTAACGCGTGAAATGTGCCGAAGTCCCATCATGTTAGATGTACTATTGCTTCGGTCATTCAAGACCACTGGAAAATGCTCTAATAAAAATTGTAGATAAGTCATATCATCGGTGTGGAGAAATATATGGTCAAATTATCATTTGATTACTTTGAAGTCCGCATGAAATATTGACTAGGAAACGATGCTGAGATTTACATTTCCTAGTTTCTCGTGGATTTTCTCTAAACCTGATATGTATGTGCATTTCGAGATTTCAGAGAAGTGCATTCTCTATGATCGCGATTCCATAATAGTGAAATCATTCAAGTAATACGATTGCATAAAAAAATATTAGGGGTTCCTTAAAAAAGAACAAAATGATGTCTCATTTCCGGTATAATAGGATATGTCACAAAAAGGAGAGTGTACTTGTCCAAACCACCTCATGCCAACATCCATTTTAGTTTCATAGAAACCGATGCACTAACCTTGGGGGAAAATACCTGTACATTTGACGCTCATATTATTTTATGCCTGATATCCGCCACCAAATGATCTGTGAAAATTAACAAGGATTGTATATGTATTTTTTTTTCAATAAAGGCGTTAATAATAATAATATCAGTAAGTATATGGATAAAATCTGTCAGGTAGTTTCAATTGCGATTTGTCTTCGTATTCAGAAGACTCTACTAATTCCTTATATATCACAAATGGTTATTAACAACATCATCTGAGGATAAGACGAACAATGAGAAAATATAACGTGAAACCAGGAAAACAATGATAAAATAATACAAGAAAAATGGGATCAGAAATGTGCGGAAACATTGGGAGTTTGGAAGCGTGAGATGCTGTAGAACGATATAAACATACAATATTAATTCGGTACGGAGAAAAGGATTTCTGATACATACAAAAACTATTTTTATGGTAATTTAAGAAATTATTTGCATAATTAAGCCCGTATCTCATGAATCTTCATTCATTCATAAATGAAGCACTTCGATATAACACTCAAAGTGTTTTCTAAAATGGATAATATCGAAAGGCAATCCATCATTAAAAGCTGTAATCACAATTATCCCGTAATAACGTTGCTGGGGACGGAGAAATCTTCAGTGTTACATTCTTCTTCTGGCGTATAATTTCTTACAAGACTCTTTGATTTATGAATTTGCTGAATCCGATGCTTTTTTCACAATTTACTCGTGAAAAATTGCATATCCATTATTGAGGTTTGGTATAAATATTTCCGTTAGATTCTAATACATTGTCCATATGTCGATGTCGATGGAGTTTTCACACAATGGATTAATCGACTTGCTGTAAGCTGTTTTTAAGTTCATATTGAACATTTATTAGTGGCTTCATCATCGGTTGCCCCAGAGTTTGATGTGAGGGCTATGACCGAGCAATCATTTCTGTACCACAAAAAATGGAGAAATCAAGGTTCATCTTAGTTTTTTGTCGTTTTGAATTATATAATAACTTGCATTGATCGAAATACAGAATTGATCAACAAGACTAGAGTCTGTTCAAACATAAGAAATAGCATGGTAAACAAATCGGCGCTTCAGAAGGAGGGGCTATGGGTTGTCCATCTAGAGTCGAAACTATGATAATTCACACATTCCTACAGTTTCAACTCGATAATATTCTCCGAATGAAATACACACAACACCTTCACGTGAAATATTCAAATTTTTGATGAGATTTCCGATAAAACTAGAAACTTAAACTTGACATTTGCAGAATCAAATGATTCTATCATTACTTTTCGACATTTGCGAGTACGATCCTGGCAGTCTGTTCAAGATGACGAAGGGATAGGATTTATGACCGTTTGACCAGTAAGAAAGTCTACTAGCAAATTTTACAATTTCAGTTGTTTACCTCGGTCCTTCTTATATTTGAAAGAGACAAATTCAAACGGTGATAGAAGGATGATTTAGTTTTCATAATGATATTTCTCTATTTCAGTATCGTAATGATTTCATTACAGTACTAAAAGTAGTGCTGTAATGAAACTCATTACAGCATACAGCATTGTTTTCAGTTTTATTTTTCGTTTTGTGGTTGTCAGTACTGACCTCCGATCCACTCATTTTTCGAATCAAATCAATTCAAATTCCGCAATCTGTCCAATTTCGTTAGTGACACCAACTGCCAAGATACAATGCAAAAGTCACTAATCTGAATTTTTATTTGGATTTCGAGAATTTTCCTCAAACCTTTAGTGAAATAGAGAAAATATCGTCTAATACTCGTTGCAGAAGGTAATTCCAACACTCATGATTTCCGCATTCGTGTTGGAATAGGAGCTCATTCTGCAACTTGTTTTAGAATATACTATTATACATATCATTTTGTAGGGGAGTGGACCTGTCATTACGATATGAATCGTGACTTCAGTTGAATATCCTCAGTGTAGCAAATGCAATGAGGAAAAAGTTCAACAATTCGTATCTGGAAACATCTGAAACCTTGTATACAACTGAAAAAGGTTCTTTTTATTCTTCAAGTGAGGCTATGTTTTTTGAAATATTAACTCTTATCTCTAAAGACTTGAAAACGAAATTTAAAGACATAAGAAAATTGCTTCAAGTGAATGGTACGGTTTTATTCGTACATTTTTTAACACTTCTGAAATTGCATTGGTTTTTCATTCAAAATGAGGAAATATTCATTAGCGAATGTAGAATTCTTTCCAAAGGCTATATTGTTCCAAATTTCTCGGTCATTTTCTTGATAATCACTTGAACTGGTCGGAGCATGTGGCAATCTCATGTGGTAGATTAAAATCAGTTGCAATATGGAATTCGATCGCTTGATTATCCAAGAAATTAGTTAAGAACTTGTTGTTAGAAAAATGTTATTACAGAGCATACGATTACTTTGATGATGTTACTATAGAATAGTTGTATTTTCTTCTGTATAGTTCTTTTTTATTGTGACTTATCCTATTTATGTATGAAGACGTCTAGAAGGATCAATAAAAATTATTATTATTATGATTTGGAATCTCTATTTGTTCTGATTTTTGCCATTTGTGGCATTTCCTTTCTTCAAGATGAGAGAAATCGAAAATTTTCTGCCTTCATGAATTGAAAATAGTACCTAATCATCGAAATGAATACCATTTTCAACTTATAGGCTATAAAATGATTGTTTATTCACAGCGATTCAATTTGCGCAAAATGCATTGAAAATGTGTTCATGACAAAGACTACGAAGAACTTTTTCTTGTGACATCCCGGGGCCCTCCTGATAATGCCGGACATTGGCGTCTCTCGAAAAATCCATATGTATTTACACATTCCGTTGCCATGTTCTTCTGTTGTCTTTTTAAAATCTCTGAAAAGTTTTTGTGCTTGCTGGGTTTACTTATCGAGCTTCAATACAACTACATTCAAGAATCTACTACCGCAGCCCGATGTCTGAAGTCAGCATAATCCAAAACCGTCCTAATGCAGGTTAAGACACCCACAATCCGAACGCAAGTCGGGTTTCCATCGATTATCCTGCTGTCAATGATTATAACAACTTAAATGGTGGATAATAACGTAGCGTGAACATCACGGCCGTGTCGACACGGAAAAATTTATAATGGAAATGAGTTATTTTGACACTTCGGCACCGCAACTGATGCGAAAAGTATTCGATTTGCGGTCTAGGAGGCTTCGAACTGGAACGAAATGGAATGGGTATCTACCTTTTGAATGAAGTTCTTCAGATCGGTCATTACCGATAGTAAATTAGATAAGATTCGAGGAAAAATATAGCAACCCTTCCTGAACCTTCGATGCTCTGTTCTGGTCACATTTTCAATATGAAAATGTTCAAATATCAACCTGAGTTTCGACTATACCAGACGCAATAATAAACGTCATCAGGAATCTGAACATAGACAATACAATTAGAATAAGAGTTGACAACCAATCAACTGAGGATGTACCAACACCAGCGGGTATTAGGCAAGGAGATAGCCTCAGTCCATTCCTTTTCAATCTTGTCATGGATGAAATCATACAAGAAGTAATATCTATGAAGATGGGATACTGATTAAGTGACATGGTGTGCTTTGCGGATGACGCACTTATTTTGGCAGAAACCGAGGACGACTTACAAAGACAAGTACAAAAGTTCTATCCGATCGGAAAAAAGTTCAACATGTCCATATCCATTGAGAAAACCGAATGTATGACATTTTCAAAACAACCAACACGGTGTAAGGTAGTAATAGGTGAAAAGATGGTGGAACAAGTGATGAAGTTCCGCTACCTGGGAGTGGACATATCTAGTCATCATAATCCGATAGAGGACATCAAGTCACAGGTCAACAAAGCCTCGGCAATATCTGGCTGTCTGAGAGATGTTGTTTGGACAAACAAGCATATGCATGTCGATGGAAAAGTGCGGATTTACAGATCCTGTGTTAAACTTGTCCTAACCTATGGTATCGAGACCCGATCTGACACAAATAAAACGAAGAACATCTTGAGAACAGCGGAGATGAGAACTCTCAGAACCATCGCAGGAAAAACATTAGGAGACAGAGTTAGAAACAACGATATAAGATCTATCTGTAAAGTCGAAGATATAGCGAGATGGGAAGAAAGAGGAGTAGATATTGGTGAGACCACGTAGAGAGAATGGACCAAAATAGACTAGCATACATCGATAAGGACGGGAACCCAGAAAGCAGAAGGCCATAAGGAAGACGACCCAAACGATGGAAGGATAGCTGGAGTTCAATCTCTCAGGAAGCCGCATTCCTCTGAGGAGACCTTCAGAATGAACAGACCTTAAGGTCTAAAAAAAAAGAAGAAAAAAAAAAGAATATGAAGGGAGGAGAATATCGTTGATGTAGCAGAAAAACGGTGTTGACCTGAATCGGCGATTTTGAAGAACTAATTCCGATTCATTTGATCATAATTGTCAAATTTGAGTTGATGATTTGGTACTGTTTGCAGCGTTTATTTTCATAAATGTTCGGAATTAAAGATTTATTAAGTGTTTTCCTCGGTGTTCTCAAAGATTTCGGTGTGTAAAGCAAATGATCCTTCCTCACATTCTATATTCTATTGCCTATGGTATCAAACATGTCTTATTCACAATATGTAGAGACAATAATATAGTTGAATAGAAATGATGATTTACCAACGTGTCCTCTTGTCAAAATATATGACTTTTTCCGACAAAGAATAAAAATCCTTCTTTTTTATACGTTTATAAGCAGTCAGAGGAAAAGAGTTCTCCAGCAAAATGAATTCATTATGACAAACGGAAGAATATAAATTTCCAATTTACGATTATATTCAATGAAAATTGGTTTATTTTCATCGCATCCTTATTTATTCTGATTTTATTGCTGGGACCTTCAAGAAAACAATGGGTTGTTGATACACTAGTTGGAAAAACGTTTTCGACTTTTCAGATCATAGGGACATCTCCATCAGTAGGAGATGATGAGGATAATATTTTTCTGGAATGTAGATTGATGTCAACAACGTTCTATATTTCGATCTGCTTTCACGCCGATATATCAGAATTTCGCAATATGAACAATCCCCAACAAAATAATAAAAACATGGAAATTGATTCTAGAACATGTACATACAATTCAACAGATTCAATTATTCAACTCAACTGAAACATCGTATACAAAGAGGAATCTAATCAATATTGGCATATCTTCTGTATGGGAATAGCTAGCTTCAACGGAAGAGAAGCAGAGAAATAAGGGAGATCTGTGAGGTGCACGATGTGGTTATATGGGCAAAAAATAGGAGAAGAGAATGAAGAGATCACGTGGACAGGATGACAGATGATGGGTTAGTCAAAATTGTGAAGGAAAAAAGACCAAACATACAACGACCTCCCGGACTACCACCTATAGGGTGGTATGAGAGCTGGTCTTCGTAATCACAACTACAACTAGGAAACCATTGAAGAGAAGACATGATTTGATCCTAACGTATGAAGAAGGAGAAGAGAAAGAATATAAGAGAACGTGCAGAATACCCCTGATAAATGAAGGGAATAAATCAAATACGAGCTCTGGACTTTCTTTTTCACAATGTACAACTATATCTAAAACATACCCAGATGCGAAAGGAGAATAAACATTTATGGTCTCTGAGGTACCGGCGGACGTCAAAGCTAAAGGATATATGACAAAAGACAGAAATTACAGTGACACAAGTATCAAGCCCTGTCATGTAGACCAACTTTATTATCAACATCCATAGGGGCATTGAAAAAGAGAAATCTAAGTCTCTTTTTTGCCTCGTATCTTTCAAATAGTTCAATCGGAGGAAACAAAAGTGCAGACATTTTCAGAAGATATGAGAAGTAAAGTTTTATTAACGATGACATCAGAAAGTCAATGTGACATTTCACAAAACGTTGTGAACAACCCTTCTTGAAAAACCTAAGCTCAAGTGTCTCACTGACCACCGCTCTGGTCACGTATCTCCTTTCTTGTTCAATGAGAGGATGATAAAGGAGAGGAGGAAAAAAATTGAAAAAACATAGTTATTTTCATAACTTTTACGTAACGAAGAATGGAAAGACTTGTTTCACTTAGTAACAGGAACTGAAGTTCTGTTTACTTCAGCTGTAACTATACCCTAAATATAGAAGAAACTACATAAACAGGAATTCTGTTCTATGATTGGTAATTTTTTTTCACATACGCATATAGAAATGCAATCAATCCTGATATTTGAGGTGACTGATCGGAAGCAATCAATCATCCGATTATTGTCAATCATTGATGTCTGTTCTGTTTTTCCTGCGGAAATTCAACATCATCGGAAAAAGTAATTTCCCTCAGTCTGTCATTCAAACAGTTCAACTAAACTGCTTACGCAGAGCACGATTTCATTAGTCTCAACTCTTGACGGACACACCCCCTGCAACACAAGATTAATGACCGATCAGATCTCAATTCGGAGCGGAAGCGGAGATTGGGAATCATAATGAAAAATCCCCGCAATACAGGAAAACTCCGATCCCCTTCAAGATTTCCATTCTGAATGGAAGAACTACAATAAAATACGTCTGTAAAATATGTGATGATAGCACGTTCTTCGCGATAGCTAGCAGGATAGCACCTGAGCTTTATGGGGGAGCAGTGTGCAATAATATTTCAAACCCTGCCGGCGTCACATGGTGTGCTGGATGACATTCATCAGGAGGGGTGTGAGATTATAGATTGCCCCCCGCGTCCTCCCCCAAGAACGTCGGAATGCCTCTTTGTTACGACTGTACGAGATTGTTGAGGATACGACACGTTCTGCATTTCGAGTGCAAATCAAATTAACAATTGCCCTGCATGGTAGGCGACTTCTTTTAAAGCACTGTCAGTCGGTTCTTTATTTTGATTGTAAGTCTCTCTCAAGTCCGACTTAGATAGAAAGTAAGGATTGAGACGCCGTTTTTCTTGCACCACACTTTAGGTGCCTGTTAAGCTGTTCCTATTCTGAGCCTATAAACAACATGGATGGAAGAACTGAAGCCCGTTTCAAATATTCATATTCCCTAAAATTTTCAGTTTTGACGTGTTGTTCATTTGATTTGTGATAGCTTACATCCTTCAAAAATCAGCTAACCCTCATATGTATTGGACATTTTCTCATCCAGTTAAATTTTATAGTTGGAGCACTGGTTTTTTCATAAAAAAACCTTTTCATAAGGTCAGGAATATATAAGGCTGAAACAGATTTAATGAAATATTGATGGTTGGTGAAGCGTCAGACACTTCTAGAAATCACATAAATTAAAAAACAAAGTTCATTTCAAAATAACAGAAAAACTCCAGTCGTGAGTTCCATGTTTTGATGAGGAGATTTCAACCTTGACGCAACTAGATCCACAATTCTTTTTCATACGCAGATTACAGATTCTAGACGCTGTTGTCTACGCTTTCATTTCGTAGCATGCAGGAATTTTGCTAGTTGAATCGATTAATTTATCTTTGGTCTATGGTCAAATTAACCAAGCACAACGAACTATGCAGCGTTGCCCGATCCATAGTTGTTTAGCACCTGTTCAACAAAGCCATCTCTATTAGGTTAGCGGTGCAAAGTTTGATTTATCAAAGCGAGGTTGATCCAGACTCAATTTTCAAGTGCTTCTCAAAAAAGTCTGACTCATGCAAATCTGAAACGGTGCAAATGGATATTGAGTCGGCAAATCACTCATAACGAACATTTGATCAGAACGTTGTTTGGTTTAAAAAGGCGAGGTTGAGCCAGACTCAATATTCAAGTGCTTCTGAAGAAAGTCTGACACATGCAAATCTGAAACGGTGCAAATGGATATTGAATCGGCAAAACACTCATAATGAACATTTGAACAAAACGTTTTAAAATAGGCTTGTGCTTTCCAGGAAGGCCTGAATGGCGAAATATGTGTCAAAAGCGTCGGGTTGGATTTGGATTCACAATATTTCTAACCATAAAAAATGTGACTATGTAAGAGTTTAGGCAACCCTCAAGAGTGCATAGCATGACGATTTTTCGTTCCCTCTGTTTGGAAGTAGAAGGGTTGAAAAGTTCTATCTGAGAATCTCTACGGCTTTCCTAACAGCATTCTAATTATGTCTCATTCGGATTGGAATCGTGACTACAACTTCATCGATTTCGTGAACTTCTTGATGACAGATGAACTGTTTTAGTTCTTTTCGAAATGATGCACTCATCGTCTCAAGTTCCCGTCAGAGGCTCCAGTCAGGTGGAATAATATTGTAAGAGAGGTAGGTGGACATTTCCTCCTTTTTCTATTAGTGATCATTTCCGTGTCTTCCGTAGCTCAACCATGACTCAGTTTCAAACCGAGAGTTCTACGTGGTTCCTGCAACGTCTTCTTTTGTTTCTCGTCAAATGACTATTTCTTCAGCTTGAAAATTTCTCCTTTGTCGGTGTTTGTTATTTCAGTCCTTTGCTCTAGCATTTGATAGGGTTGCACATGTGCTTGCAAGGCCTGTGCTTCGATGTCTCATATTGTTACTACTGAATATATCCAGCTCTAATTAGGAAAATCACATCCTCCTGTAGTGAACTGAACGGTTCTCTCGAAAATGTCTTTGATTTTGATTTTTTCAATGAATATTGTCATGTTTTATACTTCACTGATCTGATAGAACCTATGCACAGGGTGATTGTTTATATTTTACTCAATAGCTATCTCAGTTGATATTGGACTTACGAAAATGTTTGAATAGGCAAATTTGTGGTATTTTTACATGCATTCAAAAGTCTAAGAGATGCATGAAGGCATCGTAAACCTGAAAATTGTCTATGAACTGTTGTTTTTTAAATAGTACACCCTATATTTCATTCTCCTAATCGATAGAGCTGTTTCTCCTCATTTCAAAGATATATACTTTATTGAGGTTATTTTCGGTAATTTCTTAAATATATATATGTTTTTTCGTCTAAATCTAAGGCGCTGGAGAATTCCACTCGAGAATGCTGTGATTTCTTTATACAGGGTCTTTCACTAGGAACCTCACCCATATTTATACGGGAAACTACTGAACGTATTCTCATGAAATTCAGCACTTATAAGTATTTCACGATGCTGATGAAATCTAAAATATTTTCAAGGCATGAGCACCTCCGGTTTTTCCGGAAATGACGTCAACTTCCGTTTTTCAAATTAGAAGGCCATTTTTTTATTGCAGAAATAGATTCCTTAGTAAATTTCAAGTTATTTTGATGTAACATTTTTCAGTTTTGGTTGGAAAATTTTCTCTGAGCGGGAAAATTCGAAAAAAAATCGAAAATAGAGCTCCGCTGAAACAAGAATAACTTCGAGGTTTTTGGATGGAAAATTTTCATTTTTGGGATTTTTCAAGATGTAAGATTGATGTATCAACTTTGAAAATCGAAATCGCGATTCATGATACAGGGGGTGAAAAAATCGTTTTCAAAGTTAGGGATGACAAAATCGTGAAAAATCAATTTTTTCAAATTAGAACCCCATTTTTTTATGGCAGATATTGAATCTACGTTAAAAAATAATGTGAGTGTATGCATCACACCCTTGCCCTAAAATGGATATTTTCTGAGTTATTCACAAAAAACTGTTTTTCGTCTTGAATTTTCAGCTATTTCTTTTCCCTTCACGCCAAAAAGGTGAAATTTTCAGGAACTGTTACTTAAACCATGTTTTAGATTTTACTACCCTAATATGCAAGAGAAAAAAGTTACAGGTAGTTCCTAAATAGATGGCGAATTTTGATTCGAATTTGTATGGGAAACCTCTTTATTTCAACTAATCGGCCATCGGTTTTCTCTCCAGTGATAAATAAATAATTCCTTATGAACCATATGCAAAAACTTACCATGTTTTACATTCTTTTTTTTTAATGATAGATATCATTAATTACATCTGCCAAATTCCTCTTTATTCAGTAGCATTTTGTGTTTACTATTAATTTGGTGATAATTCGTATTAAGTTATAAAATCGATCACTATGCCTAATTTTACCAATGAAGATTATTTAAATCTCATTCTACTTCATGGAGAATGTAATAAAGTTGTAGATAGAACGATTCGACTATTCATTGAGAGGTTTCCTGACCGACCCAGACCAACGAGAGATACCATTAACAGAACCATGACAAACTTGAGAAATGTCGGATCTTTCGTTAAGAAAACTATACACAGAGAAAAAAGTGTAGTAGAAGATGAGAACAACGAAATTACAGTTCTTGCATATTTTCGTGTGAATCCTCTCTTGCATATTAGGGTAGTAAAATCTAAAACATGGTTTAAGTAACAGTTCCTGAAAATTTCATCTTTTTGGCGTGAAGGGAAAAGAAATAGCTGAAAATTCAAGACGAAAAACAGTTTTTTGTGAATAACTCAGAAAATATCCATTTTAGGGCAAGGGTGTTGGCACGACAAGGGCCGTAGACTGATGAAGGACCGTGAAAAAATGAAAGAAAAAAAAATGAATCGAGAGAAAAGGTACAAAAGTAAAGAGAATGCTGGAGTACCGACTTCTGCCTACCTGTTGGTCCACAGTAGGGTTGAAATCTTCTTCGTGGCACTCACTCGCGAAAATAATCACTTTCGCAAAATACGATGTTTGAATTAATCGAGAGAAGTTGAGTTTCGAGAAATTTAGCATATAGTTCATCGGACGAGCGCCATATGAATACTGACTGCTAAAGACATCCGTCAAATCCTCCAGCACATGTTGTCGCGAAAATATGAGATTAACATTATATTGGGTGGAACTTATTAAAACGATTAAGCGATTCGGAATTAAATAAGATGATGTAATTAGTTGCAGTAACAGGTGTGATGCATACACTCACATTATTTTTTAACGTAGATTCAATATCTGCCATAAAAAAATGGGGTTCTAATTTGAAAAAATTGATTCTTCAGGATTTTGTCATCCCTAACTTTGAAAGCGATTTTTTCACCCCCTGTATCATGAATCGCGATTTCGATTTTTAAAGTGGATACATCAATCTTACATCTTGAAAAATCCTAAAAATGAAAATTTTCCATCCAAAAACCTCGAAGTTATTCTTGTTTCAGCGGAGCTCTATTTTCGATTTTTTTTTCGAATTTTCCCGCTCAGAGAGAATTTTCCAACCAAAACTGAAAAATGTTACATCAAAATAACTTGAAATTTTCTAAGGAATCTATTTCTGCAATAAAAAAATGGTGTTCTAATTTGAAAAACGAAAGTTGACGTCATTTCCGGAAAAACCGGAGGTGCTCATACCTTGAAAATATTTCAGATTTCATCAGCATCGTGAAATACTTATAAGTGCTGAATTTCATGAAAATACGTTCAGTAGTTTCCCGTATAAATATGGGTGAGGTTCCTCGTGAAAGACCCTGTATTGAAGCACGCTATGACCTCCTGATAGTCCCTACTCAACCCCATTGGACATTATTTTATGCGGATATTTGAAATCTAATGTGTATATGGCCCGTCAGACCCGTCCGCAGAATATTGAAGACATTAAATTCAGAAAAGAGGAAGAAGACAACCTCAATATATTCCTTAAATGGTAAGGAAAACCATTGAAAACTCAATAAAAATATATCGAATGGGTGTAGAAGTATATGGGGTCATTTGAACACTCAATTCAACTTTTGGTTAATAAATAAATAAAATATAGGTATCAGCTGTTTTATAATCCATGGTTCCTTTCATATGAAGAAATTGCACCTTTCTCGTGTGGAATTCCACAGCTGCCTTAGATTTAAAAGCGAATTTAAAAGTAAAAATTGATATTTCTAGAAAACTACCAGATATATCCTCAATAAATTATATATATTTGAAATCAAAAGGAAGAGCTCTAGAGCTCTACCGATTAGTTAAATAAAGTAGAGGGTACACCATTGAAGAGCGTTCAGGAGTTCTTTCACCAATGATCCTAGAATTCTGGATCTCTTTCCTCGGCGTTGCGAGAGTATGACTAATGACTAATCAGTTTTACATGATCAAGACAATATCTCCATTTTTCTCTCTCATCCAAATCTCATTTTTACTGCCTCTGAGCCCCGGTTTGTTGTTGTTATTTTTTGTGAAATTCTCTCCACGGAAAGGTTTGAAATATTATGGGTAGACGATATCCCCTAACCTCATACGTAAATTTGATGTGTCATTTGTTGTTTGATTTTTTACATTAATTCTTATTGCAATATTTGGATTTATCTATAGAAACAGCTCATATTTCCAACGTTCTTCATCCTGACTTGAAATATCTTACCATGACGATTTTTTTTTCAATGAATCTCATTATCACTTTCACTGAAATGTTGATAACGAATTTATCGATGTTCGGAAATTGATTTGTGGTCAGATAAAGCAGGGTCCCGCCTGATGTTTTTCTTCATTCTTGTTTATGGGTTTCAAGTGCCGATTTAATGTGTCGATGCACACAAGTCAATCGATTTTAAGCCCTAGGCGAAAGCCAATTTTTATTTATTTTCTAAAATGAATAGTGATTGATGATAATTGCTATTTATTGCAAATTGACATAATCGTTTTCAAAGCATTTGATTGATATTTTAAAATATAAGTATGAATTCGAGGCATCATCATCCATCTAAATATTGCGAAAATTTTCAGAGAAAATTAAGCTATCTCATGTAAAAGAGTCTGCATTGCTTCTGTTACTGATAACAATTGCAAATTTTTATGTGAAAAATCATATTCCCAGTTCCAATGAATGGATGAAGTTCGAGCCATTGCAGTGGTATGTTGCTATTGTTTATTGAAAAATGTAACACGAATGCATTTTCTGAATGTACCTACAGCTTTCACGTCCTCTTTTTGACTCAAAATCTATTGAAGATTTGAAATGCAGATAATTCCTGCACTAACTAGTTAACACAAAAAAAAATGGAGACAAAAATGGTGCACTGAAAATGGACGAACAACAAAGCTCGGAATATCAAACCACAAAACATTACGGAGTTTACATCAGAAAAAAATTCTGGATTCAGAAGAATATGAAGAGAAGCATTTACTTTACTTTTAGTAATTTTGTGTCACCGACTAGGAATGAAAAAACTTCAAAGTTTTAGACAATGCAGCATCTTTCCAGAATATATTCCAATCGATAATTCAAGATTTTGCTGCTTCTGATTTTACTCATCTTCTTTTATCAACTTTAACTCATTATATTCCCTCTATTCGACCAATATAGATGCTTCAAATAGGCAGAAACCAATTTCACCTACTTGAACCACACCGCTTCTATATGAAATTCACCATCAAGTTTGCCATCTTGACACCACTGCGATAATCAAGGCAACAGTCGTATTTCGCGAGCACTGATAACCATAATTATCTGAAATTACCCTTACATATCAAATTTATACACATTCCTCGTCTCGGCATGGCCATGGAGAACGCCAGAGATGTGCCGCATCAATCATATCGTACCCCGGCATTATCACTGCGAGACAAGCGTAACGCGGACTCATCTCCGTTCATGTCATTAGCACATTCGAAATGCATGACGTGCTTTATCTTGTGCAATCTTTGAGATAATAAGGGAAACAAGTTGGGGAGTAAGCGGTCGGACTTAGCGCCCTCTGGATGATGGATGGTGGCACGAATATAATTGCCGATGTATGATTCATTCTGCAGGTCTTGGAGGGTGGTGGTGATAAGTGTTTTTCTCTTAGTTATGCGCATGATATGTACAAGGTGAGTCTCTTCCACTTGTTCATATATTTTAGCAGTGAAATTTTGTGGTGAAGTAAACAGTTTCCTCGTATATCATTTGTTTCGCTTCAGCCTAGATAAAGAGGTAGTCATGTAAAACATTCATAATAAGCTATGCCACCACTGGACCTGTCTCCAGTGAAATAATTCAATATTTTCGTAGAACATCAAATATCTCGAAAACTGTGAGACTTTCATATGAACGATTTTTACATCTGGTCTCGCATCAGGTAGAGCACATTCTGATCAACATTCTGTTCTCGTTGACGTGGTCTTCAAGGGACACCCTGTACATACAACTTCAGCTTTGTATAAGTTTTGTTACTGTCCTTACGCATTCTCAATTATTTACCCAGCATTGCATTGTGAAATACCTCCACTCAGAAAATTTCTTTCGTTATAGGAGATTTGAACCCAAGACCTTTCAATCACGAGTTCGATGCTGATGTACCACTTAACGTTATATCATAACTTTTTTCTTCAGATGCAGTAACATTGCGTTCGAGCGTTACCTCCGAGGTTCTTCGTTCATCCCTAAATACACTGTTTGCTGGACACTGTTAATACCGGGAATTTCATCAAAACGGTGTGTGTCTTGCATTTCTCGACGCAGAAATAAATCCAAAGCTCAACGGTGGGAGGATAGTTTTACGACCTCCTCCAATTAGTCCGACAACTGGTACAAATGAATTAATTCGTGCGGAGGCGTGTAGGAGTTGCCCCATTAAATTTGGGTGCTGGATTTCTAGAATAATTTATCTGGAAATAATTGAGGACTTCGACGACGTTGACCGAGTTCGGTACCGGCTTGGGTACGAGTGATTGGTGCTTTTCATTAAACCTGCCTTGTTCGATGATTAGTGAAGATTATCGCTCAATCAATAAATTATGGAAAGAATGGGCTATGAATAAACTCGAGGAAAATGAAGATATATTTTTGTTAAATCGAGTAGGTCACCTTCCCATTCATTCCTAATTTTTCCAATGCGGATAATATGCGTTTTGACGGTATGAGTAGGTCGAACTTGATTACTAATCCTCAAAAGAGTTACAATACCAAGCATTATGAGTTATTGGAAGTCAATTTTGACTAATCGGGAAGAGAGAGCTATTCGCAGTTTGAACATCCAGCTTTCTAAGGTGAGAAAATATGAAATCTTTATAAAAAAGCAAGAATTTTTCGATCGCGAACCGGAATCACACCAGAAACATTCGCTACGTAAAAGGACTCATTTTGGAGGACCGTCCTGCGCACCCAGAGTACTATCAAAGCTGAATACTACTCCAACCTTCTGAAAATACAGGTGAGAACCGTTTATCGCTCGAAACGAAGAGGCATGCTAGCAAGAAGTGCTATTTCTTAAGGATAGGCACGCCCTCAAATCACGCGTCACACGTTCGATACAATATCGAAATTGGAGTGAAAGATACTGGAACACCCTTCCTATAGTCCAGATTTATCACCCTGCGAATATCACATGTTTGGACCACTGGAAGAGATCCTTAGTGGCCGAAGATTCAACACCGAAGACGGGGTAGAGGAGTTCGTGCCTATAGGTACGCCATTCCGAGTTGACAAGGAATGAGGAATGTTCACAGGTATGCAAAATCGATCGAAACTTCGTCACAGTATAACCTATATGTATATGAAATCACTAGTTTTTGTTTCAGTCGAAAAGACCTAGTAGTTCGGATTTTACAACCCCGTGAATGTTCAACTCCTCACGGCGATGTGACGTCACACTACATTCGCAAATCGCACTGCGTGAGAAAAGAAAAGAAAGTCCCTTATATTGGACCCGGCTTCCCGGCTACGTACTACGTACTGAACCTCGCTAGTCGTTGGATGTAAAGTGACGTCACACGGATCCATCAAACTCATGTTTATAGCTCGATATCTCAGGCGCTATTTGAAGTATTCAAATAATTTTTGGAAACAATATTTTCATTTTCTACAGAGAATAGGAATATGTAGAAATTGAAAAATGTCAACATTGCTCATTCTTCGATACCGACATAAAAAAGCCACCGGAAAGGAGGACAAAATGTGGGGGAACTACCTAGAAAAACTGTGATTTGTTTCGTTAGTGAATGAAAGTGTCAGAGCATTTTGTTCATATTTGAACTAGTATTTGAGCCACCAACGTATAATAAGTCTTCCTCTCCTTATCAGAGAACTTCCTACTCACGAAATTCCGACACAGCTCGAAAAACTTTCGTCACCTCATGAATCAGTCAGGTACGAAGTGAATGGCAGCATCCTCGACGTCAGCGAACTCCAGAAGGCGAACCCGGGATCTCTGAAGGTCTATCTATCGGCTGAATTATAATCAACTCTAAAATGGAGTCTAATGAGGGGCGGAACCAGCCTTTCTGATTGGCAATTTGCGAATTAACATTTAGCATCCGATCTTCCGTTAATTGAATTCGGCGGCGCCATCGTTCCTTCATAAATATCCGGATTTTCCGACCGCCCACCGGTTGTCAGGGTACGGCCGCCGAACTACCGGGATCCATCCTATTGACACTTTGACAGATTTGTAGTGCAATTGCGTGAGTAACCCATCGGGCCGTTAATGCCTCTCGTGATCACGTGGTGATTAATTGAAAGTGAGAGGTTTCGAGTTCCCGATCGATCTGTATTCTGAACGCGAAGAGGACGGAGAGCAGTTCAGAACCTATTTGACGTTGTGGTCAGCCTCATTATTTCACCTGGGTCGAGGGAGATCAGCGTTCTCTTTGATGTTACTCGGCTAGCCGGATTAATGAAGGATGGTGTGGCGGCTAACACTTATAGGTGCGGAGAAACGTTGTGAAAGTATGGATTTTTCTTTAATGAACTTTTATTTTCCAACAGGTGGTTCCAGGAAAATAAAACCCAAGAATAAATCCATATTAAAAATGACAAACAACAAAAATTTACCACCAACAAAATAAGAAAAAACATTACCAATTTCCTTCAAAAAGGGAGCCCCTATGGAGTGAAGAGGATCATTATGTAAGTCACATCTGCTGGCTAGGCAATCGACTATTCTGCACATAAACTTAATCGGTGAACTAAACCTATATCTTCTCACCCTTCAGTAGAATACAGCATTACTCCTTTAACCGTATTGAGGTATCAAAAAATATTTATAGATCTCCATGTAATCTACTATCCATTCAATTGTTGGACAACTTCTAGATGCCTTAATGATGTAATCTTTATATATAAAAATGAATTGCTGTGTGTTGAGTACGCTAAAACGGATGGACCAGTTCGTCTAATTTTAGTCTTGACTTATCTATTCGTGGTGATTGACAGGATGGCCTATGAGGCCATCCTCAAAATATCTAGAGAAGGCGCAGGTAATGACAGAATTAGGTGTCAGAGAGTCTGGAGCTCTCTGAAGTATGTATGTATGTATGTATTTTCCATACATTCTAGGTTTCAGTGAAACCCCTCAGAAGCTACTTAAAGCTTGTGCGAGTTAGAATGATGGGTGTGTTCTGTGTAGGCTTTGTTACTGTGTCCCGACGCCACCTTAGGCACAGCACTGTTAATTGTTTACCCAACAGTGAATGGTTCGGCGCGCTCTCTGAGTAACTACATCTGATCTGCGAACCTTCCTAGTGAGGTAATAGTCAAGAAAGTAAGTTCTGAGAAATACTTCAGTACGATGCTATGCAAAAAAGAGGAATGGGAGCGGGAATACACCGACCAAAATTTCAAAGAAAATACTATTAAATGGTATACAGATGGTTCTAAAACCAACACGGGAGCTGGCGCTGGGGTTCACGGGGTCAAAGCCAAGTGTGCACTATCGTTAGGCTCCTGTATGAGTGTTCTGCAAGCAGAAATATTAGCAATCGAAAGATGTCTAGATATTAATCTAGAGAGAAATAGCTATTCACTCAGATGGTCAAGTTGCTATTAAAGCACTGAACTCCTATGTCATCGACTCAAAATCGGCATTGAAATGCCGGAGCAAACTTAATGAGGTGGGAAAGAAAAATAAGTTTTTTCAATCTGGGTTCCGAGTCATTCGGGAATTACAGGTAACGAAGAAGTCAATGAACTTGACAGAGTGGGTGCTCGAAAACCACTCACTGGCCAAAACCTTTCTGTGGTATAGGAAAATGTACATATCAGAAGGAGTTTCTGGAGAAGGAGAAAACTGAAAGAGAAACACTCTGGCAGAATCTCCCAGGGTTGGATCACTCCAAAAAGTTCCTTCGGAATTTTGAAACTACAAGATCCCAAAAATATTTGGATCTCAGTAAAAACCAACTACAACTCCTCACTGGCTTTCTTCCAGGGCATTGTCGCCTCAGAAAACATTTGCTGAGAATGGACGTATCGGACACTGACGAGTGTAGATTCTGTGGGGAGGAGGAAGAAACTCCCATTCACCTTATCACTAATTGCTTTGGCATTGTAAGCCAAAGGAAACAATGCTTTGGTCAAGAGACCTGTAGGAGTGAGGAATTAGCCTCACTGAAGCCTTCCGAGATATTCGATTTCATAAGATCTCTGGGACTGGAAGGCGAGCTGTAAAGCTTTGTCAGGAGACACAATAGACCATCAGGTCGCAGTGGACTGTAACCCCTTTTGAACTATTAACAACAAGCTCATACCGGCGGCTCTGCTCGCATTATATTTCAATTTAAAACAGTACTGACAGGTCCGCAACCACAAATACATAACCTCGTATAGAAGGAGAGACAGCACGTGTATACATGACAAAACGATGTAGCGTATAAATTCAATGATTTCTTGCTCAAATTCAAACTCGTTCAACCTATTGTAACTTTCAAAGTATCCATTAGAAAACTATACTGTAAGAAGCATTTTTCATCAGGAACATTCATTTTTATATTGATTCATTCCATGCCAGTCAAATGCCCTCTTTAAATTGACCATTATTTTGGATTGAATTGAAAATCGTGGGTTGTCTTCGACAGTTAGACATATGCCGTCGCAGACTTTTTTACAGAACCTTTCGAGCACTACAAAATTGTTGTTTCTTTATCTCTTATAGTTTACGCAGCGTCGCCAGTAAAGGCCGGAAAATAACCGGATTTTTCATGAAAACTCGACATTTTTTCTTATTTCTTCCTTATATAAGGATGAGCCCTACATTAAAACCTCCCAAAAATAATTCCCTACAATAAAGTGAAAATTTTATCAAAATAGGTCATCTAGTTCCTGAGTCCATAGAGGACAAACAAACACACGGACATTCACATTTATAATATTAGTATGGACTAGTAGGGATGGTATGGATTAACTACCTATTCGTGGAATATATACAAACGCAAGGTATTTAATATGGTTTTTCCTTTGAAATTGAGATGATCGATTATCATTGCTTTTCGATGATTATCGATGTTTGAAAATTAAACTTCGATGTTCTAAAATTGATTTTCTCGATTTAAAGAATTTTTTCAAGTGAGGACGCGCAGTTTGTACAAAACACCAATGTTATCAATTAATAATAAAAAATTAATTAATACCTCGATAAACATCGAGTATCATGTTCGGTTATCTATATAATTATCAGCTTCGGTGATCATTTGTGAAAGTGACATTTCAAGTTAGGTCCTTTTTTTGCAGTTGATCTTTTGTGATAGAGACAACTTACCTCAAAGTGTGCGAGAACTTTTTTGTCAACTTGGTTAATTTCAATTTACGATGCCGAGAAGAAGAAGACCTGACATAGGAAGTCATTTAAGTGTAGGGAGAGC
This sequence comes from Hippodamia convergens, assembly GCA_038502775.1. Taxonomy (NCBI): domain Eukaryota; kingdom Metazoa; phylum Arthropoda; class Insecta; order Coleoptera; family Coccinellidae; genus Hippodamia; species Hippodamia convergens. Next base: position 123,282,379 of record CM076607.1, read on the forward strand.
TACATATCGTGCTAACCGCACCGATGGCTAGACAGAGATACATATTTCAAGAAAATAGTCGAATTGCTTTGTCACAATTGCGGATTGGGCTTTTTAGTAAGTGACACCGAAATGAATAGGATTAGAATGCAACGAGTTCGTACACATCTAACAGAACAACAGCGTGCATGACATAATGAAATTTTATATAAAATATATTTGAAACAAATAAAAAAAATAGTTTATCTGAAAGCTTTGAATTAAAAACCAGAGTATTTCTTTTTGTTTGTTTTAAATATATTTTATACAAAAGTTAATCATATTCATTTATTGATGAGGTCTTCTGGGTCACCAAAAAAAAAAACAAAAAACTTGAAATCTGACTATCAGGAAGAATCACCAAAGTGAAGAAAGTTTTCGTACACGTATAGGGGGTACCGTCACACACAAAGATAGAAAGATGAACTCTTTGTTATAAGAGGAATCGATCGACATAAAGGAACAACATGTTTGTTGGTTGTCAAATTTCAAATATTATGTTCGACTTCAGAAATTTAATTTGTGACAAAATATAATAATTATGAATCTGATTAGTAATAATCTGCTTTTTTATTTATCAATTGAGCAGTACGAAGTCTGCCGGGTCCGCTAGTCCTCTATAACGTCTTCTAGTTCAATGAAAGTGATATCAATAACTAGATTCATGAACCAAAGGATTGTTGACTTCATCGACATATACATATGTATACATCGGAACTTTGCTTCTGTCAACTTAAATCTGCTGAATGCCTTGATCGCCTCAATGAAGAAATGATGTTTTTGTTCATTCGAGGGGGAAACCAACAATAGTAATTTTTGGTACACTGGTTGAGTCATGACCGAATAATTCAGAAAATCTAATGGTTCTTTCCCTAACTCTGTTGAAAAGAAATACTTCGTTTTTGTAGCCACTTCTTACTCCACTTTTTACGCATTCTCCTTTTTCTTCTTAGTAACAATCGTCCGACCTTCTCGAACCCATGGATGGAATCGAAGGATTGAATAATTCAACACAGTTAAATATGACGATTATCACTGACAGTTGAGACAGTTTTAACTGTCAATTTCAATTGTTCATATTTCTCAGTTAAACTGTACAGTTGAAAAAATCAAGTTGAACTGAGACTGAAATAACCACTCAGTTTCAACTGTTCAGTTAAAACGTGATTGGCCGGCTTTAGCTGCGTGATTATGAACAGGCAGCTGAATCCATCTACTGAAAGTATAACTCTTGAAGATGCCAGTCACTCGATCTGGCTAAACGCCAAGAATGAATCTACGACGACGGCCGAAATGCTCGTAAAAGCAAGTAACAACAACCCCAATCATATTTTCCATTCATCTATTTATAAATCAATACGCTCTCAATACCTGCGACTAAAGTACGTGAATATCACAGTCACAGTCACTCATTTGTATGAATAGAACCCCCATCACTTTGCCTCTTATTAGCAAAACGCGAATGGTGAAATACAACCATTATCAAGCTTCCTCTGAGTTATGTAGCCAATTAAAAAATGTTATGCAGAACCAAGTTTATGAGCCTCAAACAGCAAATTCTCATTAATTGAGTATGTTCGGAGGCCATTATCACATTGCAATAAATCGAACATCAGCTTTGATAGCTAATTTTGTTTGTTATTGAAAAACAAACGCTGTCTCTCATCATGAAATACAGTTCAGTAGTTTAATCATCCGGAGAAATTCAATCAACAGAACCCATAATTCACAGATTGGCCAGATCCGCACTTAGTTTCGCCGAGATTATCTGCGACTCGTTACAGGTATGCGTGTAAGTGTGCAATAAAGAGGGGGCTGAAATTGCTTTACACGGGAATATTTTAACGTGAATATCTAATCACTTAATGGAGCAACTTTTCGAATTGCTAATGAGAGTAGCAGATTATAGAATAGAGCAGCATGATGCGTTTTCAACGTTACGGAGAATATTTTATCACTAGTGGCTGGCATCTTCGCCATTTGTTATTCTTTTGTTTCGTTTTCAATGACGTCTGGTCAGTTTCGATATAGGAGAGTTAAAGTTTCCTCGTGATATTTTGGTAATTGTATTGATTTTATTTTGAATTTTATACTCATGAAATCTAATGGTCTGACATCTTTAATGTTTGAGTTTCGTGTATACAGCATGTCCTCATCCTTGTTATTGAACTGAAAATTCGAAAAAAAAACAGACGCATTTTGAAATTCATATGTCTATCATGCTATATACTCAAACATACAGTGATGGTACACGATAACAATAATTCCTGATTTGTTCGATTTCCATAGTACGAAGGTTTTTATGAATAGTTTGCCTTCTAATTGAATCAAATCCAACATACATCCAATCTAAACTTGGTAATTAGATGCAGAATTCTGGAGATTGGAAATTTGGTCCCACCCGAGAGGTTTATCGTCTAAAATGTAGAATTCGAGTTTGTATGTCGATCATCAAATATTTTTTTGTACAATTTGAACTCGTCATTTAATTAATGAGTTCAGATAAACGTGATACTTATAAACACATCTGAAATCAAACAGGTGAATGGCTATATTATCCACAGCTGTGATGAAGAATATCTTTCGGACTTATTTCAGAGATGTATACAGAACCCATTGTGCAGATGATTAACAATAACCCTTTTCAGAGTACGTCCCTGCACGCACCACTATTAGAGAGTCAGCGCGAGCTTAACAGGTCAACTTAGTCACTAATTAACAGAACTCTCTGATTTACTATCTTGTTTGTCCCATAATAATACTATGGTAATTTACAGGTTCTCTTCGTTAAAATAACTAGACGTAAGAGCGAGTACATTCCCCGTTACAATAAATCCTTCTTTCTCGGTAAAGAGCCATGACTAGCGGATTCCTCATCTCTGTTTTGGCGGAATTAAAATGTCAGTGGACGCAGACACGTCTCTTATTACGGAGCTGAAGAAAATTCTAGCTCCCGACTTATTTGTGTCATTTTATTGTCAGGTAGCGGCTACCTTAAACAGCTGGTGACTATGGTTTATTGCAGGAATTCAGCTTTGGCGCGGTGCTCAGCGTAAGTGAAAGCATCAGAAGTCGATCGTTAGCAAGAAGGAAGGTGAACCATTTGAACATCGTTGCCTTGCTAATATGCAGCTTTGTTCGAGCTACTTGGTATTCTGAGGCAGTCTCGACATACATTGAGGATAACTGCGCTGATTTTGAAGGATTCAGTTGCAGGTAAACACAAGTTATAACAGCCTTCGAAAACTATTGAGAAAACGAGCTACGGTACATATTTTGATGCCAACGCATTTCAATCCCTTATAACAATATAAGTGCAAATGTATTGTAGCTTCACACTCAAACTCCTATGAAATATGGATGCTCGAAAGCTGAACAGTAATATAGCCTGAGCAGGGTGCAGCAAAGGTATGAGATCGGTGTGAAGGGTTCACACGGTATCGAAAGCATCAAATTCAATGAGCGCTTGCTAATTCGCTCGGTATGGCGCTCCTGAGCATATCAAGACAGTAGCAAACGCTCATTGAAAAAGGCTTGCGATAAGCTTTGGGTACCGAGTATACTAATCTAACCGATACTTTACCGTTGCAGCACCGCGCGTCAGGAAGCGGCCAGAAGGATATTCTGTACCATGGTGTGTCGTGGAACGGTGTAATTGTTCATGTGATTGTGCTGTGTCATGTTGACTGATAACCCGAAAACAATCAACCAAAAAATTTTTAGTGTAGGCCAATGATATCTACGTGCGAATATTTATCAAGAACAGTCTTCATATTGAGAAAATATCCGAAAAAATTTCAAAATCATCCTGTTACTTCCAACTTCGAACATATACCCTTAGAGAATAGCGAATTTGGAATGCATTGTACTTCAAGAAAGATTATTTAATTGAATTGGATTATTGAGCATGAAAACATTGGAACAACCTGATTGTTACATTCACTGTTATCCAAAGCAAAGAGCATATAGCGTTGAAGAATATTCAAAGTATTTTGAAATATTGGTCGACAAATTGGAGACTATAATGGAGAACCCTATAGTTGAGTAGAAAAGATCTTCAATTAAAGTCGAGAAGAGCAAGAATAAAATTGGATTTAGAACCTTTCTCAACTTACCAATATGATTCTTCTGAGCTTTTAGTCTTGGAATGTATTTTAGTGAACCATATTTTGTTATACGATTTGATTAAGATGTCTAAGTACTGGTGTACGCACTCGTCACTTTTTGAATGGAATGATATTGAATCAATGACTATGTTATGTGATTAATTTCCAACTTTTCACCGTACTGGGGCCGAAAGCCCGAAACAGCTGTCTACGGTTCATTTTCGTCTCAGAGGGTTATGTCCGTTTAATCTTTTCCATGTATTTCACCGATCCTTCATTATTCATTATATTTATATTCCTGGACTCGAATGTCTAGGAATATTAACATTTAAACATTTTCGAAGTCAGGTTGGTGGTTCTTAGTTAAAGCATGTAGGTACTATTAATGCACATGCATCCTGTTTAGTTCTTATGTTACTCTCATGAAGGGAAATTCTTTGTTTCAATTTTGTCGAGGTTTGTCCGATGTAACATTCTTCACAGTTTATGCAGTCCATTTAATAAATAACAGCTTTATTCAAGGGGATAATTTTGTCTTTGACATTAAAACTGTAGGATTCCTATTCACAAATATCAAAGACAAAATTATCCCCTTGAATAAAGCTGATGTTATTTATTAAATGGACTGCATGAACTGTGAAGAATGTTACATCGGACAAACTTCGACAAAATTGAAACAAAGAATTTCTCTTCATAAGAGCAACATAAGAACTAAAAAGGATGCATGTGCATTAATAGTACATGCTTTAACTAACAACCACCAACCTGACTTCGAAAATGTTTAAATTTTAGACACAGAGGAAAACATGAAAAAAAGAACATTTCTTGAAATGGTAAGAATATCCTAAAACAAAAATGCAATCAACTCCAAAAAAGATATTTCCGGACTTAGTTTGATTTTTTCATACCTAATAGAGATGGATTCCGTGAAATATAAACCACCTGATCATTATAATGAGAGAAATTTGTCTGACACTTTCACCTAGTCATAATAAAAAAATCGACATTGTAAGTTCCTGACAAAAGTCAAATATTCTTTCGATAATTTTCTTCCTTTGTGTTTGATGTCTCCATTCATAATTCAAAATATCTCGGATTGAAATCACAATTTCGTAAGTAGCATTTTATATTTTTACCATGTGATGTTATATCCCACTATAAATATCAATTCATATTCACAATTCAGCAACGATTTTCTTCATATCAGGTACGTGTGTGTGTGTGTAAGAAATATATAGTCATGAAGTAGAAAAGTTGCAAATGATTTATTTTCACTGAAAAATGCAACGGAACAGAGAGTATAGGTAGAGTAAAAATTCAGTTGGAAAAAGGATTGGATTCAACAAAACTTCCTCCTCTGAGCTTTTGAAAAATCATTTTCTTTTTTCAGAAACAGGAAGGTCTAGTGAGTTTCTGAATTATGACAAATAACAAATTGCCAGTCAGGATCATCTTGATATCACGAATACGAAAAATCCGAGGATATAAAAATGCTAAGTGCGTGTACAAAATTTATTTTCAAGCTGTGTTATAATGTTTTTCAGCATACTCATAGTTATTGACGACTAACGCTATACAATCTGTTGGTTGTAACTTGACAAACTACGTCTTCAAGCTCGAGTGTCGTATAGGGAAAACAAACACCGAAACACCCTGCACTTTATAGCCAAATCCCCTAGACTATGATGGGTAAACATAAATATTTGCAGAGGAAAGTTCCTGCTTCGAACACACTGGTTTCCATCAGGTCTTCCCAGCAGCGTTCCAACTAATGTGCTCGATAGATCAAGATAAAAGCACGGATGAAGATAGCAATTTGCTTTTTGTACGTTCACAGCATTCTCTGTTTTATTTTTTGGGGGTGTGATATTCAAGGTTTGTCACCCTTCAGACCTATATATTTCTGCTGCGATCGGGGATTATATCAGATTTTGGTCGCTAAGTGCATGTACCCTCTGAAAAATTTCCACGGCACATGGGTCTTCACTCACCTCTAAATAACAAAATTAATTAAACTTGTACGGTAAGAAGGCGAAGAAGAAATAATATGTATTTCGTACTTTCATTCAGGTAATATTGAATAAGAGAAAAATATAAATTGAAGGAGTAATATTAGAATCCTTGCAGGATTAATGGTTTAAACGAAGAGCAATATGAATCCGAGTATCAATCGAAAGTCACAACATATTTCTCCACATATTTTGTCAAACGAATAAATATAATATCCGAAAAGTCAAAATTGTTTTCGTCGACACATTCGTCATAAGAGTGAAGATATTAATGGGTACCCATATACTTCATGATACTGTCATGGAGGAATGTAGAGTAATAAGAGTTAGAAATTACATTTTATTATAATATGTTATAAAGATTTCGAGTATAATAATAATAATAATTCATGATTCGTATTCATAAGAAATGGGTACATAATGAAAATCATTAGAAGAAAATTGGTTATTTCAACTACATCTTGGTGAGGGAAGAACTAAACAGATTTTCTTCAATCAAATATTCGAAAAATATACAGAGATGGAACTGAGAATAATTATATCAGGTTTTTACACTTAATATCCTTTTTGGCATCACTAGAAATGAAGTCAACAAAAAATCTGAAACACCATTCTGGCCTGCATGTTTCGTATTGTTAAATAGGTTGGTAGTTGTGTATCTAGAATACATGGATGTTCCCTTGAGATTTGTGCTTTTCTATGATATGTTGCACATCGAGAGCTGTAAAACTTTGCATACAAATGATTTTTTTTTTCCAGTTATAAGGGGAACTTGAATATAATAGTACATACGAAGTATAATCCCCCAGATGATTTCTACAAAATTATTGTATTAATTTTTAATGAAACTTTGATCACAATTTGATAGATGTGAATAGCTCTAGAATCTCCACTCTTCTCGGGATTGAAGCTCTGAGTTCCTCTTTCAAATAGAAGCAATTTTTCAGAGCAGTACACTCCGTATGTCTCTGAAATATAACAGAAAAGAATTCCGACTTCCTATAATAACCCCGGAGAGTTCTTTTCCAGATGAACATGGGGCGTTACAGCAAGAAACTAGTTTGCTGGAAGACAAAAGGAGCCAAAGCTTCAGCAGCTGCCTTTGATTTAGGCACGTTTGTATTGTTTCCGCAGACAAATGAACGGCGCCCGGAAACTCGTAGTCGTTTCTATGACGACGGCCTGGTATTCTTCGATTTTGATTTATATCTCTTCTATCTTGTCGGGCTCGGGAATAAGAGTGTGTTTTATTCGCAGGATTCCAGGAAATATGGGATACATCGTTCTAGGTTCGTTCTGTTTATATCGGTTCGAATCCAGTGAACAAACAGAAGATTCGGTCATTCAGAGAAAAAAATGGAATTTCTACCAATACATTTTTCAATATTCTTTCCTGAAAAATATATGAAGAAATCTTTTAACTGGGAAATTCGAGTTGAAGTTAGGAAGATATCACAATCCTTGTAAGTGAAACAAAATATCTAACTGAATGACATAATTTGTTTCAGAGTAAGAAATCAGTTGATGAAAACTGACTCAATAACTCATGGCATTCCTGCCATGGTTGAATCACTGTCTGATTTGACGATAACCCTGATTGTTCGAATTTCAATATGTTTTTCTATGTGACATGTTCTTTCGAGCATTTAGGCCGTCGTCGTAGATTAGTTCTCGACGTTTCGCCAATTCGAGTGTCTGGCATCTTCAGGAGTTATATTTCAGGAGATGTTCTCACTGGACTGAACTGCCTGAGTGTGACGACGGCCTAAATGCTCGAAAGAACATGTCACATTGAACGATGGCCGCGAAAGCCTCAACCAATTCATGTATTTCTATGTTTTAAAAAACGAGTTTCTAGAAAACAGTTTTGGTTTTTAACTGCGAATTCACATTGCTTGACTGAAGACTTGCAGTGATTTTAGTCAAGTCAATCAATTCATTGTAGAGTACATGGAATGAGAGATAATGTTTGACTCCAAGACTTTGTTCATTCAAAACTGTTATCTGACAGAAACAATAATTCAACAATTATTAGGTACAGAGCATCTACAAATATTTCAACAAAATTCAGAAGTTCTCCTTTTCAATCTTTCAAGAATAATTTCAAGTTTGCAGTTCATGGAGGATTTTTTTGTCAATCAAGTAAATTCAGATTGGTTCCATGATTGAGCGTTATTCACTCAGAAGGAACATTTAAGAATAACCTGGGCGATACCAGTATTCTATTCATCATCACCCCATCACGCTGATCCTGTAGAGAACACAAATTGGTGGAGCTACGGTCTTCGATAGAAAATTGAGTTTGATTGAAATCCCGTTCTCTTCTTGATGTATAACTTATGATCAGAATTAATTATAGTTATAAGTGTGGAAACCCATTTTTCTTGTTACCAAATAACTCGATTTATGTCTGAAAATATTTTGTTCATATTCCGTCAACTGTTGAATTGAATTGAATGATTTCGAGGCTATCTTAGTATCAAAAAATTCAACTCATTCAACCTTTAATCGAAGATAATTGTATTATGCTTATAACTTGTTATTCAACACAATTGTTTGATAAGCTTCAGACATTAAGTTACCTCTACTGTTGTCTGCATGAGTATTAAATTTTGAATGAACAGGTATTACAAAAATTTTTGAGTTTAGGCCATTCCTAGGTTTACTAGGAGGGGAAAAATTAACCCCACCTGAACGAACAATTTAAAAATCTTGTTCCACTTGAAATTATTATTGAAATAAATGATCTTCAATTCTATAGCCTGGAGGGCACGTCCCAGTGAGCGTTCTATGTGTATTAACATTCGTTTGTTTTTTTGATACCTATATTTCTAAAAGGATGGATTTCAGAATGTTGGGACTATACACAAGGGCTATGAATTTGGCAAAAGAGGGTTCATTAATTCTTGATGGCTTTCGAGACACACGTCATCGACAGTTGATACCTTATGATTTCTTCAAACATTTTACTACAGCGTCTCACACAATCCTTCCTAAGAGTCATTAGAGTCTGAGTTGAACGACTTTCAATTGCCTCAAATTGATTTGATCTCCAACTGCTCATAAACTAGGGAACTTCTTTGATTTATACTCAATCACGATGTTCTCTCAGTAAGGATATTATTTCAATATATGAATGCATTGTAAAATGCACGGAATAATTGATTTAATGAAACAATAATAGAATTCAAAAATTTACTTTTCTTGCGGCCAGTCATTTCCAAATTTGAAGTGTAATTTTATCTATTTATAATTTTTGAATTGAGTACATCAAATTCCAGGAAAATTGTATTTTTCTGATAACTTCCAAAGAATTAAAAAAATGAGAAATATGTTATTCCTCTCATGGGATTAACTGCGAATATATGGAAAATATTTACCTCGATTTTCTAACGTTTTGTTATTTTATAATTTTGCATGGAATCAAAATATCAAAAAGATTAATTTCCAATTCCTGAATCAATTTATTGCAGTTGAAAAGCTCTCAGAAAACTGGAATCTTTCCCCTTAAGTGATTGTCCTCGCATTTGCCTTAATGTCGGTTATTACAATAATTATGCGTACACACCCACCTGAGTCAATTTTTCTGAATGACACCTTGCATTTAATGTAGCACTTACATAGTTCTGAACGTGAAGATTAATAACCCCGAATCCCATAATTTGGGAATGACTTTGAACTTCTGAGAGGGGACCCTCCCAAGGGACTGATTAGCCACTTATCCTTAATCATTTCGGCAATATTCCCGCTCAACTAATAAAGTTATTGTATGCGTACCTGCGGGTTATATTTGAATAAGTCGGAATCTGAATGCTCGACTCGACTAACTTTGGTCGTTTAAGGAACAAAGGGGACGGTTTGCGAGGTCAGCATCCAGTTTTGCAGATTTATGGGATTCATTTGTCATTACATTGAGTGATAAATGGGATTCATTTGTTAAGGGAACGGAAATTCAGAATTTTCCTGTACAATTTTTGGGACCATTTATGAATTGAATGTATCTATCGAGAAATTAACAATAACTTTCCGAAGAGTATCGATCAAATTTGATTTAGGATTGTTTCCAATTCTAAAGTCTTACCATTTCGGTATTAGCGAAATTGGTATGATGACTGAGTCAGAGTGTTTTGGATAATTCATATGATTGACTTTTCTGGTTGAGAAATATATCACAGAAGCAGAAACGTTTTGTACCAAGAAAGTCCAAGCCGATTTGTTAAAATGTAATTTTGGGACATCCCTTCTTCGAAATTAAATAAACTCAAAAATCGACACGAAGTGTGATAATTCCGCTATTCCCCGCAACTAGGTTTACGTTTTGTATAAATTTTATAATAGTGACATTTTTCCAATTAGAATACGGATTATATTTTCCATTTGTTTGGATATCAACATAAAGTCAATGTTGCGAAAGTCATAGCAATGACTGTATACAGGATGAGTCTTAAATGTTTACCAAGATTTGGGGCAGTGATAGTACATTGAAAAATAATTAAAGTTTGATAAATAAACTCATGGCCCAAAGTGCATATTCAGGGAGATAAATATTCATAAATTCTCCGCATAACTTCTAAACGGTCTATGCCACCAGATGTACCTAAATTTCGTTTATGTTAATAAGACATATTATATTAAAATACTTCTATATTTCTGATATTGTTTTAAAGGGTGTTTTCAGAAGACGAGACATAATTTTTTTGGTTTTTCGTTGTATGTATTCGTTTTCGTCGAGGTTGTCGTGAAAAAAATAGAAACATTCGATGGAACGAAGAAAGTTAGATGAAAAGATACTCTTGTCCAAATACATGATATTTGTGTTTTTGAAGCCACATGATGTCAGCAGTATCATTCATCGCAAGATTCGTTGGTACCGAAATTTGAGCAATCTCTGAAAACACCCTTTTTAACAATTTCAGAAATGTTTGGTTTTTTGCAATATGGAAATGTATATTATATTAAACAGAATACTTGTTACCAAAATGTAATTATATTGTAAATGGGCAGAAAGACCTCGGTCGTTAGCCTATTGGTATACCCAATAAATATTATTATTATTATCAGAAATTGAGAAGTGTATCAAAACAATGGATTTTAACAACATACATAATATGCAAGAAATTTCAATCTGGTGGCATTCACCAGAGTTATGTGGAGATTTTTTTTTTATTTTTATCAACTTTGAAAGGATATATCTCCCTCAATATGAATTTTGGGCCATGATTTCATTTCGAGGTTTATTTATCGAACTATACCTATTCTTCAATGTTCTAACACCTTCAAAAAGAAATATGAATACCTTTTCGAACCGAGATCGTAAAAGCAACACAGTCAATATTTCTTATGCATACTTTAATTGATATTATTTTTTTGCTGTTCAATGATAACGCGCGTATCCCAAAACAAAGTACCATTGCGAAGATTATATAGAAGAAAGACAGGAAACGAAACTACTACGTTTACGTCAGCTTCATCTAGTTATACCGAAGTCGTTTAAAAGATATCTGAATGTGCCAGATATGAATATGCTGAATATGATGATTAAGAAACACGTGGTGTAGCTCAGTGCTGAGAGCGGTTGACTTTCGTTCGATTCCGGGCTAGAGGAGTAACTTTTTGGTTTTGTCGCACAAGATTATATTTTCTTGGCTCGACAAAGTCGACATTGGATATCAGTAAGCATGATTTCAGGGCCATATAAACTTTCAGAAAAAAAAATGGAAAATCGTAGTTGGTTTTTAACAGTACTGATATATGCACGTTTCTTATCCTTATGGATATGGAGCACAACAGTAGATACGACAGTGAGGAAACCGACAGTGCACCAAAACTGCCGTCACTTCCAAGTGTACCAGTCTTTGCCATTTGTTAACATGAGGAATGATATCCATCAAAATTTTTACACATTGCACTACCGGGATGTTTTAGTAGTATCTCTCAGATATGAATCGACCTGTATTGTGATGTTGAGGCAACTTCTAGTGGCACAAATCAAACAATTTAATCGAATGACATATTTTTACCAGTACTCCGCAACGGGTGATGAATGAAATTATTACTAACGAAATAATTTGTCGAAGTGGTACCATTGATGACAAATAATTTCAAAGCAATAATAACACCACCACAATATGGCGATAAAAAACAAGTACAAATACCTATAATATCACTTGAATTAGACAAGATCTTTGTGATTTTTGATGTGAGCGCAACCGAGGGCGCAACTTAGCAGCTCTAAAAAACAGATCCTTGGAGCAAAACATCAGACCTACATGGAAATTGTTTTATTGAATTTCATACTCCAAGATGCAATGATATAAACTGATAACACCCTGACTCAATTTTCAGCATGAAAGAAAAAATTTCAATCTAAATTCCAGAAAATGTTCGATCATGAGCTCACGCCGAATTATTTCCCCACCCTGTAAAAATACCAATTCATGATATGAATGAGCCACGAATTCTTAATAAGTCCAATTTCTCTTCAGCAAGGAGAATTCGATCTCGAGATAACACAAATTAAATTCCTCGACTCCATACCGCCTTCTATTCAATAACAATGCGGCCTCTAAAATTCATCTAAACAGAATTAGGGGCCTCAGCGTAAATGGGAAATAAATCTCAGCATACGGTTTCTACCGAGATAATCGTATACTTATTGTATTAAATGCCGCCGCCATCTTAAGTAAGGAACTAACTTGGCGGCATTTAACAAGACGTTAGAAGTGGTTACCAGCGCATTCATAGTGGGCTGATAGGCTCAAGGGCTTCTCGAACATAGCCCGTTAGTTATAGCGAAGATTACGACCATATCAGGTTGGAAAAGTTGTGTTTATTCATTAAATGATGTGGTATATTATAATTCTGCGTATTTATGGATGAGATGAAATTATTGTATTTCAATAGGCTCTTTGTGAGTTAACGAAACACTACGTGAATACTAATATTTGAGAAAAAGACTAGTGTGGCTTCAACTTCGACCAAAAATATATTCATGTGGTACAATTAAATATGAAGTTTTGTCATTCGATCATGCAAAAATTCGTAGGTCCGTAATATGATAAATAAAACGGGGAAATATTATATCGACAGGATACAGAATAACTTCAACCATCAACTTATGGTTGATGGTACCTTACCTGCCGAAGGTTCACGGAAAAAGAATAGAAGGGTTCAAAAATATGGATTCATGAAAAATATATTGCTTTCTGCTTTATAAATCTAAAATCTTATCAACGCAGCAGTTGAAAAGAACAGCTTTGGCAGAGATGAATAAATTTTTTTAATTTCGCGGAATTGCTCTTTTATTTGCCTAGTTTTTTGAACAACCAAGAAGAGTGCAATTGTGGGGAAACCGTAGATGAGTCGACAATTTGGGAGGAATCTGTTATATTCACATTTGAAGGCAATAAAACAGAATTCAAATTTCGAATTAGTTATTTTCAGATCTGGCAATAAGACGTATGCAAGCAATTAATTAATACTTTTGTTTAAATATTGAGGTGCATCGTATACCTACTTGAATACTTGGACTAATTGGTCACCCAAATAGTCAACAGCCCGCTAATTTCGGATGGCAGGAAGTGCTTGAAACATGGGGAACAAATTAAGAATTTCTTGAACTGGCCGCAGTATAAGAAGCACATCTTATAATAATAATTATAATAATAAATGTTTATTGACAAATATGGTACAACTCACAATACAACTTGTTTCCTCTTTTGTATCAACAAACATAAAAGCCCACAAAAGGAATAAGTGAGACTTATGTCCCTTGTTCGTGAGTCTCTATTCTACCAACTAAAAAAAAAACAAGTTCTATAATAAAAGTAAGAAAAAAAACATTACAGCATGACCTCAATAACGGTTTTCCCAAGCAATGTTCAAAGAAAAATTTACCCTTATATGAAATTGTTTCTATTCACAACCTTTTGAGCAGAGTCTCTTGTCCAATTTTCCACCCAAAATCTAAGTTGTCTCCGGTAGGGAGTCATTGATTGTATCTCCCTGATTTTCGCTGGTAATAAATTGTAGAGCAATGGTCCCAAGTAAGTGAATGATCTTAACCCCACAGTCTTCTTTACATTCGGCAGTATACCATTTCTCTCTACTCTCATACAATAATGCGAACGTGAGCTGGTTAGTGGTTGTTTGAATTCATAAAAAATTAAAAGGGAACGCGCAAAAAGCTGTCTTATGGTAAAAACACCCGATAAATTATATAGTTGTTCTGTTGGGTAGCGTAAGTTTTTCCTGTACATGATTTTCAGTATCCACTTTTGCAAAGTTTCTATTTTTTTATAGTAGCAATCTGCCATTCCTCCCCATACCAAGACACAATACGAAAGATGAGGTTCCACCAGACCTTGATATAGTTTTTCAGTTCTGTTTTCCCACAAATATCCCTCCATAACTTAAATTTGTACAACATAGATCTTAGTTTTTTAACGGTATTCTCAGAGTGCTGCTTCCACCTCAAGTGGTCGTCTATTATTATTCCCAGATATTTTATATATACTTCCCTCTCTATTTGTAGTATGTTGCCCAAATAAGTTATTTTTATGCTCCGATATTCCGGCATTTTAGCTTCAGAGCTTGTAAAAGGGATGAACTTTGTTTTCTTGATATTAATTTTGAGTCTTTTGTAATTGAAAAACTGTATGAGTTTTAGAAATTCACCCTCTACTTTATCCTTCAAAGTGCCCCAATCAGAATCCTTGAAAAACAAGCAGGTGTCATCCGCAAAGGCCACTATTTCCGAATCCAATCCTACCGAGAATATGTCATTAATATATAAGAGAAAGAGGAGAGGACCAAGAACAGTACCCTGCGGGACACCGCATGTTACTGACCGCTTCTCTCTAATCGTCTCTCCCAATCTCACCACCTGCGACCTGTTTTCCAAATAACTTGTCATAAGCTTGTTCGCTATCCCTTTAAAACCCAGTCTCTCTAAAGTATTGAGCAAATGTTCGTGGTTGATAGTATCAAACGCCTTTTCAAGATCAATCAACATGCAGACTGCAGGAATACTGCTGTCCACTGCCCCAGAGACAAGATTCACCAGTTTTGCGACGGCATCTTCAGTTGACCTATTTTTCCTAAAACCGTACTGGTGGTCTGAAAGAAGGTTGTGTTTTTCATAGATTTTTGCAAAAGTTGAAATAAGAGATATAGGTCTATAGTTCGATACTTCTAGCTTATCTGATGATTTATGTAATGGTGTTATTATGGCGTTTTTCAGGATAGTGGGAAAAACCCCAGTTGTTATGCTTTTATTTATAAGATACCCAAGTGGGTATCTTATATGCATCTTATATGCGTTCGTCCGACAATAATTCGATATAAAAAGGCAGGACGCTCCATTCCAAGTAAAATGTTTTCGAAACCATATCAGACATCTCAGTTTGTCTTGCTACGTAGTGCCCAATGCCTGTTTTCCAACACAATTATACATAAACACAAGAGGCCACCTGGTCAACAGACACAGAACCCGATATTTTTGGAAAATAAAATATGTGAAGTCAATGTTCTTGCTTAATTCTAATTATACTCAGTGATACTTGAAGCATAACATCAAGAAGGAGGAAGTTCGAGTAATTCATTTTTTCAACAGAATAACCAAATTTAAAGAAAGCTGTGATTACGATAGCAACGTTTCAGTCCTCATTAACAGGTATTTTTTTATTTTGTTTGCCACGAATTTATTTCATCAAACCTGAATAGTACAGAAGTTGTTATCAGATATTGCCCGGCTAGCGACTTGTGTTGAACCATAGTTAAGCTTAACATGTTCGAAGATACTGAAATCATCAAAACGAAACCGAACGATTTCTGAAAAAAGGTATATTTGGTCCCTTTAAGATTTTGGTTAGTCTTTTCCGAGGTACTTTTGGGCCATCGATCTGCTCTACGGAACCGACCGTTTCGTTACCCATATCATTGCTTTGTTGAGGAAAGAAGACCTGATATCAATTATTCATAAGAAAAAAATTGTTAATTTCTTTCTCAATAGAGCACCCACTCAAGCTGAAATATAACAAACTATTGAAATGAACAGCTTTGGAAGAGATGAATAAATTTTCGAAATTCAAGATAAGGTACAGCTGCAGAAAAATGTCTCTAGAGTTAATGCCTTTTTCACTAGCCAAAAAGGAATAAACGACAATAGATTTCCTGGAAACCCTAGCTGAAGAGTTTTGTAGACCGCATGTAGTAACCAGGATATGTAAACAGAGGATAACCTTCAAACTTCGAAATTTAGCGGCGGACATATTTAATTTTGAGTTTTCCCATCCACTTAAGTCTCAGCCACATTCAGGAACTTCGACAAAACAAGATGTGCTATCATTATGGTCATTCGAAAACAGGAATGAAGGTCAAACACTTGGCAAACATTGGCAAAGAATGTGCGATGAGTGTGTGCCCCTTATGGAAAAATACCAAATAGAATACCTGAGTTGAAAAATAAGTCATAGAAAATTGTTATTTCGAAATATTTTGAAATAAAATGTGGAAATATCGACTTTTCTTGTTAATGCCTTGCAAGAAATCGAGTCATATTGAGCCAACGTAGGTAGAACTTACGTCACAAAATTCTTGTGTAGGAATTAAAAGTTGAATACGAAATTTTCAAATCTTTTATATCTTCCCTTCTTATTTGTAACTACTATTCCATGATGAAATTTTTAATAATTTTCAGCCTACTAGGAATTGAATTAGTCTTATTCAAAATATATTTTGAATTACGCATACGCAATTTTATGAAATTGCGTATTATCGGAAGTAATTGCACAAGTGTATCAAAATTACCGATAATTTTGCATGACAGCGTGTTGTCTAAAAACTGCATGAGTTCATTCTCATTTTTGGACCACCAAAGGTGGTGGTGCAGTTTTTCAAAGACAACACGCTGGAATGCAGAATTATCAGGTCATCTTGATGCACGAGTGTAATTCGGGTGAATATTTCCCGAAGTTGCTATGGATACGAGCAGTGCAATTATCGCAGGAATCTTTCGCTCCCTACAATGCAATTATCGGAAGTAATTGCACAAGTGCATCAAAATTACCGATAATTTTGCATGACAGCGTGTTGTCAAAAAACCGCATGAGTTCATTTTCATTTTTGGAGAAAGAGCCCGACACCGAAGGTGGAGGGCTCTTTCTCCAAAAATGAAAATGACCGAATGCAGTTTTTCAAAGACAACACGCTGGAATGCAGAATTATCAGGTCATTTTGATGCACGAGTGTAATTCAGGGGAATATTTCCCGAAATTGCTATGGATACCAGCGGTGCAATTATCGCAGGGATCTTTCGCTCTCTACAATGCAATTATCGCTGTAATTTTCGATAATTGCATTCTATCAACATGAAGTTTTTGACAGGAGGGAAATATTCGCTGTAATTTTCGATAATTGCATTCTATCAACATGAAGTTTTTGACAGGAGGGAAATATTCGCTGTAATTTTCGATAACTGCATTCTCTTTACACGAAGTTTTTGACAGGAGGGAAATATTCCACATAAGCTGCAACACACTCTGAACATATTCTTGATCGTTAACAGCCAAGAACTGAAAGTTTCAATATATTTGGCATTCTTTGTAAATATCTTATCAATATCGTCTGTGAGTGACCCTACATGTTGACAGTTCTTCGATACCAATGTCCAAATGAATTCTGAAATCTACGCGATCAGCTCCGTCAGCTTTCGAATTAATCATTGATGTTGAAACTCACCCAATTAGATACATCAATATCATCACAAGAAAAGGTACCTGAAACAAAAAGAATTATTAGAGTTATTCCATTTTTTTTTAATTCGAAGACTTCATTTCGAAACAAAAATTTGAATATTACATTCTCATTTGGAAATAGTTCTTCAATTATTTGCCACAAAAATGACTTATTCGTTGAAAAGGACATAAAAATTCTGGAGTTTTCTTTTCTCTGTTAGAAACTCGTTAGGTAGAAAGGCAAATTGCATAAAGTGCTCAAGTTTTGAAACAAATTTTAATCAGTAGGATTTCACATTTATCATTTTGTCCTCAACAGAAATATGTTTTCTGTACAAATTTATTTTACATTCTTCAAAATGAAAGGTTATTTTCATTACATTGCGCGGTCCTTGGAGAGCTCTATAAAAAAGTTAGTACTGCCTACCACTACATTTTACGTTTTCTTCTTAATTAGTAGTATCCCCATAAACAATTCTAAGGGTTCTCCACAATGTACAGTGATGAATTACCAATAATTTTTTTCCATGAGTCATAAATATTTGAGAATTTTTTTCGTGTTGGGATTGCTCCATCTTTCACCATCAAAAAAACAATAAAAAAGTTCAATTCCCCAATTCATGACTACTTTTAATTCTCATTCTATTGGTGTTTCTCGTAAATGAAAATTCTGAAACAGTATTTATTTAACTCGTTATTTCCTAGAATTTCTACTGAGGAACAGCAATGTTCTTGAGGGTATCGTTAATTTCCCAGTGAGTGATTTTATTCCGTAAAACTTGTAATACTTATGGCAGAGAAGCTAAAGAAACTCTAAACCACCACCCAGGAGCAGAAAAATTCCTCCTGAATTCTTTCGAGAATAAAAGACAATTCTGAATAAAATCCCTGGCTGCTCTTAGCGAGAATTCGAGAGTGTGGTCACAAAAAGTCGAGTTCAAACTGCAATAATTACAGTTTAACCGTTCTCTAAGAAACGCTGTTCTCCAGCTCGACGCAAATTCAATTTCCGACTGTTAATTAGTTGTAATTAGAGTGCAATCCTTGCAGTCGTGAAATGAAATCGACCCCGAAACCACACTACCGGGATTCCAAAGTTAATTAATGCCGAATATACCGCGACATCTAGCGTTTTTTGATTTCGCGGAATTGCCCCTTTATTTGCCTAGTTCCCTGAACACCAAGAAGAGTGGGTGGAGAAACCGTGGATGACTCTACAATTTGGGAGGAATCTGTTATATTCACATTTGAAGGCAATAAAACAGAACTCAAATTTCGAATTAGTTATTTTCAGATCTGGCAATTAGACGTATGCAAGCAATTAACTAATACATTTGTTTGAATATTGAGGTGCATCCTATACCTACTCGAATACTTGGACTACTTGGTCATCCAAATAGTCAGATGGCAGGAAGAGCTTGGAACATGGGGAACAAATTAAGAATTTCTTGAACTGGCGACAGGATTCCTGAAAGAAGCACATCTAATATGCGTTCGTCCGGCAATAATTCGATTTAAAAAGGCGGGACGCTCCATCTCGAGTAAAATGTTTTCGAAATCATATCAGACATCTCAGTTTTCTTGATACGTAGTGCCAAATTCCTGTTTTTCAACACAAACATATCTTTTACCTAAACATAAGGTCAACTGGCACAGAACCCGATTTTTTTGGAAAATAAAATAGGTGAAGTCAATGTTCTTGCCTAATTCTAATTATACTCAGTGATACTTGAAGAATAACATCAAGAAGGAGGAAGTTCGAGTCATTCATTTCTTCAACAGAATAACCAAATTTGAAGAAAGCTGTTATTACGATAGCAACGTTTCAGTCCTCATCAACATCAACAGGCATTTTGTTTTTCACAAAATCATTTCATCAAACCTGAATAGAACAGTAGTTGTTATCAAGGTACGATTCCACCAAAATCGTGTGCGGCACAATTGTTCACGAACATTTTGTGCAGTACTTCAGCTGTGCGCGTACAAGCTGTTAACATATTTAGCGACCGTTTCCACCGACAGAGCTGTGCGTAACTTTTGTACGCGCACAGTGCAGCACACAGTGTGCACGAACAGGATCTCACTGTTCTCTCTCAGTGTTTCGCTTTCCTTCAACCGTTGAATATGGGGGATCAAGAAAACGTGGTGCTTTGTGCTACAGCGTGTGTAGGGGTATACACTTTGCTTAAAAAAAAATAAGAAAGAAACATAGATGTTTCCTTTTTGCAACATCGTAATGAAGAGATGAATCGATTTGTGGAATGATGATGAAAATAGCGTGCGAACAGTTTGAGTTCCTGATTAATGCTGTTAGTCCTTTGATTGCTAAACGGGATACAAACTACTTTCTCTCCTATACTGAGCCAAAATAATCTTCCACTTCCGCAAAATCTCGGTCGAGTCACAATTAAATTTTTTCGCCAACTCCTCAGTTGAGTCGTGTTTTTTATTTCTGTTCTTGTAATCTCCATGATTACAATCCCACAGAACGGTATAAAGTTCAATTTCTTCGATAAATTCGATTATTTTCCAGTTATTCCACTCCATGTTAGCGCGAACAAATAGATGTTTTCGCTACCGTAGCGGAAGCAAGAATGAGTTCGCTGAAACATATGTGTGTGCATCGACCCGAGTCCACCGGTAGAAACTGTGCGCGAACAAAAGTATGCAACTGTACGTGCGAACTTTTCAACAGATTCGCGCACTTTTGTTGCTGTTCGCTTGGTCGAGTCCACCGCAACGAACATTTGTGCGGCACACTGTGCGCAACAGTGCCGCACAGTGCAGCACTCCGGTGGAATCGCTACTTTAGATATTGCCCGGCTAGCGACTTGTGTTGAACCATAGTTAAGCTCAACATGTTCGGGATTATCAAAACGATACCGATTCTGAAAAAAGGTATATTTGGTCCTTTACGATTTTGTATAGTCCTTTCCGAGGTCCTTTTGCGCCATCGTTCTAATTAAACTGGAATGACAGCTAACTGGCTCTACTCTACGATATCGGCCGTTTCGTTACCCATATCATTGCTTTGTTGAGGAAAGAAGACCTGATATCAATTATTCATGAGGAAAGAATTGCTAATTTCTTCCTCAATACTTGATTTTCAGAATAAGTCGGTACAAATGAACATGTGCATAGCACAATATACTGCAGCCCTTGAAATCCACTTTTCAAAAAGTACTGGGCTGATCAAGTAAATATCTTGAAAAACGTTTGACATAAAAAAAAACATATAGCAGCTCTACCCTAGCTCAATTCAGCTGGAAAATCTTCTCGAAAATCGAACCAACTCCACACCCCGTTTGCATTGTAGCTACATATACTATTACGAGACAAATCATGGAAACGGCGCAAAAAGCAGTATTTTGAACATCTAGTGATAAGTCAAAGACTGTTAAACGGCAATTTAAAAAAAATTATACTCTCGTTCATATTCATCTAAGAAAGTATTCTAGTGAATTTTTCTAATACCTACTTAAAGATGAGGTTAAAGAGTTTTGATGAAATACTTCTAATAATATGAATCAAAAAGTCAATAAAGTTCTAAAAAATGTTTCAAATGCACACAAAGAACGTTCCGGATTCGGCAGCCACTAGATAGCGATTGAATTGTCGCAAGTTTGACTCATTGCAATTTGGGACGATTGCGTTGCTTCAAAAAAGGGCATGCTTTCATATATTTAGTCGCAGCGGTTATTTGATCATATACAGAGTATCCCACAATTAGACCTACAAACTTCTAGTAGATATTCTAGACATTATTTTAGACACTTTCTACCGAAATCATATGATACAAAAATGCTTCGTTAAGGAGCTAGATAGAGCCCTGTGAAGATGACTTCCTTGAACACATTTTCTAATAACAAAAATGCACATCGAATGAGGAATGTTCATATTTTTCAATTCCTACATATTCCTATTCTCCGTAGAAAATGAAAATATTTTGTCCAAAAATTATTTGAATACTTCAAATAGCGCCCGAGATATCGAGTTATAAACATGAGTTTCCGAGACTGGCGATGAATCCGTGTGACGTCACTTTACCTCCAACAACTAGCGAGGTTCAGTACGTTAGTACGTAGCCGCGTTCAATATAAGGGCCTTTCGTCTCACGGAGTGCAATGCGCGAATGTAGTATGACGTCATATCGCCGCGAGGAATTGAATATTCACGGGGTTGTAAAATCCGAACTACTAGGTCTTTTCGACTGAAACAAAAACTAGTGATTTCATGTACATATACGTTATACTGTGACGAAGTTTCGATCGATTTTGCATACCGGTGAATATTCCTCATTGTTCGAGTGCAGTTTTTTCATTTCAATCATGAGCGTATCATTTTGGGATGGCGAAGGTTATTTTTAGTCCCAAATTTCATATATATATATATATATATATATATATATATATATATATATATTTATATAAGCGAGGATCCTACAGCTTCTGCCGCATCTCGCATTTCGATCTCCATACTTGTCGATTCCTCCAATCATCCTCATGAATTGCTCTATCCCTCATAATTTCAAAAACATTCTTCAACCAAGTTGTAGCAGGTCTTCCTCGTTTTTGTTTTCTGTTTATATTGTACTGGAATGCTCGTTTCGGCCATCTATTATCATCCATTCGTTGCACGTGACCATACCATATCAACTGTCGGGTTTCTATTCTTTCGGATGTTCTTAGTATTCTATTTGTCCTTCGTCTTATTTCATCATTCGTTATATGTTCAATTCTGGATATTCGACATGACCTCCTCAAATAATCCATTTCAACGGTATCTATGTTTTCTTTTATTTTCTTGGTCATTTGCCAACACTCCGAACCATAAGTTAGAATAGGTTCTACTATGGATTTGTACAAGGTTAATTTGTTCTTTAAAGAGATTTGATTAGAACAAAGAAGTGAATTCAGTATCTTAACACTTTTCTGACCTTGTTGAATTTTGTGTTTAATATCCCTCTTTGTTGTTCCTTCGTTTGAAATTATACTGCCAAGGTATTTATATTGTTCACATTTATTTAACATTCTTATTTCCAAATCCGGGTCTTCATACCTCTCATTATTTTGATTTTTTTCTTGACTCTTGTATGACATCGCCCAGTTGCACCGGTTCTGGGAAAAATTCATTCGAAATTTTCTCGTCGTTCACTACTCAATGATCTTTATGTAAAGAATCCTAATGTTGGTGAAACATCGATTTCTTCTACTTGATTTCAATGGTTTTATGAAAGATTCGCCTCATAAAAAAGTTTATTAATTAATTTTTCAAGGCTCTAGGTCCTTAACGAAGCATTTTTGCATTTTATTATTTCGGTCGAAAGAAACACAAATTTTGTCTAGAACATACACAAGAAGTTAGTCGGTCCAATTATGGGGCACCCTGGATGCGTGAATTCGTATTTAAGAGTGCGTTTCATTTTCGTGACTGAACGATCGTGGCTAAGTTCGATCGTCCATCTAATTTCATCAATACCTGTACAATACGTGTAAAAGAGTACCCATATCCAGCTAACGGGTTCGTTGAACACATCATTTTTTTTTCTGAAAATTTCTGAGAATATTCCATTATTCATGTGAGACATTGCTGAAAAACTAAGATCACAGATTAATTTTTTTTTATGTCACTTAAATTCCTGGGGGGTTGAAGTTTTTTTTCTATTTACCGAAAAACTATCATTCCAGATTTTCATGATAAAACATTTTTCGGAGAAAGTGTATCAAGCAAACTATCAATGATTTTTTGTGGATTTACAACCACGAATATTCGCATAACTTCAAGAAAAACCTCCTACACGAAACCCAGTATAAATAAGATCGGAAAGTTATTTAGTAAGAAGATTGATTAAATAGATTTCTGCAGTGTTGGGGTGTTGAGCTAGTTCGCCTCTTCGTGGTGCACCCTGGATAAAGCTAAATAAACTAGTACATTCTGGCGGTTAGACAATCCTAGGATCTTCTGACCACAAAGCACTCACTCAATTGCCATATGATAAATGTGTAGTATTTTGTCTGGCTCCCATATTCTAGACACGTGATTCCTTCCTGTAATGATTAAAAAAATTAGCCAGCTCTATCGCCCGCAGAATGAGGTATTCCGATTTTATCGATGCAGGCAACGATATATCTATATAAGCTGACAGATATCAACTTACTTGAAAAGCACAACTTTTTCGATACCCTACCGGTTTCTGAAGAATATAACGATTTAACAATAGTTGACGTTCCAGGCTGACCGTGTACCACAACAAGAACCGACAGGTGCTTTCCAACTAATTAGCAGAAAAACAAGAATCTGAAAGGAGCAACTGCGAGGTACCTAACAGACACATGGCCAATTATGCGCTGCCCTCAATTCCATTTATCGAAAATTCAACTATTCACTGCCTCCAGATGAAGTACTTCCCCATGAAACCAGTGTAAAGTTGATAGCGGGCTTCATCATCATGACATTCTTCAAAAATCTTTCTTCTGGTATGCATATACTTAGATGAAAAACAGTTACCTACCTCATATTGGCTTCCAAATGACAAAGTGGAGCATCTTAAATTTTGAAAATTTGAGGTAACCCAACTTTACGAACCATCTCACCTGCCTCGGTAATTCCACAATGTTAAGGAATTAGAAGTGTTGAAGAAAAAAATCAAAAAAGACGTTTATGTACCACATAAACTGCAATTGGAGCATTTAAGGAATCAATTTCAAAACAGGCATTAAAATAATGAGAATTTGTTTTCAATATTTTTCATTTTTCTCAAACCTCGTCTGAACCCATCAGTCTCACGGTTAAGCACATATCGCAAGATATGTTCACAGAATTGGTTGAAATTTTTTTGATAGTATGAAAAGATATACTTTATCAAATGCATCACTCAAAATTCTTATCCGGAAATTAAAAAAAATATATATATTTGATGTGGGATAAAGTCGAGAGTGAAACGGAAGAACACTGCGTTTGAACGGTCAAGGGTGTACAGCATCGGTCATATTTTTTTTGTTAATATGAAAAGATGAACTCTATCAAATGCTTTACTCGAAATTCTTAGCCGGACATCCGAAACACAAAAAAAAAACATTTGATGCGGGATAGAGTCGAGAGTGAAAAGGAAGAACACTGCGTTCGATCCTTGGAGCTATGGGTCAAGGGTTCACAGACTTGGTTATAGTTTTTTCTGATAGTATGAAAAGAGATACTCTATCAAATGCATTCATCAAAATTCTTGACCGGATATCCCAAACGTAAGTCAATTCGGCCAAGCATAGATCGAGTTTGATTCGTGTTGAAATAACATGATGGAATATCTGATTTTATTCGACTTAATATTTCTCAAAGCAAAAATTACCAAACTATATTGAGAGAAGTTTCAGATACAACATCTGTAAATTGTACAACATGATACCCAATGAAATAAAACAACTTGGAGATTGCAAATTCAAAAATGAAATCAGGGAATACTTGCTTAGTTCTCTTTAATCTCCGGGAGAGTAAGAAAAAGAAAGAATATGTTGTTATTTCATACTTTGTTATTGTTTAAGTTAGATTGCACACAGTGTGTTCATTATTATAATTTTTTTTCTTATGTCACAACAAGGGTTAAGTGGTAGAACACCCATGGGTGAACTTCCCCTTGAGATTTCTGTTAAAGAAATAAAGGCCTTATTATTATTATTATTATTATGGAAGTATTCCATTAATTTCAATAAAGTTTTCACGAATTAGAGAAAATAACGTATGATACTCGTACAGAATATTCATTCTAGCACCCGTTCGTTTTGAACTAGTGAAAGAATATCAGTGCATTCTGCCTCTTTTATTGTAAATGTCTTATTTACGTTAGCTTGATTACTCTCAAGGGGAACGGAACCATGTTAAAATTATTCATTTGAAGGTACCTGTTCATTGGAATTCATTCTAATTGAGTCAAGAAGCTAAGTTTTCACTAAGTAATCGGCACTTATTAAAAGTATAATGGAATGTGGTTATAAATCTCCGCAACGACTGCAAACCCAACTACTTAATTCAGGCCTGTTTCACATATTCCTGAAATGTCCGCCCTTTGTTAGAAACGGTTTTATTAATATGGAATATCCTTGCGTATTCATTTCCATTCATTAGTTGAGTCCACTTAATTGGCTCCCGCTGTATAGCGTTCGCAACGAAGTCAATTAAATCATTATATACCATACCTAAGTCGTAGCCCGAACTGAGTTTTTATATCTGGTTTTTCGTTCGATGGAATCGATAATATGCATTTCTCCGTCTGTTTTGAAATTATGATTGAAATTGAGATTGCTAATGTAAATGGAAAAACGTCATGGATTTGATGGAGACGGATGAAATGATGGAATAAGTTAGTTTTTGCGTATTATGTCTGAAGGTATGGAAATGATTTTTCCATTGTCTTCCACTAATAGAAGTGAAGTCCAATTCATTGTAGAAATATTTCCACCCGAAGATTATGAGTACTTACTGCAAAGCTTGAATAAAAATATGACATTTTTTTGCACAATCCTCCAATCCTTCTTATGCGCATCTCAAGTAGACATTAACTTGTTACAAACGCCATTCACAGAATGAAAAAATATTCGGACGTTTTCGAGAAAATTGGGGTTACCAAGATAAATGAATCACCCTGTACATCACTGAAACTGCAAGCGCTGCTCGAGGGTGAACGCACCTACATCGGCATCGGACAGATGGTACGCAACGAAAAAAAAATACTTTCCAATGAAAGTGAATGGAGCATGGATCTAGCAGGAAATTGAATGATCAAAAAACAATTGCCTAGTCACAGTCAATTTTCCTTACGGAAAAATAGTTCACCGTTGCCATGGCAATACTTTTGGGTACAATGTCCGAGAAATGAAACTTTTTCAAGGCAAATCATTTCGAAATTGTTGAGATTTACACTAGTTCTGTTCTACAGAGAAATTCTCGTAGAAATGCGAATGTATTTTATTTTAAGATTTTCTACAGATAATTTTCATAAGATCATTAGGAATTAGTTGTAATTGTTCGATATCGAAATTAAATTTTTAATCAAATTGGATATAAACAATTCCAAAAATTTTTCAATGGATTGAAAATGAAATATCATTGTGCAATTACCGGTTGTGAGTGACTTTTTTATAATGATCGAATTTTTCATACAATGGTTGTGATGGCAGCTCCCAAATACATCGCCATCGCAGCTTTGAACCTACGTAAGTAAAGGTATATTTTTATTCTTCGTATATTGTTAATATTGAACATGAATTGTGAATAAGTTTGAGCTGAAATAAATCTCGCAATTATCAAAATTAAAGGATTTTGTCATGCATAACGTACAAAAATAATTGAAATAAAACCACAAACATTTTCATGTAAAATATTGCCAAGACGAGGTTGCAATTCTATAACATTGTCAAAAAGTTATCAGATCTCATGTAGAGCCAAGCAGCTCACTCTACACTCTTCATGTTCACAAGTCCTTATTTCAGAAACTCTATGCCCGGTCGTCCACTGAAAGCGTTTCCGAGCGTTTTATAGCTCTCGCGAAACGGGCGTAAACGTGCGGCAAGTTGCTACAAATCTCAAGCAATGTATTCCAATGCAGCCGCATCCACTATGAGCGACTTCAAGCGAGCGTATACGAGCGGCTAAAAGCTTCGCCGCCCTTCGAAATTAGAAAATTAGAATAACATAAGAAAAATTGGTAGATCGCGATCATGTCACCTCCAATACCAGCATGTATTGACAAATGTCAAAAGAAAAATCAAAAATACTCAAGATTCCGTAAAGGTCATGATGATAAATTGTCTGAAGAGGGAAGTTTTGTCTCTATGAAGTTTTAACGTTTCTCAAAGACATTCAGAAATGTTCTTTGCTTCTTCCTATAGTAATTGAAAAATCGTTCAGGATATTTTTCCAATCATTGATTGTGGAGATGTTTGAATTCTCCCAACGATTTTGTGACTCTGAAAACTGGGTGCATCCTATAACATCGGGATCTCGGTCAGAACCTCTGTGTTTTTGTCGTCTTTTGACTAAATAACTTGACTCTAGAATGTACAAGTCTTCCGGACTCATAGCATATTGCACTCAATACTGAAAGACTACTAACGTGGTTGTTTTCGAAGACAAACTATGGTCTTTGTAACGGGCAATCGATTATATCACCGAAGAAGCCGCAACTGTCGCCGCTGCCAGTGGACGAACCCTGCAGCCCATTGCCGCTACAAACGCTAGTTTCGCGTGAGCGTGAAGCCGCTTGAATACGTGTAGTTTCGTAACTATAGGAACTATTTTGTAAGTTACTAACAGCGAATGAATTTTTAATCTTACGCGAGAAAGAGAAAAGGCCAAGTCACTTATTTCGACCAAGGCAAAGAGTTGGTGAAATAAGGACTTGTGAAGATGAAGAGTGTAGAGTTGGCAGCTTGGCTCTACATGAGATCTGATAACTTTTTGACAATGTTATGAATGCGGCCTCGCCTTGGCAATATTTTACATGAAAATGTTTTTGGTTGGATTTCTATTCTTTTTGTACGTTACTGATGACAAAATCCTTCAATTTTGTGCATTTTTCCCCAATATATGTCATTTGATCTCTACGTGTGGTGATTCTCACCATTTTTGAATGACCAAGACTGATGAAATGCTGAAATACAGATTTATTTCGTCAATTATTCCAAGAACATAATAACAAACACAACTGAATTGACAAATTCAGATAATTTTTTCTTCGCTTATAAAATTTTGAAAACGTCATAAGTCCATATTTTTTTAGCAACACCAACCTGAATCCTGATTTGATTTTCATTTTTCGCAGTCGCCCTCTATCACAATAATGTTGCCTTACTTTAATAAAAAATCTAAAGCTATGAACTCTGCTACACTTTGGTCTGTGTGCTCAATTCTACGATCTGTATTATCGGTAAGAAACAATATTGATATCAGTCAATATACGAAGTTAATCGTATACCTCAAACGTCAATCTGAAGGATAGGCATAAAATCAAGAAGTGTCACCAAAGAAAAATTGTTCAAATTCGTTTGTGAAGCGACAGATGAAATATTTCGATGTGAAAAAGGTACTCTGTAATTAAAAATATCATAATAGACATGGAAGATAAATATTCGCTTCTTACAGTAGAAATTCCTGACCCAAAAACAAATAAAAAAAAACGCCTCTTTACGGATACTCATAAGAAGGACTCGATTTTTAATCATTCCGATAAATGTTGCGATATGCGTTACTCCATATCGTTTATTTCTATGATGTTGTATTAGAAAATGCTCCAATCAAGTGGTGGAATGAATATATTTAGAAAAATGTGTGCTCTGTGAAATCACCCAGTACTTGAATTCATCAGATTGTATAGAATGAACAGGCCACAGTTTTCGTCATTTCAGTTGATGCAGGATTGGATATCCAACTGACACATCTTCTACAGTGGAGGAATTCATTGAAAAAAATATTTATAATAAAGATGAAATGACACAGAAAATTTTGGTTGTAAAGGTGAATCATCTAAAGTGGAAATCGTTGAAATAGGAATAATAGCAAATCATACAATTCAAAGCATGCCTAGAGACTCTTCACTGTCTAGAATCTAGAATTGTCATGAAAACTTGTAAAGATTTTACTTGTGATTTTCATTCATTAAATTGAGAAAAAACATCTTGTTTGTTATTTATTTCAAGAGAGAACTTACTGTCAATACATGAGGAATCATCCATGAATATCTCAATAATTGTTCTCATCAAAACCAACGCTTCTACCACAAACAATGGGATATTCGATGTTCACCTGCTGAAAACAGGTTCTTCGGTCTGATTTTAATCCGTTGTACGGATACTCAACTGAAGCACCAGGAAATCAACATAAAACACGAATATGATACACAACTGAGGAACCTAGGCTATGGAGTATGAATTCCATATGAAATTGCTGTAGAAGTATAGCCTTCTGAGGATGACAGGAATCCAACGCATGATGTCAAAATATATTCTCTATCTTCGAAAAAACTAAAGCACCAGAGCACCTGACTCTTTTCTACCTATAGGTCATATTATCAATATTGAATGATGAGATTTTAATGTTCACCTCCAATAAAAATTTCTTCTGATAGCAAGATAATTGATTGAGTGATGTTGAATAAACGAATTTCATGATTCAAAATGTTAAGAAATAATTTATCATATTCTCCCACTTCGATATGTGATGTGAGGAATATAATTTCTTCAATGTATCATTATGAATACAGATGTTAGTTTATCTAGGTGCTGTGATGTGATCCTTTCCGAAATTTAAATAATTGATAGATATATTACAGGATGCTGTATCCTATTGATTTGAGTTCTGTAGCATTATTAAATTAATTAAATTAAATTAATCATAAAATTTTTCAATAGAAATTGTGCCATCATACGATTCAGCTATAACATCAATATCATTTTTTACTCTTTTGATATGAATATTTTACTGTTTTTAAACTAAGTTTTGTGAAAACGCAGGGTCCTGATCGACCGTCGAAATAACTAAATCATCAAGCTCAAGCTCAGAAAGAATGAGGCTCAGTTCATATTTAACTGGTTTTTTCTAGCTGCCTCGGATACAATTTATAAAGTCATCTATTCACAAATAATAATGAATGGTTACTTGTGGATCACTCTGTATATCCAACGTCATTCCTTTCAATTTTTTTCGCTATCCTCCAATCCGTCCAAAGAATGGAAAACCCTGTCGAGAATTGATGTATTTGTGTCCCATTCCGGCCGACATTCTTCCAGTATATAATGACAATTCCAGAGAAAAGAAATACCGCCGAATCTCGAAGGCAAATCGGAGGCACGGAGGCATTTACAGAAACTCAATAGGAAAGGGAATCTAAAAACGAGTCAACTGCCGACCAACTTCGATAACAGCCCCGCCAACTCGAAACTTCAGCGTTCCCCGAGGTATGTTTCCATGTTATCAGGGAATAGAATCGGAATTCGAAGAGTTAGAGCCAATTAATAGCTGAATCAATCCACCTTATGTGTCTCCGGATTTCTTCGGTTTTATCGGAGAAAGAACCTACGCAGCACCATAAACAAACACAGTGAGAACGAGGAAGCTGAATAGTGGCAAAAAAGGATGGGTGGTATAGTAGGAATCGATCAATCAAGATTTCGATATGGGATAATTCACATTAATTAAAGTTAAGGAATCTTGGACGGTACCTTTCTGACTGATAAGAATTTACCCCAAACTGGCATTAACTGAAGTTTCTTATAATTCACCATCCTCAGTTTCTTCGAAGGTATTAATATTTGACTGAAAGAACTAAAAGATCATTAAGATAAGATTAGATGATTATCAAGAAACTGACAGTGTAAATCAAATGAACCTGATTTTTTTATATCGTGTTGTGACCATATTGTTTTCATAAATCTCTTGTTCGATTCGTCTCTGACTAATTGTTAAAATTTTTTTCAATTGTTTTATAGTCCTGAAAAAGCAAATATATATTGCGAAACGTTGGCATATTAGCTGTGGATTGTTGATCCATTCCACTCATTTCTAGTTTCTGTTAACCAATATTGATAATATTCAGGCAATCAGAAAAACATCAAAGCTCATTATGTTGTTACATACATTTATAAAAACCCTGTATAAAAGTTCAGATATTTGCATGAATTTGATTTTGAGTGAAAAAAATATACATAGTGTTTCAAAATACGGTGGAGGATAGATAGCAAATTGAAAAATAATAGGGGTTTGTTCAGTAAAGAATTCAAGATATAAGGCGTTGAAAAAGGAAAAAGTATACATATTTTTTACGATTTGGTACTTTAAAAACATCAACATTCAGATTTCTTGGCCAAATAATGTTTGGAGGTTTATAAATATTTATGACAGAAATGTCACAAAATTTGAGAAAAATGAAAAAGCTCCATCAATTTCCCCTTTCCGAATATGTTGAAATTCACGAACTGATAATTTCTCAACATAACAATCGTTATGCATCGTTTTCGAAATATTTTGATTTGAAAATTATGAAGTAATAATCGATGCTGGTATGAAGTAATGATGGATGTATTAATTGAGCAAAAAATCACAAATAAAATAAAGAAAACACTAAAACAATTCAATTAGAGTGGTTGGGCAAAATGTTTTCCGTTTTCATAAATACACAAATCCATTTTTTTTTCTGAAAAATCCATTAATCTTTAAGATATAAGCTATGAGGTCATTGAAGTGACGTTGAATTCTGGTCTTCAATTCTTGAGGTGAATTTACCCTTGTTGCATAGATTTTTTCTTCAAGATAGGACCAAACTCTGTAGAGTTCATCCACGATGTCCT
Organism: Hippodamia convergens; assembly: GCA_038502775.1. Lineage (NCBI taxonomy): Eukaryota > Metazoa > Arthropoda > Insecta > Coleoptera > Coccinellidae > Hippodamia > Hippodamia convergens. The sequence goes on from CM076607.1 coordinate 123,314,580, forward strand.
CGAAACTATTCACTGGTGTGCTTCAACGCCATAAGACCACGACTAGAATGTTTATAACCAAGTTAACAATTGTAGATAACAGTGATTCGGGATTGAACCACTTTCTGTTCGTCGTATTCTGAGATTTCTAATCTAACACAAAAATTTTAAAAAAACTATTGTGGATCATTCAGATGATCTGGAGAGTTGAATTTTGAAGGAATATAATTTCAACTATTTTGAGTTACTGATGCAGTAACGGGTGTAGGGGTTATAGTTTTGACAGAGCAGTTTCGAGGGTAGTTTGAATTTCGAATATTATTGAAGCTATCACTAATCATCCACACGTTCAAATAAATATCGATGAAAATCTATTTTCCGCGGCCAAATTCTGATACCCAAGCCAGATCCTATTCTCACTATCCCTGACAGTCCATTTTAGGAATATCTTCATCTCTTGATTCATTCATCCCGATGTGAATTCAAACAGACACCTCCACCAATGTTGCAACACGGACAGTTAGAAGTTTATATCCTAGTGACAACAGAAGTACCAACATTCGTGTGTATATCGGCATGTTTTATAATCGTGTTTATGTTAACTGCAGGTGCAGCTCGCTATTTGCCTCTCAGTCTCCCTATAAGGAAGTCGTAACGCACTGAAGTTCGTTCTGACGGTTCTTCTGCAAACTTCTCCCATGTTTAATCGTTCGAGATTACCAGTGTCTTCGATCTTTTTTGAGTTACTGTCAACCGGATGTCGACCGTACGTTGGACGGAATTGAAAGAAGAGTCCATGGTTCTACTTATTCAACATTTGTCATGCTTTTCACGTAATTGATTGAAAAGTAAAACCACTCAGGAAAAGCTTTCAGGCAGTAGAACGAAAAAGAAAGAAGCAAGAGTTTCATTGACTAATAGTCGTAAAACGATGTTCAGTTCACAAGATGAAATTATCACCGTCGACTTAAGTTATATTCATCAAAATGGGGCACGGTGATCAAAGAATATTAGGCTCAATATTTGGGATCCACTCTATAGCGATATATTATTTAGATTCCCAGCGATATGAACCAAAATTCAGGAAAAGTGCACCGATTGTTTTCAGGAAGTTTTTGAGGAATATATGAAATGTCATAAAAAGGATAGGAACGAGGCTTGGGACAACAACTGAATTCTCACTGTGAAAGGATTCACTACAGACTGTAAGGTAAAGGTAAGATCAGTTAATTTTCAGAAATAAGGTTGTTACAGAATCTATAAGTAAAAACAATTTAGAACAGTTGCCACATGAACTTGAATTGATATCATCCTCCATCTACCTTAACCCTAGACTTAACGAAACTTCAAGATTGCCTTCAATTTACATCTACAAAGTTAACTCTCAGCTGGAGATCGAAGACCTGCAAGTCATGGAAATATATGACGACCAACGTCCTTGTTATAGTTCAAGTATGATCGCCTACATGATCCCTTCGTGTCATGCAAAAATATTCTCAAGATCCGGTGTACAACGATAAAAATAACCGTTAGTCTGGTCTAGACGTTCTGACAATTTCTAACATCAATTTATTAAACATGGATAAAAAGTATAAAGCCAAATAATTGAAAAGATTCAAGGAGAAATACTCGTGGCAATGAATAATGTTATCGAATCAAGAATATTTGAATGGTTTTGTTCCTGCTATGAAAATTGAGATGTAAAAAAATATGAGTGAGCACTTTGGATGATTTTTGAACTAAAATTGATTCAGATTGCGGAAGTTATCCTGAAATCATAAGTGTTATATCAAAATACATTATTACAATAATTGAATTTTCTCCAATTTTGTGGTAAATCTGTAATTTACGTGAATTTAGCAGTTTCATGGTTATATTCAATCAATATATTTCAATATCTTCGCATCCTGCACGGATTCATTTATTATTTTTCAAATTGATGAAACAGAAAACAAATATTTTTAGGCTTTCACGACCGGATATTCTGACATTAAAAAAGTTTTTCAAGCTTATTGGAATTGCCCATTAAGAATAATTGTCGGTGTCAAAATTCAGCATTCGAGGTACAATCTTAAACCAAGAATCCTCTGCCTACCGCAGTTATAGGCGAAACGTTAGGTGAAATTATTCCTGATGAACTACGGCCCATAAGCCCGGAAGACTCTCCGAATGTCAAACTGAAAACACCACCGCCAATCAGATAGCTCGTGAGTGAGAGAAATACCGACCCTAAATTCTTGTATTTCCGACGTTGATAGCTTTCTTACGTTACCAAGGAGTAATGCACTAAGGGTGATTCAAGCATTTCGTTGTTTTTTGTGTTCAGAAAAATCATTTTTGCTTCTTGTCTTCGTAAAAAGTATTTCTGATACCGATTAAATAAACAGTTTATACTTGTTCTTCAAGTCAACTTCTCAGTGTTGCAGTATCTGATGTTCGGATAGCCCCGATGATTGCCATTCTTCGGAACGAACGGCACTTGAAGAAAAATTTGAAATATCTTGTTTTTATGATACTTATTATTTTCTCTAGAAAGCCAAAGGGGTGTTTCTTATATGAGAAGTCTCAACGAGTTCAATGAATACCATTTCCCAATATTCAAAAGAATTTTCTAGGCACAACTTTTCATTATGATATCAACAACTCCTTCCAAAGAACTCCCTCAAAATATCATAATGGGACCCTCAATAAATCCTCAATTCAATTGAAGACAAAGGAAAAAGTGTATAGAAAAGATACCGAAATTCCTTCTATTCAAAGCACTCGGGCACAATGAAATATTTTTTCTCTATGGCAACCATTTTCGTCTCTGGATCCCCGTGACAACTCTTCTAAAGTTCATCCCCGATGTCCTCAAATCCATTGACGGCTGTGCTCTAACGCCATAAAACCACGACTAGAATGTTTATAAGCAACTTGACAATATGCGCCTGTAGTAAATCGCTAGCAGCTTCAGTCTTTGTTTCGGTATATATAGCCTTGTGATGATGGAATGCATCACCGAATGAGAGACAGGGGAAGAAAAGATGAGTGAATATAAAATGGTCTCGGCTGGACTGAATCGTGGAACAGGACTTTGAAATCGCTTTGGATATCCATTATTACGAATAAAGGGTGGAGAAGTTTATTGTCAGACTATTTTTAGACAGGGAAGGACTAGGGAAATATGTTTGATTATCTAGCACTCTCATGATTAGATTTCCTCCTCTTACTGCTATTCAGTTTTACGTCATCTCACATACAGTTTCAAGAATCGACTTGATCATCACTCTGCTTTATCATGATTAGCACAAGTCATTTCGAACTTTCGTGTATTGCGCAGTTGCAGTGTATTTATTAATATTCTGCTGCCCAAAATTTCACTGTCGTAAATAATGTTGCAGTCCCCATAAACAGAATCCAACTCATCTTTGATTTGCGTAGGTGTATGGCATATCAAGAAAAAATATTTAATGACAGCTCAATACTCAATTTTGTCCATTTCCAAAAAAAATCTCAAATCAACTCACTCAAACGACTGTTACATAAAATCGGCGCGTCCAAAATGGCTAAGACTTAGGTGAGTAACTGCCAATAGATGAACAGAGAAATTCAGGAGGTTTTATTTACGAGTGTTGCCATGATCGCGTTGATTTCGAAAGCTTTCAGACCACCATCGTACTGTTGAATGCTGACTCTGCACCATTTCCCATTGGATTTTTCATTATTATTATGTCTCACTTGGGAAACTCTATGGGAGAGAAATCTCATGTATCTGTGAAAATCTATTTTTTGCTAAAGAAGAATGTATAATAGAATCAAATCGAATACTTTTTGTTTCAACATTTATTGTATTATTTTAGCTCTCGTTTTCATAAGAATATATATATATATATATATATATATATATATATACAGGGTGAGTCGGGAAGAACGGACCAAACTTCAGGTGTGTATTCTGCAGGTCGAAATAATTCCAAAAAACTCATATGTTGTTATCCGATTCTCATTTGTTTTCAAACTATAGGGTAATTAGAATATTTAAATAAGGTCAACCAATATTCAGATCAAGAGTTTCTCGGACTATGGATTGGTCGCTGTGGTCGTATTAGTTGGCCTCCAAGATCTCCAAACCTCACACCATTGAACTATTGTTTTTAGGCTGGTTCAAGAACGAGGTATACAAAGTTAAAGTTGACACCCGGGATGCTCTAATTCGACGCATTAGAAATACGGCATTGCTTTTTGAAGAAAAACACGAATCAATCAGAAAAGCATCGAGAGCCCTTCGCAGACGAATGTGTTTCGAGGTTAATGGCGGGATTTTCGTGCATTTATTAAAATAATGATATGAATGAAATCATTTTAATATAGAAAATTTTGTTTTTCATAAAGACGCTATAGTTTGAGAACAAATGAAAATCGGATAACAACATATGAGTTTTTATCGAGCTATAGAATACACACCTGAAGTTTGGTTCGTTCCTCCCGACTCACCCTGTATATATATATATATATATATATATATATATATATATATATATATTATATATAGATATCGAATATCCAGAGTGGCAGTTCTTACCTTCAATTTGAAATTATTAATTTCAAGGAGAAGGATGTGATAGTAACTACACTTAAATGGTAACTGATCCTTTCCATAACCTTCCCGTAGATCACTCGTTCAATGAGCCTTGGCAGAAATGATCATGAGGGGCATTGAAATTTCGTAACATACTACCAACCGAATATAAAACACAGCAATGAACCGAATATATAAATACATAAATAATCTAGACCGTTCATGTGACGAATAAAAGGATATAATAATTCTGCTTTGTGACATAGGGTGATTGATAGACACATTCACCAAACTTACAATACCATTGGAACGAGTTTTTATGTATATATCTATATATAGACGGTCGTTTCAGATGATGGTAATTGCAAGTCGTCGATTTTCTGAAATATACGTACAAGACAGTACGGTCGATGTTCTATTATACCAGTTCGTGTTTTTGCCCATGATTTACAAAATACTGCCTTCTCTACTGGAAAGACATGAGAAATGGGATCGATTCAGATTTGTCGAAAAAACTTTTCTATAATCTAAACAAGAGGAGGATGAAGGAAATCAGGGAGAAGCGGAAATTTATTGAAGAAAATAATTTCCCAATCTAATTGATATGATAGGAAGTAAAAATATTCAATTCTATGTGATGTATATGAAAGACAACACCCTTAGAATTACAGCAGAAAGTCCTAATTTTTTTTTTATTGCAGGAATTGTATAGAGTCCGAATTGCAACCGAGATTTTTCGTGAATTGTTTTAGTTGAATAATTTTTTCAAATCAATTTTTAATACATTCATGGAAAATAAAAAAGTAGTTTCGTCGTTCACAATGTCAAAGAAAAAGTTTTTTGAGCTCAACATCCGACAAACGCCTCCGTTAGTACTGGTTTTGCATATTTCTGCGCAGCATATGAGCTATTCATGTTTCTTATTCCAGAGTAACCATAGTCTATTAGGAATTATTGCACCTAACTTTTCGCCAACTTCTGAGGTAGGCATCTTCAGAGTATTCTTGTTCTGAGATTGTATCTCCACCGCTGAACTTCTGACAGTGATGCCGATTGTCGGGTTCAATCCAAAGGTGAAAGGGTAATAGCGGGAGAAGATTGTGAGTTCACGTGCGGGATGTTGATTGGCCCGTCGCTCTTACTCAGTTTCGGCTTGATCTTGGTTTTGCCTAAGACTAGCAAACATGCGCTATCCACCAAGCGGAATTCCTCGACTTTGTCTCTGGTAGTTGAACTTTAGCGTAACTAGAGTTGAGTTATGGGTTAGGGTCGAGTTTAGGGTTAATCCCCATCAGGCAAAACAATCTTTCAATTTACAATTTTTTCATAAAGTTGCTTAAAATTTCTCTTGATCAATTGGATTATCTTACGTTTCCAATAACCCTTCTCGTTATGCCTATTGAACGATATAACATAAATTTCTATATAGAAGGAGTATATATTTCTGACAGAATGGGAGCTGATTTCGATGCTCATGAAAATATCATCCACATTCCAACAAACACTCTGTTTATTCCTATCATCATTGGGATCCAATAGAATTGCATTTGCGAACAGTACGTTGTATTGCAATTACTTATATGGTTTTCTCGTCGCCCTCTTCTTCATCCCCACCTCATATTGATTGAATTAAGGGGGAGTGTGATGTTATAAAGGGGCGATATTTATGAGACCCATATGTGAGATAACATAAATTCAGATTAATGTGGCGCTTTCCTTATTCAGTTTGCAAGAAATGCGTTGTTTGGCTCAGATGTCGAATGAAATCCTCTCTGTGGTTAGAGATGATAAGGAGGATGAAAAGAGGGTAACACAAAGGTTTTGGGTATTGATCAATTCAATAAGTGCTTCGAGGGCTGGTTGTTTGACAGTTTTTATCAGATCAAACAGATTAAGCATGGAATTTGTCAAAGAAATATTGAATCGAGGACTTGGAGCTTAGGTTAGTGTAAATATTTTAATTTCAATGGAGGAAAATAATTGTTACGATTGCTCAAAAATACTTTTTACACAATATTGAAATATATAAGGGATGTTCCACTCTCCTCTCGAGTCTTCTATAAGTGAAGAAGTGGCTGGCAGAATATGGAACATTTTGATTTATACATTTTTTCCTTTTTCGCTAACTTTTGGTAAAATCGATAGGTACTTCAACTAAATCGAACTAGTCAGACATATACATACCTACTATACATAATATGTAAGCTTATCTAACAAAGGGTGGTATTCTGCTCTCATCTGTAAACCAATATGTAGCTTTTCATGAGCATATTTATAGGAACATTGCGATTCATAGAGTATATTGAACAGCTCTGAAGCTTATAGAAATCTTTAATGTTTTGAGTAGATACTTCAAATGCGATGGAAAGTCTTTTCAAGAAAGGTAAGGAAGCGCCGGGTAATGGGAGCGATCGGGAAATGGATGCTATGGTGATTAAACGGAATGTAGGCAAATTCATTCAATTGTGAACACAATTATGCCTTCGCCAACTTTCGAAGAACTTCTTATGTTCGGTATCAGCCATGAGTGTCTTGCGTTCAGTCAGGAGGGACATTTGTTTGTTATCGGCTTAGCGCTTATAAGAAACTGTGGATTTCCACCGCCAAGGAAAGCATTATTTTTTTTTCTTATTTGATTTTGTTTGTATTCATCAAATCCGTAGATTAATTTATTTACTAAAACTTTTGGTTCAATGGTGATTGATATTATGGTTACATTATTCATATTATTATTTTGCAAAATGGAAGTCAGCGGGAATTGGGAACCTAGGATCTCGAAAGAGGAAACTTTATGTGCAATTTGTTTTTAGGAGGGAAAAAGTGGGAAGATGTGGTACCAATCCAGAATTTGCGTAGAAAGGGCCCATAGGGAATGTACTGGGAGCTTCTTATATTTGTTTCTCTTATCTGGATCCGTGAGATATGTTCTTTTTCGGAAATTCTGTCTTTAGTTTTTTTGGTATTTCTTAGGAAGTGGATTATTTTATTTTTGTTACAATGAATAGTTCGTAGTTACTAATTGAGATCACATTGGAAGCATTTTCAGTTCAATTTTTGCGCAATAGTTAACATTATGAGTCCCATTTTTATGTGAGCGAGAAATAAACTCCCATAACCCCAACGTTTCGGGTAATGGGAGTTGTTTGATTCTTATTGTGATTAGAACATACATGTATTATTATTCTGAGAGAGAGTTAGAAGAAGGTGAATAAATGTGGTTTTTATGAAGGTTTTTCCTTAGTATAGGTTCGCGTTCCCCTATATTGTACATTTTGAGTTGTGAAGATATAATAAATGGATATTTGTTGTTCACTCTCATTTTTCTTTATTCAACCCATTCATAATTTCAATATAAAAGAGAGTAATAAAGCTTCGTTAGTTGTAAATATAGCAAATTTTGTACTTTTGAACATGCATTCTCTCTCTGGAGGAAATCACAACAGGTGTTCTTGTTCAACACTGAAATAAAAAAAGTGATAAGGAAATAATTTTCACATAACTTAAATATCATTAGAATATAACATATTATAATTAATCATCTTACTATGTCTCAGATTTTTTCCTTTCCTTCATCTATATAACCGAGTGTACAACTATTGAACACAAATTGAAGATGAATATCTACAAAAATAAATACTTGCGATCAAAGATTATAGAATGGGTAGTAGTTTCTACTCTTTAATCTTTGTTTATGGTCATGGGTTATGTTTTTGATGAGTGGTTCAAAAGTACCATTGTGGGTATGATAGGTAGAAAAAAATTCCACAATTGCATTATTTACGAATTTTTCACATACGCCAATCGTACCGTACAGATTCGTATTCTATAAATCAAAAGTAGAAACCGTCTAACTCAACCATATGTAATTAGTAATTTTTCGCACACTACAGTTGCTTCTTCAGTCATTTAGAAAACAACGAATGAACTGAATAGTTCTTCTCCTTTTCAACTGTAGTCTTACAGTTGAAAAGAATGGACACGAACATATGAAAAAAGAAACAAAAAAGTGGAAGTATTAAGGTTCCTACGTAAATCTGTAATTATACATATTGGAGATTATATCTTGAACAGGCATCCAGGAGAATGCGAAGGAAAAGGTCGGAAGAAAATATTATCTCATAGATAGTTCAGGCCGGCACTCTTTTACCACTGGGTAAAACTGCCAAACTGGAGCGCCAAACTATCTCTGAACTCGCCTGACTCGTCGCCAGAGGATGCGCCACTGTGTTATTGAAAACTTAATGAAAAAGACATGGCCGTTGAGCGCTGCCGGGGCAATGCTCACAATATATATTTCATACCGAGTTCCATACCAGCTCGAACCCGCGGCTCCGCTCGCGTAATATTTCAATTTGAAACGGTACTGACAGGTCCGCAACCCCATATTAATAACCTCGTATCGAAGGAGCTACAGGCACGTGACTACGTGACAAAGCGATCTCACGTAGATTCCATAATTTCTTGCTCAAAATCGTATTCGTTCAACTTGCGGAAACTTTTGAAGTATCTATTAGAAAACTATACTGTAAAAGCATTTTTCAGCAGGAATAAATGCCACAGATAACAATCACATTAATTTTTTCATGTATTCATTCCATGCCAGTCGAAAGCCGTCTTCAAATTGAACATTATTTTGAATTGAACTGAAAATGTTGAAAATGATTTTAGTGGGTTGTCCTCAGCAGTTAGACATATACTGTCACGGATTTTTTATAGAACTTTTTGAGCATTATAAAAATGTCTGCGGCTATATTTTTCTATCTCTTATAGTTTACCCAGAGTCAGCCCTAAAAGCCATAAAAAACCCGGTTTGATAACCGACTATTTTTTCCTATTTCCTCGTGAAATAGGAATGAGCCCTACATGAAAACCTTCCAAAAAAATTCTCTACTTCTTAATTGCACTCAAAATGTGTTGCTCTACATAATTTGTTCGATCCTGAACTCATATTATCCGTATACAGATCGTGAAAAATGCTTGAAAAAATGCGCAGTATGGAGGCCGATGCTGACAAAATATAATACTCGACTACACCCTTTGAATACAACATGAACATAGCTTTGAGATCAAGCACGTATTATATTGTGTCGAACTCGAAGTCAAACTTAACTGACTTAAAATCATACAGAGAAAGCGACAGAGAAAGTATAAGAATAAGATCCCTTTATAATCTAGAACTAACTGAAAATACAATAGAAAACGACTCCCACCTGATATTTGCCAATTTCACAACAGGTCTGTGAGGACTCTTGATGACAGTCCCGGTACATTCTCCAAACTCCAAGTAGGCAGAATTTAGACTCTCACCACCACACTCAGATCTTCTCTTATAAGCAGGGCTTTCGTCCACTTTCCTTCCAATGTTATCCGAACTTTTTTTTCCAAATCTACAACTTGGTAATGACACAGAACTAGCACTGAAACTATAGTCGTAACATTTTTTTGAACATTTTTTGCGACACTTTTTCTTCTCATATCTGAGATCTGAGGACGATATAGTCTGGAACAATCGAGGATCCTCATTCGACAAATTATGTGATTTAGGATATACCAGGTCTAAGTTATAGTACTTCATGAAGACCCCCGAGTCGAAAACGTCTTCATAGTCTAAGTTGGTGCTCGGGCTGTAACTGGTATCCATTGAGTTTCTTTTGTGATAATGTTTTCCACTAGGCACTTCATCAGACACGTCAGTATCAGGTGTTTTGTATCCAACAGAAAACTCCTTGATTTCTTCATTTTCGTCTATATCTGACATGAAGTGTTCATTAAAATATAAACTTTGATATTCTGGAGATATTTCGTAAGGTTTTGTCTGGCGGAACTTTTGTTGTAACTCCTTCCTGAGCTCTTCAACCTCTTCTATTTCTTCAGACACTACGGAGTTTCTTGAGAGATACTTGCTCCTAGGTTGAACTTCTTTACTGAATGAATGGTTTGGTGGTAGTTCCATTGGAGGTCTAGCAGGAGGGTCGAATGCCTTATGACGAGTGGGAAGAGGTGACAGACTCAGACATCTATCCCTATAAACGTTGAACCCCGATTTGTCACGTTGAAAGGTTGAAGATCTTGGAAATATAGGCGAACGACCAGCTGTGAAATCCGTCGACCTGGAGCTCAAAATTCTGCGGTACCCACATCCACCTCTGGTCTGGAGATCAAAGCGTGACGTCATCATTATATTGGCCATGGGAGGTGGAGTCGGAAGAGGTATATCTGGTAAGTAATGCGGCGATGGTGGAGCCTCTTTGTCACGGTTACTATTGAATTTTTCGTTTGACTGCATCTCTTAATGATGTTGGATAACTTTTGCAACACCTTTCCCGATGGATTAATCGGCTTATTTCAAAGACGAATATCTTAACGGTCAATGGAGAAAAGACCAATTGATTTCACGAATGCGCGTGAAACGTTCCCGAAGTGAAAAACGCTCTCACGATTATCGTACTGTGATTGTGATGTTTTGTTGTTATAAAGTTATATGGGACTGGAAGTAGACATCGTAAATTTGGAAGTCCTACGAATTCTCACCGTAGAGTGGCACAGTGTGGGGTATATTTACATATACCTATGGTAAATATTTATCAGCCTTATATGTATTTTTCTCGGTACTTTCTCTTTCTTTTGTCACCTGAAAATATGTTCATTTTTGGTCTATCTGTGGATATTCAATACAATACATGACGATTTATGAAAATATTGTGCATCGATAGAATCTACTCGAAAATTTCAGTTTAAAAATTTCCATCATCAGAAGTTGATATGTGGAATAAATCGCCGCACTTCAATAAACGTTCTATGATCGATGATTACAGATAATCTGAATTCAATGGGTACTCGATTCTGCGAACAACAAGAAAAGGAATGAATTTTTGATGATATTTGATTAGAAGAAGTTGAAGAGATATGAGTTTTTCGCTGATCAAGACGGTCTTAAGCCTCCTACCAAATTCACCGAATGAATTATCAGTTTGAAGAATGAATTCTCGTTGACATAGACTAGTCATGAGGAAAAATTTGCAATGATCATGTTATGCAGAAACAAACCAGGTAAAATCTTTCAAGAATAGAATGCTCGATAGAATGTGACTCGTTCAATGGTATGAAGCTCGATATTAATGCGAAATTTTCTAGGTTAGTTCTAGAGCACTAAATTTTGACGAAAGCGTTTCGGAATATCATTCCTTAAATAAATGACATACCAAAACAACTAATCAGCTTCTTATATTTCTCCTCTTTCGTGAATTTACATTTGATACAAATGATTTCAGTGCATATTTGGTTTTACCCTCGGTTTTACCGTCTATTATTTGGGTTCACTACCCGACTGTTTAGGTATATCGTCAATTTAAATAAAAGCGACTGATTTTTTTTTGCTGATAAGGAAGTTGTGCACATTCAAAATCCCGTTCTGAATCTGAGGCAGTCAGAATGAGTGCCATCAATAAACGCCTTTACATTTTCACCGAAAACACTCATTAACGTGGAATGGGACACGTTTTCGTCACCTTGGGAATTGCCTTCCATGTAAGTTGAGATAATGCAAAATGTAAACAATCCAACATTACACACCGTAGAGTATTGGATTATAATTGATGTTTGCCGTCTGCCCACGTGAAATAAAATTTAAATTTTAAACAGGAGGTTTATTGAGATGTATTCAGTGCATTTTTATGCAAATCGGATTTATTGGCCTTTCGGAGAATCGCAACTCATGAGATGGTCATTTCTCACCTACGTAAACTGGAATTGTAATCCATAAAAAGTGGAAACTACAAAGAATTTTCAGAGGAGTGTGAGAGAGAGAATTCAACTTGAATGGGATAGGTACTCTAATAAATGATCTTGGGATCACTTCTACCGATGAAATCCTCATCGGGATGGGATTTTCAGTCCATGAAACTAATATCATTAATTTACATAAAAAAAGTTCTTCAACTAAGAGGATAACGAGGGTCAATGATAAGCAGAAACAAAGATGACACAAATCGAGGATTCAGTTAATAGGAAAACGCTTCACCTTTATGAGGTTTTAACTTGTATTTCCGATAATATATTCCTTCTTGGCCGAAACTTTATGCCACGTTATGTGAAATTAAAAAAAAATCGTCGCTGGATAGACAGTGTGAATTATAAGAAATGCCTATAGGCGGAAATAGTAATTTTTTATAGGGGGCACAAACTTACCGAATTTCCAGATAACTTCAGACAAATTTCTGAATTAAGTGATTTTTAGATAAATTTTGATTAACCTTGGAACTTTGGGGGCGGAGGTCAACCCCCTGACCTCACGCTATTTCCGCCTAAGGAATTACCTAATTTTTGAATTATTTCTCTTAATTATAAGATTTCAAAGTTGATGAAATTTAAAAAAGTCTCCGCATAACCTTAGGAGAACATATCTCCCTTAATATGCATTTTGGTCCATGAGTTCCTCATGAACGGTAATAGGGGGAAAGCAGCCCCATCATAGTTTCATGGCGCCCCTCACCAGAACGAATAGACATGTACCTAAAAATCACTGAATTCTAGAATTTGTCTGCACCAACCTAAGAATTCCTTAAATTGTGCCCCCCCTCACAAAAAATTTCGATTTCCGCCTATGGAGTTCATTCATCAAACCCGAGATCAAACCATACCCTTTTTTTTAAGTTTCCACTATGTAGTGTTAAATTTTTCAAAATGACAATTTTCATTCTCAATATGCTCATGAAATAACAACCATAGAAATAAAGGACATAGTGGAAAGAGTTACGCATAACAAAAATATTCTCAGACTATGTTGACTTCGCGGATACTCGGTGATATTTTTCAATTTTTTCGGCTGGACGCATGGATTTCGATGCAATATTGGCGGCAAGAAAGACGATAAAAAGGGGGAATTAGTAAGGTACCAAAGTGTTTTTCTTATTATTTCATCAAATCGATTTGCACTGATGCTACTTCGATCATCATTATCAGCAATTCAGAAGCAGATTCTGTTTGTTACAAGGGCGTCGCTAGAAATTTTTTCTGGGGGGGGGTAAAAAAACTTAGAATAGAGTTTATTGTCATGATATGTTCCTATGTAATGATTGTACGACTTATATTTCGAAAGTAAATATTTTCCTGGGGGGGGTAATTACCCCCATTACCCCCCGTATCGACGCCAGTGGTTTGTTATCAAATTCGAAATGTATTTAGTATTAAGTCCCCTACTGGTTAGTGAGAATCGAGGTGAGAAATTTGTGGTTAAGAGAAAACTTTGTTCTAGTCTAGTCAGAATTTCTAACCTTCTTAGTTTTCATTTGATTTGATTTTTGTTAACCAAATGATTTGACACAGAAGTGGTTCAAGAATTAGTCATTAGCAGACCGAAATAAATTCAAAATGCATACTCAATTCAAATTCAAATTACAAATTGAAATTGTTTCTGGACTTTCCAATACAAAAGCAATTAAGAGCTGCTTCTTTCCAAGTGGATATTTAACAACCGATTCCCTGATTACGTCCGATAAACCCTTCTGCAGCAGACAGTTTCAGAGGAATGCTTGACCAGATACAGCAAATAATAATTTCATTTGACTGACTTGGCTGCATTTATTTAGAGTAATGTCGCATGACATAAAGTTTCCCTGACGAATCTACTATTGACATAACTATTGGCATAGGTTCAAAATTGAACCTATTTAGTGTCCACGATTGAATAAAACGTATTGTGAGCATAGGAATCATGGAAATATCAAATTCTGATTTTCGTCTTGCGCGAAGAAACAAACGTCATCTCTATGTGAAGTGAAAACTTCAAATAAAAAAATGTAGAGAACGTCATATGAAAAATGTAAACAAAAGTGTTCGACCGCACTCAAAAATGAGTGATAATCAGAAGCTGTATTGATTATTGAATATCCACGTATTGTGTTTACCCCGCACTCATCATCACGTTTCCCGGTTAACACCGCAGCGTTTCGCGCCTTTTTCGCATCACCAGAATCCTTCAAATATACACTGACAATTTCGCAATTGTCAATTAACCGAAACCGAAATCGCGCACAGAATTTCGCAACATATCACACTACCGGTTATGATAAAACTGAATAAGTAACCCACGCTGCAAAGTGATTAGACATTACGAATAAGGGACAACCCCACGTTGTCGGGGGCGCGCGGCGACTAGGAGCCCGAAGGGGTGAAGGGGGTGGCTATGACTAAGCGGCGAGAGAGATCGTTGCACCGGGGGTCGGTTTCGACGGGCTGACACACTCCCCCATTGCTCAGAGCCTGATTCGATCCGGGGAGAACCAAGTTTCAAGGACACTCTCTGATTATGTGCGGCAGGACAGGAGCAAATTTTAGGCAGGTGGTGTGTACTCTTTGGAGGATGCTCGTGTGATAGGGGCTTCAAGCCGCGTTGTTCGATACACCGAAGTGTAGGTTTGAATGTTGAATGGCAGTTGAATTGGGAGAGCAATGGAGTAGGTATGGTTCGGTAAGTACAGGTTTCATTCAATGTTCAACATTTTCCGAATTTTCTCTTGCATCAATATTTTGTAAGGGTCCGTTCAAATATTACATGAGCAGATTTATTACAATCATTCACCCCCCCCCCCATCCTTCTTGTCAGCAAAAGTAAGCAAAGCTTTTACCCTCTCCCCCATGCTTACGTAAACATTTTTCAGATAAAAATATATTTTTGAAAATGAGAAAATAGATTTAGGATAGAGATGAGAAATTTTTATTTAATGAAACGTTAAACCTTGGCTGATGGAATCAACGGTAACACAAATGTTAAGTTGCTTTGCTATGCTTACAACACGTACGTCTACTCGCTATAGAATCCAAACAAAACAATACACTGACGAGAAGAAATTTAGACAAGTGAACAGCGCGCGGTAATTCTCCGAATCAGTTCTAAAGCGAGTGCCTGAATGTATGCGTGCGGGAATCCCCGAAAATGCGTTTCGTTCTCAAGCATAGACAATGTGCAATGTGAGGGTTGCCATTCGTGTAAGAAAGTAAATAACTACCGATGACGTAATCATCGCTAGAGTCCCCTACCCCCCATGTCATCCAAAATAAGCAAAACAAAGAACCCCCCCCATCTCCCATAGTGCTTACATTATACTTGAACGGCCCCTCAGGGTCAACCTGGATTGTGTAAATCTAAATTTATAAACCTAAAGAAGAAGTGTGTCATCAAGAAAATGTCGGAAAACATCAATAGTTTTTAACTGTTTTCATTTTTCAGCATAGACTCTTGGAGGGTCTACTGAAGGAAGAAGATATTCCCACTCATTGAAATATTAGCATACGACTTTTTTCCGAGAAAAAATATTCTTGAAATATCCTAATTTGGTAAACAAAGAAAACACCAAAGGCATGTAAGTGCTTTGGTGAATAAAAGAACCTAGACATCAAGATAGCAGTCTCGATAGCAGTCCTAGGTGATAATACCTTCAGAAATAAAAGGTACCAGAAAAAAACGAATTTCGCGATGATCGTACCAATGATCATCATCAAGTGACAATATCATGGTGATCATAAAATTGTAGCATGATATTTGATATACTACAGATGGGCTAGTGGAAATCTAAATCATGTTGCAGGAGAACGTGCAGTCATTGAACAAGAACTAACGATTCTGACTAATTTGTGCACAAATGTAATGATATTGATATTTGCTATTATAAGATTGTAATAGTATTCTATAGAAATCCATAGTAGGTACCTACGTTGCAGTAAATTAAGACAATATTAGTTTCTTGCTTTTCGATTTACCATTTGTCTTCGACTTTTAGAATGTTTTCGTAGTCCGTATACTTTGTATTTAGAGATATTCAGAATTATTCTACTGCCAATCATCGAATTCATATAAAAAAAACCATACCTACCTGTATCAAAATATCCCTGTTCTGTACATATATACGATTTTTGAACTATAGATTTTTTTTTTCATATCATCAATGACGGTGAATTATGAATGCATATCTCTACAGTCACAAAAGATTTGAATAAACAATAATCCCAATGTTATCTGCTCTAGTTTAGTCTTTCAGTGTTCATGTCATATGATTTTTAGCCCAAGGCCGGAATCAAAAGTCAATATATTAATTTCATTAAAAAGTTTGTTATTCGTTTGATGCTAACTAGGTACTACTGAATAAAAACTTTCTGAAAGAAGAATCGTTTTTTTATTAGTGCCGGCCTTTTATCCCACCACGGGGAACGACGAGTGCAGGACTCATTTAACTCATACTCCTTTATTGTTAGTTGGGGTCTAGAAAAGGCAGACAAGGCAGAAATTGAATATAAGTTTGATTACAAATCAAATAAGCTAGCAGTTATTATAATACATATTCATTCGGGAAGGCTGCAGACATACTTCTGTCTCACTCGTTAAAAATATCATGATAATTATTGATTTTTCAATTCAAAATATGAATATTTCCATGTGAGCTTTCCAATTGAAGGAATTTTTCAGTAAGATATAGTCAGTCATACTCAACACTTGAGCATAACGTATCGAGTAAAAGTGAGTGAGATGAAAGTGAACAGTCGCTATTCTTTAGCAATACTTCCACTTATAGGGACTATGAAAGAGAAGTATCATATATATATATATATATATATATATATATATATATATATATATATATATGGTAGGACTGAAAAGTGTACATCTCCGTTTCTTTCCTTCTACATTCAATGCTTTTAACTTGTAACACTACCTCTGTCCATTCTTCGGAAAAAAACTTCTGCAATGTCCTCCAAAACATTTCTGATGTCATCTAGAAGCTTATAATCCTTCATCTTGTGGCAGATTTCATAGATGTTGAAAAAGTCCGACGTGCGGGATTTCTTCATCTTAATATAAGGGCTACTGTAAATTTAGAAGTGAGGGCCATTTGCTAATGAAAGCCATGAGAACCACAGCACCATTCGAAACCTGATGTCTATTTGGAAAAAAAAATGTTGGTAGTTTTGGTGCTTGTTCTTGCAAAAAGAAAGGTATGATTGCTCCATGGACTCCAAAGGACACTCTGGTTGAGTTCTCCTCTCCTCTTTTTACCCAGAGGTATTATTACACGAATTCATAATATTGAGATAATTATGAGAACTTCAAGATGATGCAGATACGGAAATTCGAAATTGAATATAATTTTGATTCCAAATCAAATAAGCGACAGCAGTTATCACGATATATTCATTCCGGAACGGAATATATGATTAATTTTCCGAGATGAAGTTCATCTTGGTTCTTTGTTGTTTTTTTCTGAAACAGAATATATCAGGTCACAAAACCAGAATCCATTTCATCAGTGTTTTTCTAAAAGTTATTTTTTTCCTAATTATCACTGATAGAAATTAAATTCCACCTTGTTTTGTATTTGTTCGAATTATAGTTCGTGAATGTAAAGCCTTTAGAAATGTGATAGAAATCTTATATTTTCAGTGGAACAACTTTTTTCGGTATTGTTTTTGTAATGACCTTTTCGAATTGTTCGGGAGTTTTCTGAATTAATCATCTAAGGAGGTTGACAATTTGTCACATATGCTACTTTTATCGGCCTACCCAGGTATGTACATCGTAATTGAAGCTCATCGATTTGGTTGAAACATAGAGATAGTATGAGGGCAGATGCGATTTCGTGACTAAAACGGGACCAGGTCCGCCACATTGGTACGACACACTTGTCAAGCGGTCGTTAACCTTGATGTTTCGTGTTCGGTTGTGAGTTTTGTGAAAATCATTTATATTTGAAGGACAATCTTCGTTGAACCAATTCCACAAAATGGTTTCTTATGCTGTGCGAAGTTGCTGTAGCCGGGATGGCGTGGATAAGAAGAAATCATAAGGAATTACATTTCATAGGTTGATGTTGATATCAACAATGTACAGGGTCGGTTTAAGTAGATTTGATGTCTGAGACTAGAGATTCCTTTTTATATTCATTCAGAGGTAAAGGTTCTACAATACCCTCCAGAGGATGTCATCAAAATTTGCTTAAAGACCGAAAAAATCATGAAGTGAGAAATCATTATAGCTGGTCAAAACTGTGTTTCAATTACAAGTATTAATAATAGGATATTTAATGAAGTTGTTTCATCGAACATCTTCTCATTTTTAATTGATCACAATTTTGATCAGCGTTTTTTGGATAATCATCGATTATTATTGATCAAAAGCATAATAATAGTATATTCTAAAACAAGTTGCAGAATGAGCTCCTATTCCAACACGAATGCGAAGTTCGAAAACGAGCGACGAAGGAGCGAGTTTTCGATAGCATGAGTGTTGGAATTGCCTTCTGCAACGAGTATTAGACGATATTTTCTCTATTTCAGTCAAGTTTTGTGAAATACTCTCGAAATTCAAATAAAAATTCAGGTTAGTGACTTTTATATTTCATCTTGGCAGTTGGTGTGACGTACGAAATTTGACAGATTACGGAATTTGAATTGATTTGATTAGAAACTTGATTCTATCGGGGGTCAGTACTGACAACTACAAAACGAAAAATATAACTGAAAACAATGCTGTAATGAGTTTCACAACAGCACTACTTTTAGTACTGTAATGAACTCATTACGATACTGAAATAGAGAAAGAAATATTACAATATAAGAATGATTTCTCTCTTCAAGTATAAAGTTGACAAATCAACTGATATTAGGCACCAAAATAACAAAATTGTACTGTTTAAGGGACAGTAAAACTGTTAATTGAGTAAATTTTTTGTTTGTGAAAGGAGAACTTAGTTATTGAATATGAGAGAATGTTTGGAACATTGAAATATTTCTAAGATTTTATGTAAAAGTTTTCTAGTCATAATATGAATTGGAAATATAATTCTTTTTGAGTAGGTATACATATTTCAATATATATGTGGATTATATAATTTTTTATATTCATTATTTTTATTTTAAAAGAATTTTTTACCTAATACAAAATCTGCACTTTGCCTATTATTATACGAGAACCTTCCATAAGAGAAAGTACTATCTACTCGTGTATATATCCTTCAAACCAAAGAAAGGGTAGGTATTCTATAATGAAAAATTTTAGTGTTATTAAAATAAGGAAAAAATTGTTGATCTTCCACCTACACAAACTGAGTCATGATGGAAGAAGTATCTTAATATTTAAAGGAACGTTAACGAGTACAATTTCCAAAGATGTTATTGAATATCACTAGTTGTTTCTGCTAATGAAAGAAGACAAAATTTCCCTTTACATTAGAAAAACTCAGAAGAATTGAATCTCCATTAAAAATGTTCTCAAAATAAGATAAGTATTGTTTTAGTATATAAACTGTTGAAATTCATTTGTATTTCATATATGTTAAAGAACATTATGTTTGTTCTGTTTCATCCATAAATTAGCCTGTAATTTATTAACTCCGACCCTGTCCAATTTGTGGTTCTGTGGCCGAAACCGCCACATTGGTACGACACTTTGCCCCGCCCAGTGGACCCGTTTTATGTGGAAATCGTTGAATGCAACAGCGTCTCCTTCTATACTATCTCTATGGGTTGAAAGAAGGCATCTATGGCTGAGAGAAGTAGCTGAGGCCAGCTCCGACCCATATGTATATGCGTAAGTAATCAGGGTGGGCCATCCATAACAGTCCACCCCGAATTCTGAGCTTTGGGATGGAATAACGAAAAAGCGCTAGGACAGGTCAAGTTTTGTTGAAAGGAAGACAAATAAGGGTGTTCAAATGAGTTTGATATCACTACCACTCTAGCCGAATTTGGATCTTTGAGTTGGAAAAAACGCTTGGACGGGTCAAAAAAATGAATTCGATATCAATACCCCTCTTTCCATCTCAAAGATCTGAATGCGGCGTGTGAAAGTTATTGATGGAATACTCTGTATAATAATAGAGCGATGAAAAAACATACACTCATGCAGGATTGAATTGCCTTTCCAACAAGGTGCTTCTCGACCCCTTTTCCCTATTCAAAAATGAGAGTTGTTGGGAGCCTACTTAATACTCAATAATTCGAAATGATATCTGAATGAATCTGGGGGTGATGTATGATGTATGATATATTTCTGAAACGAGAAACAATGGCGATTCTTTCTAAGCCATTTCAAACTATTGTTTTCATAAAAAACACAATTTTATGTTATAGCTCAGCAAGAAAACCTCTTGGGAAGAAACAACTGGATTGCTATAAAAAAGTGCCTGATATTGTTTTCATTTCAACATCCTAGCACGAACAGAAATGGAGATAATGGCCAAAGTTGAAATCACCCAAATCTCAATTTTGACCTATAACTCCAAAACGTCTGAAAAAGACCACCATAACGTGTCATTCATTTTCCTCTATCTCCCACAATTAAAAAGTTGTAGTTCAAGTATATTTTACCTTAATGGTACAATCAATAAAACATAATGAACGTAATGGAAGTGAAGCTTTATTTTAAGAATTGAACGGATATCTTCAATGATAATTTCTGTTATTCAGTTTTGAAATAAAGAAGTTGCCCCTACTAGCTCAACTTTTCATGTTCGATTTGAAAAAGTAAATATAAAACAGGTTCTGAGATAATTAAAAAAATGG
Source organism: Hippodamia convergens (assembly GCA_038502775.1). Taxonomy (NCBI): domain Eukaryota; kingdom Metazoa; phylum Arthropoda; class Insecta; order Coleoptera; family Coccinellidae; genus Hippodamia; species Hippodamia convergens. The sequence continues at coordinate 123,335,671 of CM076607.1, forward strand.
TCCTTGAATGACAGACTGTGACCATTGAATATATTTTATCACCACATTAATTCTGGGATTTCCGAGACATACTCGAGACGATTATAAATGTGAAAATACTTTTAAATTGCCGAACAATATGTGATAAAAGAATTTTTCTTTCTTCACTTCTAACACTTCCACATGTAACAACGAATATTTCCAAGTTTATTGCCAGGGCAATATTATGAACAATGTTATAAACTCTTCTTTTATTCCTGAAGACAATTATCATCACCTGGCGATATTACACGTACACTAAAAAAAATTAGGAGACAAAATTTTCAGTCCAGGAAATCATAAGAACCCCCTTTATTTTGAATGGAAAGTGATGACAAGTCTTATTTACATTAATATACATCGTTCTTTTCAAAATGCAATAGAATATAATTTGTATTTTGGGAGTGATTCATGATAATGACATTAGTAGAAAACTCTTCTTGCTCACTATTTCTACATCTCATGAGCTTTCACAGGATAACAGAGGCTTGGTATATTCATGACGAAGGATTGCTTGTGCTCCTTCTTGATAGATAATTAAATATCACCTCAATGTGGTTTTCCTGTTTTATGCTGTGATTCCTTGAGTTTTAAAGGAATACTTGTGAATCTCTAGGGGAAAGGGGGTAGAAGCAGCCACCTGCCCCCTCTGCGGACACCCATGAGTTGAGCACTCTTAAATTTCTGCCAAAACACGAGTATCACAATATATGAAATTAGGTCGGCCATTTTATTTGTTAAACCATTCATAATTCAAGATAGGATGAACTGTTTGTTATGAAATATTATTTGTTGGATTCTTTCATGGCGGGGTTAAAATAAACTACAGGGTGATTCACTTATCTTGGTAATTCCAATTTTCTCGAAAACGTCCGAATATTTTTTCATTCTGTCAATGGCGTTTTGAACAAGTCAATGTCGACTTGAGATGCTCATAAAAATTCGCAAAATAAATAAAGACGCCAGGTGTCGCGTCTCAAGGATATCATTCGAAAAATAATTTCATTCTGAACTTTTTTTTTCGTTACATTTTTCATTCATTTCTAACCGTCAGCGATCTGCAGCGTGTTTTATGTTAATTCTATTTCATTTATTTTTTTTCTGGATTGTGGTAGTATGCCTTTATTTGAAGACATAGATATGATTTTGTGCCTTAAATTCAAGAAGGCTTTCTAAACAATCTGCCTCCTCAAATGATATTAAATATGTGGATACAGCAAGATGTGGCTCCCTGTCACAACGCTGCCATTGTGAAGAGATACTGAAATCAAGAATTCGAAAATAAATGGACCCATATATTTTGACCAAAGTAACTTATAATGATATAGGGAAGTTATATATCCTATGTATTGATCATAATGGCTAGATGACCTAGATATGATTTTGTTTCGGAAAATGACGGAGGTTTTGTAACAAACTATTTCTCTATTATAATATTCATTGAATGTTATATCTTATTACAATAAATATTTTTTTTTAACAAACGAAAAATTTCGAATTATATGTTTTATATATCGGCCATTATGATCCATACTTAAGTTATATCATTTCCCTATTTCATTATAAGTTACTTTGGTCAATGTACACATGCGTTTCTTATTTTTATTTTCAAAAGAATAGAATCAATATGGTATACCATAATTTTCAGGGAAACCCTCAGAAAGTAATAGATGAGCTTAAGGTCTGGCGATACCTGATGGGTCCATGGATTTCTATCCATTTATTTTCGAAATATTGATCTGAATATCTCTTCACAAAGGCAGCATTGTGACATGGAGCCCCATCTTGCTATAGCCACATATTTCATCTTATTCGAAGAGGCACATTGACTAGAAAACTAATCTTCTTGAATTCAAGGCACAAGGTCATATCTATGTCTCCAAATGACGGCATACTACCACAATACAGAAAAAAAGATTGGAATAGAATCAACAGAAAACACGCTGCAGATCGCTGACGGTTGAAAATGGATAAAAAGTTTATTCGAAAAAAAATTCATAATGAAATTATCTTTCGAATGACATGATGAAAAAGGTATGTCCCTGGAGAAAAAAAATTTTGATAGCACCGCGACGCCTGTCGTCTTTAATGATTCCACAGATTTTCATGCACATCTCAAGTCGACATTGACTTGTTCAAAATGCCATTGACAGATTGAAAAAGGATTCGGACGTTTTCGAAGAAATTGGGGTTACCGAGATAAGTGAATCACCCTGTACATTGAAACACTGAAAAATTTGATGAAATGGAAAAAAAAGTACAAACATGCGGGTTGCATTGTTCCATCTGCCAGAATTTTCTCAGAACAATTGCTGGATATAGGTAATGGCCGTGTTCCGGTTTGATTTCATTTCTTCCAAATTTCTGTAATTTTGTATCTTTGAAATGAAGTTAGGTAAATAAGATAAAATTAAAGTACAAAATATACGAAAAATTTAATTACATTGAAATAGGTAGGTATGTACATTGTTATTTACATTAAAAGACTTCACTATTATTATTTGAAAATCGTCTCATTATTGTACCTTACGATGAACCACATTTTTAGTTTTTTCGTCATACAATTTTCCGTAGTGTTCGGAAAAAAGAAAGGTGTGATAACACATGGACTCAGATACTTTAATATCTTAATATATAAAACTCAGTCGCCCATATTGTTGGTTACACCATTTATAACTCAAGATTGGATGAACTGTTTGTTATGAAAGTTTATTTGATGAAATAGAAAAAAAACTAGGAAATAATAATAATATTAACGCATCTGAGTCCATGTGTTATCATACCTTTCTTTCTTTCAAACATTACGGAAAATTTTATGACGTGGTTCATCATAAGGTACAACAACGAGACAATTTTTAAATAATAATAAGGTACCGCTTAAATAAAGTGAAGTCTATTCATGTAAATAACAATGTATATACCTACCTATTTCAATGTAATTAAATTTTTTGTATATTTTGTACTTTAATTTTGTCTTATTTACCATCTACTTGAAAAAGTACCAGTTTTGTTGATACAACTTTATGAATCTCTGAGGCGAAACAAAGTTCGACGCGCCAGCTAGTAAGAAATAACTAACAGTTTCGACAGCCACTCAAAATCAGATAAATTTTTTGACACAAAAAGTATTAATCTCACGTGAATAAAGTGATGAATTAATGAAATGTTATTTTTATTTTGTTATTCTGAACAGATAGGGGTTGCTTTTAGGAATTGAAAAATACAAATAACTAAAACTAACATTGATCCAAAATACTGTTATAGAATTGATTGAAATTAATGAATTATACCAATAAAGACTCATTTTTACACATTTTATGCTCAAATGGGGTGGTTAATACGGTCTCGAGGTATATGAAGATCTTCATTAAACTTCATAAAACGCTACTGAGGTCCAAAAATTACTTTGATTTACGTTAGAACAAGTTTCTTTTAATTTTGGATATAAAGTGGTTTTCACCCCTTGAAGATTATAATCATATATCGGCATGGGGGTAGGAGCAGGAGACAAGTTGAGCTCATATCCAAAATTTCATCAAAATCGAAGCATAGAATTCGGAGGTAATGCCTAATTTTTGCCCTCATTGACTGCACTAATTGTGCAGGACAATTTCATGTCCACTTTCAAGGTATTATTATACCATAATAGTATATTAAAATATTGAAGTTGCTTTTTCATTTATCGATTGATGCAGTACGAAGTCTGCCGGGTCAGCTAGTTTTGAGAGTAATTTCAAATATAAAATCAGTCTATTGAATATTATCATTGATATGGCTCATAGACACAAACAGAAGTAAAACCAGCACCTCATGTTAATATTGTTGGTGCCCATTACTGGAAATCTTGACACTCCTCCTTGTTTCCCAGGCTAATCTTTCAGAATAACTACAGCTACAAACCATAAAAAAATTGTCATCATTCCTAACTTGATCATGACTCACTTGACTGAAGTAATTTTTCAGATGCACACTGGATCTATAATTTCTTTAGTAGTTTTAATTTGTTCTTTTAGTACTGCCTTTTTTTCTGGAATGTCTGTTAGAACAGATTTTCTTTTTTTTTTTGTTAGCTCTGGTTGCTTTTCTAGGACCCTGCCTCTGCCTTTGGGTACGATCTACCAATTCCTAAGAAAAATATTTGTTTTTTAACGAACAACTAATTTTCTTTGTTTCTTCTACTAGTTCAGCTGGTGCAGTTAGAAGGAGTGGGATTCGATTCAGTTCTACGACTATTGCTCAACTTACCATAACCAGAATCTTAGAAAAAGTGGTATTACTAAAAAACTTTTCGAAGTATATCCAAAACTCTCAGATATAAAAAAGACTAAATGTGAGAGTATTTCAGAAAAAGTTGAATTTACTACACGACTTGTGGGATTGATCAATGAGAGAATGTATTCAAATGGATATTGACAGCGGAAATGGTAAATGGTTCGTGTCAGTCAATTAATTCCTCCCTATTAGACTCATTTGTGAAGAACAGGACAGTTACAACATCGTGAAAACATTAATTGAATAGAATGTGTCAACATAAATCACAAATCAGTTGCACTTTGTTTATAGCTTGAATATCATTTGTGGTTAGTTAACTCGGATTATAGATAATTCTGAGGCCGAGCAGAAGCCAGACAAAAGAAAATAATATTTTATCTTCAAGAGAGGGTGAGATTCGGCTCAATTCGTAATAACCTGAGGATATAGGGTACTTGTTTCCAATAAAAACAGTTCCACAAAATAATTGAGGGTACACCTGGAAGGCAGATGAAAGAAAAAATCAGAACACTGGAATGAGTTCGGATTCCATTAGCGATTTATCTTTACTGCTCTAAACTCCAAGTTTATCTGCTGCCGGTCTTGTACTTTTTATACGCCGAGACAGCATAACTCCAAGTTTATTCCCATTTCGTTTTGAGGCGACTTCTCGGGTACTTTGCCACATCAGATATCGCCCAATTTTTATTGCATTGATATAAGGCCGCACGACCTTTCAGGTGGTCCATGTTAAATCGAAACAGAAAGGCTGTGAAAATGGATATGTGAACTTTTATAACGCTGCTTCCTACCTCTCATAACCTTTGACGTAGTCCACTTTCGACTTAATGAGTACCCAGAAAATTAATTCCATCTCTGAGAAAATAAAAATCGTCTGTTGATAGGACCGCAAAACAATTACGATGCTCAAGATGAAAAGGAAAATATTCGAAGCTATAAGGTTGGAATAATATGGTTATGAAAATGACAACGTATCTGATTCCCTAGGTATTATTTCATCCAGTGAATTCGTTCTTTACTGCTCCTTTTATATGGAAATAAATTTTTTTTCAATTCGAAAAATAAAGATTTTCTATCCTATTTGAATAATGCAATACTCGGGTTTCCTTCCAAATATAGAATATAAAATTTTAAATCTGCATCATAACACGTGACACCAAATAATCTCTTTTATCACTTAAAATTTGTCAGATTGCGGGGACTACCCGAAATGGGTGGTTTATTTAAAATATATCTGAATTAATGTCGCACATAGACTGATGTGGAAACTATATCAGGATGATTAACCCCTCTAACATTGAAGATGCTGATTTGAAATTCAAATCTTCTTTCGTGACTATAACTGAACAGTCGGCTTCGAATCCCCTCACATTTCAATCAAATCAATATGAATACACCTATTAGGCATTAATGAATTATATGACGAATCACCTCGAGCTACTCATTTGTGTATCTCCGAGATAAGCAGGAATTCGAATTTTCCGAATAAATTCAGAGATACAATAGGTTTAAGGCGTTTAAGGCGAAGGAAAGTGAGGGGTTCGTTTCAAATTGTTTACGCACTGAATGATCGATCATACAATGATCTGAGGAAATGTCCACAAGACAGAACTGAAAGTCCTTTACTCGAGGCATATACTGTACAGAGTGTCCCACTGAGAGCACCTCGAAAACTATAAAATCTTCTAGGACGCCCGATCTTTATTCGAAATAATAAGACGCCAAATTCTGAAAAATGACTGTCTCTAATATATCGAATATTGAATGGATCAACAATGGGGGACGTCAATGTGCTCTTTTCAGTTCGTCATATGTTCCGTTGCATTTCATGTCGATTCCCCATCCCCACAAAATTGAAACTTTCTCCTTCTGACATAATTTTATCTTTATTGAAGAAACAATTATCATTAGATACCTTATTACAATAAACACAAAATCTATTCAATCTCAATTAATGAAAATTTTGAGTGTCGTATTTTCAGAGTGAAGTCGAGAAACCCAATTTTTTTGATAAGAATGAGAACCAACTTTCCTCTATATTTCAAGAACGGGTATTAATTTTTAATATCTGTCATAAGTTTCATTTGAGCCATAAAAATTACTGAAAAAAACGCTTTGGAATTTTTCGAATATCTGGAATATTGAGGAATTCTTGCTCTAAGTCTAAGTCTCATAATTCAGTTTTCTGGCAAACAATATCGCCATCCTGGCTATTACCTATTGGAAACGGGGTTTAGTGTATTATTCACTCCGAAATGTACTTGCCTTGGGTTGAAATATCGGAAACGTGATATCTTTTTGTTACCTCTAACATTTAATCTTTTATTTTCACTTGAAACAAATAAGTTCTTTTGATATTCGCACTAATAACCCAAAAAATGATTCAAATATTTTAAATGATTCTCAGAGCTACCGAATAAGAAAAGGTCTAACATATAGTGATTTATGAGATTCATTTTGCAGAAGAAGTTAAAAAAATAGAGAAACGGTGTGACATGAGGTCAGGAGCTTTGTAGACATTTGAAAAGCGAATGCTGTTTCACTGACGTCAGATTCAAATGACACACATCTATTCCTAGTGTCGAGCCGAGAACCAACTTCAATATTGCAGTATTTCGGTTATCCATAGGATTCGAATGTGTAGCATCATATACGTATCTAGAGATGAGTCATGGGGTGGGAGGGTTAACCCCTACCAGACAAGAAAATCTTTTCTTAATTTTTAACTATAATTTTTTCATTTCTTCTGGTGACTGGGAGGGTTACGACTGCAATAACCCTTCCCCACTGGATACGTCTGTAACATACGACTTATGTGTGTGACTTACAGATTCATGAACAATGCAGTTTTGGAATTTTATACTCAACTATCTTATTGATAGTGTAACTTTTGAACTACTTATTGAAAACCTATTATTATTAGTCCGAACAGGGGTCGTCGTGGCTAGGATTAGCCTTCCGGGAACTTGTTCATTTAAATTCCAAGGAGGCCGTCGATCGCATATCAGAAAAAAAACTAACCTATTGGCGTATTGTCAGCAGGCGGTGAAAAATTTTTGCCCCAAGATGTGAAGCAGTGAAAATGTAAATGATTCCCTCGGTAATCCGTTATTGAATACAATTCGAATTTCAGGAAAAGAGCCTACTGATTGAAGGCATGAAATGTTTGGCACACTCCAAATAGTTTTTGACGACTAATATCGGAATAACACTGGATTGCCATGAAAACAGTGTCTGTATAAGGTTTTAATTACAACATTCCATCACAAACAGAAACGGACCAAAGTTGAAATCGCCCAAATTTCAATTTTGGTCTATAACCCGAGAACAAAAGAAGATAGAGGAATGCAGTTGATGGCATTATTAGTTTCTCTGAAAGATGACCGTAATGTGCCATTCATTTTCCTCTATCTCGTCGAGTTGAAAAGTTGTAGTTCATGTATCACCAATTTTGCATACCCTGTTCAATTGAACGAAGAATTCATATATGTTTAAATATACAGGGTGCTACAGTTGAAATAACAAAGTTCACATTCGGTTCCGAAAGAACTGGAAGTGTGCTTGAAAATAGTTTGCAACTCAAGTTCATGTACTCTGAAACAGAAATACTAAACCTTGAATTTGTGTTACAATTCCTTCCTCCTATAGGTCTAAAATAATCACCCTGTATATAAGCACATATGAAATTGGAAGTCTGAAAACTTGGAATATTATGAAAAAGCAATTTATATAAAACGTTAAGACTCAATATTACTCAAATCATACCAATCCAACTGAATCAATAGGGAACTGCGGTTTTTCCACGACCACATAAACTCGCCGCCTCTTCATTCGATAAGTTCTTGATGCAGCCGACGGAATAAAAATGGATTCACGTACAGAGGTGGAATTTCTCAGTTCATTCTTCTCGGTTTGCATGGCTGGTTCCCAGTCCTGCCTCGTCGGAAGGACAGGTTTCTCTATTTGACTTGCATATCATCTTATTTATGGGACATCTCCCGGTCTCACCGTTATAACTCCAGATGTAACCGACATAAATTGATCTTGATCGATTATGTGATTTCGGGCTCGCAAATTATATGTTTGCTCCGTCGTTATGTAGATGACGTTGGCAAATAAGGAATCTCAAGATATTCGATAATTCTGCTGCTTGATTCGTTGAGAATTTAGATGACCTTTACTAGAATCGTTTGTGAAAGAATAGTTCCAGTCCAATTTTACGATGACCTTTCATCAATATCGATTTCCTTTTCCACAGTGAATGCTTGAAAGATCCGATCAAATTTATATCAAGCGAGTAACATTAATTGAAATTCACGTGTACCAAAACATGTTGAAACATTAATTGGGCAGTTTCCATTATCTATGTGGAGTGTTGTTAATACCGACGTTTCGGCAAGATGTTGTTCGTCCGGGTAAAGACCGATGTTTGCCAAATTTGTTCTGTCTGGACTTGTGCTCTCCATACTTTTCAATTTCCCAATTAGAGTGTGGGGATTCAAACGTGAGTTATCCGAGGTGCTATTTCAGAAAGTCCACTCACTCTATCCACTAGTCTAACGAAGCTGGAAAGTATTATACAATTTTAGTTATACAGGGTGTTCTACAAGCTCTATGACAAACATTTCAGAAGGTAGCTGTGCTTCTTTTGAACATTTTTTTTTGTTCCTATGAACATAGGTCCGATTCGTTTTCGTTTCGGAGCATTTGATGGCGCACCACCAGATAAATGGATAATTTAAGGATGACCAATACAATGGCCATCTCGTTCGCCTGATCTAAACCTCTTAGATTTTTATTCATGGGGACATTTGGAGCAGCTTGTTTGTCATGTTGAAATCCAATCTCATCAACGATAATTTGATGGAATTCAAGATGCAACGAACCAAATACGAAACGAGCCAAATCTGATCCGCCGAGTAACGGCATCTTCAGTTACGTCGATGTCAAGCATTCATTTGAGCCGAAGGTGGACATTTTGAACAATTTTAATAGCCTCAAAATTTCCATTCATTATTATGATTTGAACATGAAAATTTAATTTTTCAGATGCTTTTATCTTCTAAACCAAAATGAATCAGATATATGTTCATAGGAAAAAAAAATTCAGAATAAGTACAGCTACCATCTGTCAAAGTTTGTCATAGAGCTTGTAGAATACCCTGTATATTAAGTGTTTTTGTGGTAGGATCACCTCGACTCTATCTGTCTGCGCAAATGGCATGCGCAGTAGATTAGGTTAGATCAGGTCGTGTTAGGATTAATTGCTCCCTTGAGCCGAGTTCGTCCTCCTCAATTAAGATCTTAGTATGAAAACCCAAACATTCTTCATTTCCAGGGAAGGCATGCTGATTGAGTTAGGAGTTATCGCCATGAAAGCTGCTGCTTTCAACTTTCTCCTTCTCCATCCTTCTTCTTCTGATATAAACGAAGATTCGTCCCAGTTGACGATGTGGTCCTCGTTCCAAGCATGTTAGGCTTGCCTGGATTTCTCTGATTCTCCCACTTGAGCTAGTGTTTGGTGCTCTGTGATTCTCACTTTCAGGGGGCGTTTAGTTTTCCCAAGATAGGATCCGCCACATTCACATGGTATTTCATAGTCGCAATCTTTAGTTCTTCGATTTTTGTTGTTCCACTTTAGTGAGTTTTCCCTTGACAGTTTCCTTGATCTTGAAGGCTGTTCTTAAGTTGCATCAGTTACCAATTCTTCTTATTTTCTCGGATAGCCCCTTCTCATATGGTATGACAGAGATTATCGTTTCGGTCGGGTATTTTGCTTCTTGTTGCTCTGTTGCCGCTTTTCTTGGTTCTCTGGCTATCTGTATCTCCTCGGGGAAGCCGTTTCTCTTGAAGGTATCTGTTATGTTGTTGAACTCCTCATCAAGATATTCTGAACTAGAACAGAATATGAGAAAAATAACAAACACTGGCTAATGTATCCACTTCGAATCTAACCATAATCTGAATACCAAATTAAGTGTAGCCAGAAGCCAACATCGAAGGATTCTGCTGACTACCAAAACCTGGCAGTGTTGGGTCTTTGGCCTATGAAATATATCTTGCATTGAATGAATGATGGAAAAGCTATTGATTTCATACCGAACCATCAATTATAGTGATTTGCCAAATTCCAAAATCACCGTATGGCACACGGAAACTAGACACCATAGCGACTTGCGGTATTCATCAATTTATGTTTTTTGAAAAAAGAGAACATGACATGTGTATCAATTTTTTTCTCTTTAAATTTAGGAGATGCAGTTACCTACTAAATCATCGAAATCTTACCTTCTTGTACTCAATTTTTTGGTAATCATGTAATCTGCATGAATACATGTCGTATCCCTAGTTTTTTTCAATTATCCACATCTGAATAGTTCGAAGATAGCCGAAGCAAATCAAAATAAGTCTACAGTATTTTTTCCGTTATAATCGTTTCTCTACTTATTATGTGTCAAATCCGTTAATTCCGCTACATCCCGTAGGTCAAAACAATGTTAGAATATTTCATTCGGAATTCAGTCTAACACTGGTAATATTTATTGATGACATGTTGGCCGGATTCATTTAATATCGGTCAAATTTCATGAGACAGAAAACAGTTCTGCCAATTAATATCTTTCAAACCAAAAATTACTAAGCGATATTTGCGACAATATTTCATTAATTTCGATAAAAATCCAACGAATTAGAGAAAATAATGTATAATACTCCTACAGAAGGCTCATTCTAAAACTCGTTCATTCCAAAACTAGCCCCTTCGTGACTCGTTTTGGAATTTTGAACTCGTGTAAGAACATCAATGCCATCTGCACTTTTATCATAAATAACTATTCTACCGTGAAGGCGAAAAAATTAATTAATTTCAGTTGACGCTCAAAACACTCCTATGGAAATCGCGTTGTTCCCAGAAAACGTGAATCGAATCTGGTGAAAATCTGTTTTATGCTAACAGTGTTTTATGAATAATTTGATTAACTCCTCAGCTTCCGTTCGGCAAAAAAAGAACCTTCTCCATTCGTTAAAACCATCTCGTAATTAAACGCTAGGCCGCTTGACTCCTTGAAATTAATTTCGTCGTTGTAATTTTGATGAATGTTTGTTTGAAGAGCGTTGATTAATTGGCCTGTCTGGAAAGTCATCAGTGTATGATGCAAACGTTCGCAACCGTGCTCACGTGGACTTGTTCGGTTTGAATGGACATGCTCACAGTAGAGACTTTTGACGAACAATCAGTATAATTCATATCTTCATCTTTATATCGGTAGAATAATTTTATATTGCAATTTGATCCAACATGGAGGAATTATTTTCTTCACGAAACAACCAATCATTTCCGTACTTACCCTTCATCTAATGACCCGAATACTGCAAACCTTAACATTTGCATCACGACCTCAACACGACTTTCGGTACCGCAAGCCCCAAACATCGCGATAAGCAATCCATCAATTTATTGTACGAACTACCACCCAACTGATCTGCTGATTCTAACCTCTGAGTTTCTAGGTTGAAAGCCAGAAGATAGTAGATAAATCCAGAATTCACTTACTCACCCATAAGGGGCGTAACTTCGACGTGACCCCAGGACATTTCCACGGGAAATTCATCGGCCGTCATGGTCTGTCTTACCTGTAAAAATTAAAGAAACCAGTTAGGTCGAGGTATTCGAGATCTGCGATAGGAAGTTGCGCAAAACTATGAAAGAGCATAAATAAGTTTAGTACATTTGGATGGAGACATAAACATTATTAAGATGGTGTTGTGTCAACAGGAAGATGCTCGGGAAGATGTGAAAGCGATTTCTATGAGATATAGCGAGGGCGCAACATGAAAAACATTAGATTAGAAGCTCGGTTAGAAGGGATATCGCGTTACACGTGTTTGCTTCTAGGGAAAAAATATACACATATGCACATTCATTACCATAAACTTTTCCTGTTCGGAATGGACAAAATGAACAAACTTTTAACAGCGGGCAGCCATAATAGTGAGGATAATATTTCCAATAAATGATACATAACGTCTTCTCAGTGTTTAAGAATACACCCTGTGACATGAGGTGTTACACATTTTTTTATGACTGAATATGTGGACACGTCAGATATGCAGAATTTTAATGAGTATATGTATAACTGTTTTAAACAGCGATATCCATTTATATTCGCGAAAATTCTGGAAAAAGTATCAGATTTAGTAATGAATTACTTTGCAGTATACTCCAATGCATGTGGACTTCTTTTCTGTTTATTCATCCACTATTATTCACTCGATTATTCATGAGTTGAGTATGAAATTTCATCATCTCCGGAAGTATACAGAAAGAAAACAATGTTATCCGTAGGAACGTCTGAGAAGCAACACTTCGTTAAAGAGTGAAACACTATTGAATATACAACAGATTCAACAGAATACCTTGTTCTTTGAAAATGATTTTCATATTCATACCTATTTAGGGACACCAACCGCAAAAAAATTAAAAACAAAATCCACAAATGAAAGATCGAAATCATAAATATAGAGACTACTGACAACCAGGAAACATCATGAATTAATTATTAAATTCATGAAAAGTGTTCTAGCCTCTTAAATGAAGACAATGATAGAGAAAATGGCGCCAAACTGAAACAATAGTTATTAAAAATTTCACAAAACCGAATGGGTGAGCTTCTACCAACACTGGTTGCTTTTGTAACATCTTCCAGAGCCGGTATTATAAACGTCTCAACCGAGAATTGAAACACAACCTTGAGCTTGAAGGCCCGTTTATGCATATAAAAACCGTTGAATCTCAATTCTCGGTTGACACGTTTATAATTCCGGCTCTTAGGGATAATAAAATCAACCAGTGATACCAGCTTAGGACAGTTAATAATAGGATCTTATTAACGAAAATATGGTGTGTGTTAAAATCTACGCTGCTCCAATGTCTGCGAATAATTGGGTGAACGAATTCTTCTAATCACTATACAGTGACTGACTGGCATTAATTCTGGTCAATATAGAATGTAGAGTCCTCAAAAATTAATGTCACCTGTTCTTTCGAGCATTTCGGCTGTCGTCGTGTATGAGTTCTAGACGTTTCGCCAGTTCGAGTGTCTGGCATTTTCAGGAGTGATATTTTAGGAGATGTTCTCGCTGAATTGAGCTGCCTGAGTCTATAGCAGATTGCACGTTATTAGATAACCTCGGTCGAGGGCGTGGCCGCGCCTGACCGGTCTCGTCTCGATCCTGTACCTGAACTCCTTTCATTTCACGAGCCCGGTTTATATTGTAGCGAAATGGTTTGTTTTTTTTTACTACTGGCAATCATATCCTCTTGATTTTTGAAATTTCTTCTGATCTAATGAAATCCATGAATTTCAATTGCTTCCCTGTGAGACCTGGGGTAGTAAGCGGTAGTGGTATACAACACTTGGGTTTGGTAAAATTCTATTGCTTGATTTGTGTTGTTCAGTGTGTGCTCTGGGACGGTGGATTTTTCTGAATGACCCAGTCTGCAATTGATCTCGTGTTCTTTGCTCCTAGTATTGATTGATCGAATCGTTGTACCGATGTATACACTCCCACAGCAGCAGGGAATTCGGTATACACCCGGAGTACTAAGTGGGTCTCTTCTGTCCTTGGGGGAGTTGAGATGGTCCTTGATCTTCAGCGATGGTTTGAATATTGGCTTAATGTTGTGTTTCCCCAGAACTCGGTCGATTCCATCAGTTACCCGTGGCATAAACGCCAAGAATGCTTTTATCGAGACGGAAAATATGGACTGTATACGATAACTAAAAAGAACATGTATTTTAACGACTAATAATCAAATAACCTGTTATACAATAGATGTTAGATATCGGTTTGAGTTGTTGAAGAATTCATTCAATATTTGTATGATAATGTTGCTCCAAACACGGAGGAAAGGTCACCATTTCAATGGTATGTAAATTGAATGGTTTCATCACTGCATTGAAAGCGATGGTTATGTCTCTGATCCGCCAGATTTGAAAACGAATTTATAGGATGATTTATGAGTTTTTTGTCAGAAAAAAAATACAGAAATATGTATCTTATTTCATACTATATGGACCTATATCATGAACAAATTATAAAATCCTCATTGAAAGAGATGGCAGGTAATTATAATTATATATGAGGACGTGAAAAAACTGACGCACTAAGCTGTAGAAATTATTGTCGAATTGTGTACGAATGTCAAGCTCAATTTTTCAATGTTTCTCATGTCTTTGATTTGGTAATTCAAAAGCGAGTACAAAAGTTTATGTTTATGGAATAGATTGTCAATAATTATTAGATAGGAAAATTAGGTGGAAAGCATTGAATAGAAATATGCCCATGAAGTAAAACTTAGATCTAGTTGATTTTGATAAGCTTTCCTATATGCCAGGAAGCTGATGGATTGAAATGAAAACACACTGATAGGTGGCAGAGATATGCATTATGTATGTTATTTGATTTTGATGATGCAAATATTATAATGTTTTTTTTCTCTCCTTTCTTGAGGGTTATTATTATTATTATTTCAAGGAACCACTTAGCGCTTGTGTTAAGGATGCATTGCTTCATATTATTATTATGTATACATATGAGGTTCGAGCCGTAACGCAAGTTCTTATATGTTTGTTAGCAAATTCCTAAAAGTATGGATGTTTCCGTTAATTGAATCAAGTTATTGCCACGATAAAACTTGAACAAATAAATGTTGATCCAATGAAAATTTCAAATCAACCACGCATGAAAAAGGTGAGATTCAACTGCCCGCAGATAATTTTAGAAAATATTTCAGATCCACCGCCGGTTATTTTAATATCTCAATCAGGATTGGATTCCATATTAGCGGTAATATAATCACCAATAATAATCAGCCATGAACTGTCCGTTTCTTGAGAGACAGGTTTAATCAGTTTCGATCTCACTAATTACAATGAAATGCAGTATCCTCTAATAGCGTAAAGCAACAAATTGAGTATGTTCAATATAAAGATTAAAAACTGAAACAAACGCCAAGAGACTCCAAGAAACGTCTGGTAGAAATTCATTCTATAAATTTTCCAGAAAATTATTGACACATGTGCAACTAATTCTTGTTGAGAATGCATCATAAATTACGGAAGAGTATGGAAGCCTTCTATGGAGGAATTTTAATCAGCATTATGAGTGAGTCCCTATCGTTCATTTTTATTTTCGTATAAACTCCGTAACAGTAACAGATTATATGTTTATCCAATATAGACGAAAGCATGCATTTGTAAGTATTATCCGAAATGTTAAGTTACTTCGACAAGTAAATCTAGGACAAAGTATCTATGATCACAAAATAACGGGAAAAATGCTCACAACAAACAAATTATATCATTTCAACATACGTGCTATCAATGCAAAACTAACATGGATTAATTTAATTAACCCAGATATGCCTATTGTCCTTAAAAAGGACAGTCGATAGTTCCCTGGAAATCGTGTGGCTATTTAATTTTGAACACTCCTCCATAGGTGTCTTCACTGTAGGAACTCTGCCTAGAGTATTCTTTAAAGTTATGAAGCCGTTGTAGCCAATTAAATTGTGTTGTTTACTTGTGAGAGATTGTTTCAGGAATGTCTACTAATGGTATGCAGTATTCGCAATGCTTGAAATTAGCAAAGTGATTTTCATTTCATATTGGACAATAATATTGATCAGATCGAGGTTAAACTGCATTAACAAAGCCCTGAGAGTTACGATCGAATCAACTTGGAAACCTTATTACCTATAAGGATTTCAAAATTCATGTTTGAACATGGCTGTCCTTTTAAAAGGACGATAGGAACATGAGTATTGAATTTCGACTTCTCGGATTTCCAGGGGCGTAACACTTCATGCGGTTTTGTCTTCTGTGGAAGATGATGCCGATGAAAAAATTTGCAGGAATCTCAAATTACCATACTTTCTCCTCTGAACTGCAATAATGACCTCAATGATGAAGATTCTGGCGAAGAAAATGAAGTTTCAATTGACAACCTTCCAGGTAGTCAACTTGTGACAGAAGCGGAATTTGAGTCGATATATTAGTTCATACAGAACCAACATCCGCGGCAAAAAGTGGTATTTCACCATTATTTGCTATTGTTTGGATATCATGGCACAAAGTGCATGGCAACTACATGGGTTGCCGAATGGTGAATTGGAACAACTGGCCTTTCGCAGAAGGATTGTACTGGCACTTCTGGAATCTAACTCTGAATCCAGAAAACGTGGCAGGCCATCCAGTCTTGAGAACGTCGATTCACGATTTGATAGGATTGATCACCTCGTGAGTTCCCAAGAGAAGCAGACACGATGCCGTGTGTGTCATAAAAAAGTCAAAACAAAATGTGTCAAATGTGATGTGGCACTCCATATTGAATGTTTTATAAGATATCACAAGCAACAATCATAAACACATTCATTATAGAATGTTTTATGTTATTTTTCCGAAATATATTTTATTTTGGTTTCAATAAAAATTTTGCAATATTTGTTCACATTTATATCGCATTTTCCTATTGTCCTTTTAAAAGGACACCCTATCTAATCTATATTTTGCTATTTTTGAAGAAAGTTGCAGAACTAATTCATCAGACTGATGCATTTAAAACATGTTTCCTTAAAAAAATTATCCGATTTCGAAGAATAATTAACAATGATAATAATAAATTTTAACTTCGAATCATTCAGCAATTTGATATAGTGAATCAGTTCAAAGAATTGCCATTGTGAGGACAATCATTTTTTTTTGCAGAAACTCAAAGATGAGCGTGTCGGAGCGTACCGGTCGTTTGAAAAAACAACATTTTTGTCGGCAATGGTACGATTATGGAAAAATTTTTACTACTTGCAAATTGGTGTTGTTTGCGATAGCCACATCATCTTTACACAGTACAGTGAGATCCGATCTGTTCTTCTACATAGACCACTAAGAACAGTGCAGGATGGGCAAAATGATGATACCAGCACTGCCACCTTTTGAACAGAAGAGATAGAGGAAAATGAATGACACATGACGGTCGTATTTTTCAGAGAAACTGATGATGCCAACAACTGCATTCCTCTATTTTCTTTCGTTTTCGAGTTATAGGCCAAAATTTAAATTTCTGCGATTTCAACTTTGGTCATCAATTCGCTTCCTGTTTGTGCTAGGATGGTGAAATGAAAACATAATACACTTTATACATACAAATCCAGTAGAGTACTATGTTTTTTCCCAAAAGGTTTCCTTGCTGAGCTATAACATGAAGTTGTGTTTTTTTTTAATGTAATCAATAGATTATTATGACTCAGAATGAATCATAATTTTTTTTCGTTTCGAAAATATATAACACATTATACAAGGTGGCCCACTTAAAACAGTACCTATTCACCAATATTTCTATAAGTAAGCTCTAGAAAATGATCATCAAAATTTTGAAACCTCTATTGGAATCGAGTGACACATCATTGCAAAGGTTTTGCAATTCTATTCATGAATATAAGAATAAGTTTTATTTGGTGTCAAAAGATAAATCTGACGAAGTATTCGTTAGAGCATACTCTCAAAAACATGGGGCTTAACTGTTTTATGTGGCCCAGCCTGTATAATGTGTTGTATATTTTCGAAACGGACGAAAAAGATTATTCTTTCTGAGTCGTCCCAAGATACTGTTTCCATAAGAAAAAACAATCAAATTCATATTATATCTCAGGAAGGAAACCTCTTGGGAAAGAACATAGTACGTTACTACATTAACTATGAAAAAAAGTGTCGGTATAATGTTTTTATTTCAACATCCTAGCACAAAGTTGAAATCGCCCAAATTTCAATTTTGGTCAATAACCCGAAAACAAGAGAAGATACAGGCATACAGTTGATGGCTGTATCAGTTTCTCGAAAAAAGACGAACGTAATGTGTCATTCATTCTCCTCTATCTCGTAGGGTTAAGAAGCTGTATTTCAGGTCACCGATTTTGCCCACCCTGTACCACAATCCCTCAGTGTTCATTTCATAAAACAGAGTCTGTAATGTGGAAATAAGATGAGATTTTAATCAGGTTGAGTTGGAATTTTATTACAAGCTGCATTTGTACTCAATTCCGACAACTTTTCGAAATCCACCCATTATATGCTGGACAAATTCGTATGTACTACAAACATAACCACACCTATCACCAGCTTCTGTGGCGCCTTTGGGCATATATTTCAGAAAAAGGATCGTTATTGGTGCTGGATAGCAATGATTAAAACCCCTAACTATGGAAACAATTTTTCTTTTGAGTCTTGATGCGACTTTTTCTTGGCCTTTTTTATGATTATGTAGCGGAATAGAACTATCAATGTCACAGACTCATCGATTGAGTCCATACTAAATGACCTTGATGTTATGAGTTTTTTTCTTTTTGTGCTATAGAGCAGCTACAGCTAATTCTTCTCTAATTCAATCCATCTGAAATCATTGATGTAAAGCAGATAGAACCTAACAACCGTTTTATACGGGTGTTTTAAGCAATTTCGGAATATGTAGAATTCGATGTATCAAAGAGGCGATCCAAAACGAATAGACCAGAGTAACATGGCACTTATCAAGAACATAAGAAGATTTTGATCTGCCCTGTGGACTTTCATCATCTCTACCTCATAAAAAATGGAGAAGCGCTGACAATGGAATTAATAATGAGCTTTCCTTTGCATCTTCAGTTCTCTTTGGTATAGCCATTCGGATGAGGGGTTATTGTTCTTAACAAAATGAAAGTATTCGTTGGGAGATGCACGACGTACTACATTTGTGTATTATTGTCATGCTTTTTATCGCCTTATACTTGGAAAGATATTCCGTGTTTCTGCAGTCTTTTCCAGTAAAGTGAGTATAACATGTTTAAGGACAACAGCATACTTGTAGGATAATTTAAGACATCGCTTTTAAATTTCTTGATCCAATAGTTCTGGTCCTAAAATCTCATGGAGTGAAAGAGGATCTCCGCATGTGATTGGAGATATACTTTTTTGATGCAGCTAGATGTCGCCACTTTGTAATAGCGCCTCAACTATTTGCTTCAAATATAGAAATGTTTCATGAACATTTTGTTTCCGATTGGTATGATTATGAAAAGTAAGGCTGAAACAGGTTCATCTCTCCTCTCAATGACAAAATCTGATATTAT
The DNA here is from genome assembly GCA_038502775.1 of Hippodamia convergens. NCBI lineage: Eukaryota > Metazoa > Arthropoda > Insecta > Coleoptera > Coccinellidae > Hippodamia > Hippodamia convergens. Next base: position 123,355,121 of record CM076607.1, read on the forward strand.
TTCACCCCTCATGATAAAAAAACAGTGAGCCTATTTATTCAAAATGATATTCAATTCGAGGATTACCATTTCGAATTTATCTATTTTTCAAAAATTTTTTCGGTGGGGCCTCGGCAAACGGAAAGAATTTCTTGTTTTTCGATTTATTCTTTTTCTTGAAGACACTTGTTTTTATATATCTGCATATAAAATCAAAATTGTCCAAATCTTACTTAAAATTTACTGAAACATTGTACTTCTGAAAAAATTTCCCTCGACCAAAAAAAATTTATATTTCCGCCTATGGATCCAGGCAATAGTAACGCCAAGATTGTTTAGACTCTTGGAGTGAATTTTCAATTTTATAATTATAAAATAAATGGAGTAATTCTACCAATTTAGACGTTCTGTACCTAATGTATAGTGTGAATTTTGGGAATCGCCTACATTGTTATTTTATAATATTTGAAAAGTCTAGTTGATATAGAATGTAGTTTTTGAGAATCGTCACTTCTATAATTTTGAAAATAAAAGTTGATGATATTCTGGGTTGATTGTGGCTCCGCCTGAAAGGTACACTCATATTGTATAGAAGGAAACTTTTAGAAGACTGAAGAAATTCAGTTTTAACATTTGGCGACCGTGATAGGACTCTTCTATTACAAAATATGGAAAAAACCAAGAAAGCCCTATCTCTTAACAGAACAGCTTTTATCAGAATTAATGAAAAGTTGAAGGAAGAATTATCCAAAGAAAAATACGACATCTCAGAAATTCATTTTGACATCAAAGTTTTGGATGAAAGAATGCTTCAATTGTCCGATCTGAATCAACTTATGATTGATCTTATGTTGGATTCAGATGTTGACAAAACAACAATGAATGCAGAAATGGACTTGATGGATACGATGAGGTATCAAAATCATGAGATGAAATTAAGATTTGACAATTTAATATGTCAAGGAAGCAGCTCCATGAAGAAATAAAACATTTTTATAAACCAATAGACTGGTATCATACATCTGGTGAAATGAATGCAGTGGATTCCCCATCTCGAGGTTGTTCTCTTCAATCGCTAGCTGATGAAAGATAGTGGGAGGATCCTCCTAGGTGGTTATGTGATCCGATGCCCCAGTGGTCTAGGCAGAATTTTTACATTGATGAAGAGGAAATAACAAACGAAGAAATGATTGAAGGGCTGAGCAGATTCCGAACAAAAATAGCATTTTAGTATGCCATACGTATTGTACACAAACCCTGAAGTTGTGACACGTTTGATATTCGAAGAGCATATCAAGATTTATCATGTTGGAGTACAAGTTTTGTGAGTATTCTCAGAGAGAATAAGAAGACCTGGAAAGGTTCCCAACATAATATTTGTGAAATTTGATTGTGTCATCAATAATTATTGTTGTATGAATGACACAAGGTGGGAGTATGTTAGGAATCGCCTACATTGTTTTTTGTAATATTTGAAAAGTCTAGTTGACAGAAAGTAGTTTAATGAATTGGTTGAGGCTTTCGCGGCCATCGTTCAATGTGACATGTTCTTTCGAGCACTCAGGCAGTTCAATCCAGTGAGAACATCTCCTGAAATTAAACTCCTGAAGATACCAGACACTCGAACTGGCGAAACGTCGAGAACTAATCTACGACGACGGCCTAAATGCTCGAAAGAACATGTCAGAAAGTAGTTTTTTAAGAGTCGTTACTTCGGAATTTGGGAAATAAAAGTTGATGATATTTGTTATAGATTGTGGCTCTGCCTGAAAGGAACACCCATATTGTATAGAAGGAAACTTTTAGAAGACTGAAGAAATTCAGGGGGACATGAAGCGGCGGGAGAGATGAGAATCCGATAATTCGCGATTTCGGTGAACGCTGCGCCATGTGATAAAGATAGGTGTATGCAGACGTTTTACTCTTGCCGCTCTTGAAAGATCGTGTAGGAAGTGATATAAAATCACAAGATATTTGGTGCTATATTGTTGGTTAATACCGAAAAGTTTGCGAAGTGTTTAGTTTGATCCTCGGTTAGATCCACTGCTCATAAGAAATCCACCATAACGCAACGTTCTGTGCGTAAGAGTACATAGGAGAAATGGAACAGGAGAACTTGACCAGTGATCCCAGTGAGTTTTCTACAAACGATAGTTGTCCAAAAGAGAACATGTTATGTTGAATTCCTATTAGCAATTTCTTCAATACCCAATGCGTAAATTGGACGAATACCATTCAAGTCTATGTACTTGATGACGAGGCATTATCCGAATTGAATTAGATTAAATGCCCACGTTCTGATCTCTTTTTCGTGAATACCCGGGAAGGTTTTAGATTGTCCTCGGAGCATTGCTCTGAACAGTAACGATAAAGGACCAGCAAGGATATGAGGCCGTCTCTCATTCCCCACTTTGTTTCCCTTTGTTGGAGAAAGTCGCGAGCTGTGTGGAGGCCATAACTTATTGTTTCCTACATTAATAACGAAGTAGCCATGAAAGGCCCCCTGGGGCTAGGTAATGAAATTGAAGTGGTTTTCCAAGATTCTCCTATATTTTTTATGATTGCAGAAAGAAAATTCTTGGGGTGAATGGTATGCGCTCGCTGGACCATGAACGTACATATATAACACAATGGCGGTATATCCGAGTGGAATAATAAACAATCTCCTCCTCTTTTCCTGCGTTAATACTAACGAACATTCCTGAATTTGATAAATGGTTGTTGTGAGAAAAGAAATGAGCAAGTGATTTTGAATTCATAGAATGTTGATCGTAAATCAGATTCCAGTTTCAACAAGACCAGCTAACAGATCTATCTTTTAAATGGAATCATAGAGTGTGGTTACGAATAATGATAGTAATGTCAAACGCCAGCATATTCATATTTGACTCAATGTATAATATATGAAATTATACAAAGAGACTATAATTAAATTAGTCATAAGGATCTGACAACTCAGGTTTAGTGCGAATGATTGACGTACTCTCAGCTGAGCTTTTGCATTGATTTTAATGTTTCTTCAGGGCTTCTCTGAAAACAAAACAAACAGACGATTGCATATTAGATGAAAAGATGTCAATTTGAGAACTAAATACGACAATTCTTATTATGGTAATTCATTACGAACAAAACATATAGGGTCGGTTTCACAAAACTTTAATTGTGCGATTGAAAAACCGTAAATTCGAACCACTCGAATCACTCGTTTTGAAATTTCAACGAATCGCGATGGCTCCAATTAATTTAACGCTACCAACAAAGTTTTGTGAAACCGACCCTTAGGATTTAATATCAAGTGTAATTATTGTATTGTATCGTAATTATTAGCATAAAGACGGAAAGTGAAATCTGAAAAAAACAACTTTCACGGACTAGATTCGAACCCGCGATCTGTGAATGGCCGGTTCGGCATCTTCACCTCTAGACAACCGAGGGGATCATTATCATTCTATTCTCTTTTCTCTTATAAGAGAAATAGTTCTTCGGAAATGTCCATACAAGAGAAATGTAGTTTAAACTCAGAATATTTCACCCTATCCTTGTTTTATCGCTGAAGTTTGCTCTTCAAAACATTTTACGGAGAAATAGTATTTTTTTGCCAATATTTTTTCCCTATGCTTTTATACATAGATTTGTCTAGATAACTATACCATAATTAACCTCTGCAAACATTTGTAACGTCCAACCTATGAATAAACATCAGCTCCAATTATTTTGAACTTAGAATCCGTACGCCATTATTCCCTATGAGGATCTAATATCAATTAGGGACATACTGGTGATCCCAACACGCGTAAAGAAAGCAGCTGCGACTAGCGGGCAGCTTTATGTGGCGTTGTTAAAATAATGGTTATCATTAGGCGTCCAGAGGGAAGAAATTTATGTCTACCTACACATTGAAATAAAAAGGAAGATTTCGAGTTGATGATCGTTAAAGACGGTGAGGAATTCAGCCAATCAAGATTCTGCAGATGAAGATGGTCGAGATCGGCAGAATTGCAAGGAACTGAATTGAAAGAAGCTGTTAAATGGGCATTCGCCCATTCGACCTTTCTTGGTTGATGCTGCATCATTTTGAAGTTGGTGCAAACGATGCAGCTTCGTCATTAGTTGCAATAAAATAAGCGTCAGCGATAATCGGCAGAAATTTTCACGATGTCGATTTTCTCTTCTGAATAGTACAGGAAAGTACATGGGATTGATGTATTAAAAATACATGAAAAAAGTGGCATCCACTTCAATTCCGACATGAATTCAATTGAGTGAATTTCTTAATTACAAACTAGTCATCTTTAAAAGTTGTATTTTCGAATAACAGAAACACAGATGTGACAAAATCTAATATCATTTCGCCAACCTCACGATAAAGGATCTCTGAGCTTGGGAATTGAAAATGGTATTCATTTCGATGATTACTATTTTGAATTCATCTATGTTTCAAAGATGTGTGGATTATATGTAGAAAACATTGAGCAGCTAATCATAAATGGACTTGAGAAATGAAAAACTATCCAGAAAGATGTGATGAACTAAAAAACTCAGACACTAAATAAGAACAAAAATAATTATTTTTTTCGGAAATACCCCTTCTTTTTTCCCAAACACTTGCAAGCTGTTGTAATCAAATGTAACTCGTATTGGATGAATCAGTTGCTCCCTATATGCGATTTCTTTAGAGTATACCGTAGTTTTCAAGTGTCCCCATAGAATATAATCTGAGCATATAAGATCTGGGGATCTTCCGGACCATTCATAAAGTCCTCCTGTACCAAATCACTGATTTGGATAAATCCCATTGAAGTGAGTACAATTTCACTAGTAGAATGTAGCGGAGCTTCGTCGTGTTGCGAGTACATATCTATCGGAATATTGTTTTCGTCACTAAAGAACACTCGTGATCCTCTATTTAAAACTATAGAAAAGTCTCCCTGTCCAGCCGGTGTGCAGGAATGTATGCTCCGATCAATCGACTACCTACTGTAAAACTGACTGAAAAATGATGTTATGGATTGCATTTTGAGGTTTTTCTCTAGACCATATATGTGAATTTCGAGAATTCGAAATGCCACTTTCTACTTGAAAAATTGATTGATAATGACTTTCAAGTCTGATTGGGATTTCGAAATGATTTGAATTAAGAGTACCTACACGAAAATATTTTGTCATCTTTCATTATGGAATTGATTATAAATGGTACGGGAATTTTCTGAATCAAATTACATTCTTATTCCTTTGATGAGTTTTTGATTCTGCTACGATCTGTTTTATTTATTCGGTTAGATGAATTTTCGAAGATAAATAGTTCGACAATGAAATAGTTCAACATTTGAAGCTTGCTTCTGAATTTGTGACATATTCTGCAAAAATCTTTCGGGTAATTTGAATAGAAATCTCAAGATTAGTATTTTCGGGTGAAATAAGTTGCAGCACACTACTGATAACCCATTATTCGGAAATTCCTGATATTCGAACCTATAAAATACCGATACGAGGAGTTCTATTATTGCCAATACGTTGGTTCGAAGAATGTTAATTCTTCCTGAATATGCAGTTTTACAATGTATCGAATGAAAAATAAAATCTCCTCTGTGTGTATCTGCGCTATCCACAAATCGTTATAAGAAAATATTTGTCATTGTCCTATAAACATTTCATGAAAATCTTGAAATCTATCACGGCATTCAAGAGTTATGCCGATTGAAAATTTTTGGTTAAATACATAAGACAATTTCGAATCAATAATTCAGTCATTATTGACTACTCTAACATCTCTTAGGCATTCTAGTTCCTTAATAAGGTCTTTACTCGAAATCATTTTGAAACAAATTGAATGAAATTTTGTGAGCTAATTTCCTTTGAGACACTCACGAGTATTCGGAACCGAACATAAAGATGTCTGTTTACCAGAACATCAAACTGAATGTGAAAAAATTCTCTTCTGGTGAAGATGTAGAATATGATAGGCAATCATACATCAATTCGAATTTAACAAATTTTATTATCGTGTCCAACCTTCTGACGAATAGAATACCTTGATTGTTTTTTAAAACATCACTATAACTATCAAATCAATTGATTTCAATGTTATTCAAAATTATGATTACGAATAGCGAGCTGTGATATACGTTCAGTAGAGCAGACTGGTCTTGAGATATTTTCTGATGATCAGTTATCAGAAAAATAACACAATTTCCTCATCAACATGATAGTAAAGACGAAAAATTTTTTTCCGTAGGTTCCATACCTCATTTCCATGGATTTCAAACAAATTTTCGTATCATTTCAGGGTTATTCCGAAAAACAGATTATACCTATATTCATTTTTTTATGATAGACTGCACTTGTCAAATGGGCCCATGAAAAATGCTGGTGATCTTTTAGAATCTCGCTTACCTATCCACCGATTTGCATCCACTAAATCGAGAAAATTTCTCCCTTTCACTGGGAAATAGAAAGGTGCATCATCGTGCTGAAAGATCGTTGATCTCTGGTTTTACTCGTTTCAATATATCACGGAGGGTATCTCTCAAGAATTCCTTATAATTAGGCCAGGCGAGTCTGGTTTTGGAGGAGTGCCGACCGATAAGACCTGATTTACTTACTCTAAAAATATGGGACATAATGATAAATGCTCATTTTCAGGGTATTGCATATCCTTTTCAGAAAAATTCAACGAGAAAAAATAAAGATTGATATTTTTGATATCTGATCATAAATACTCAGATTTACATCTTTTTCATAAACATAGAATCAAATTACATTGAAATAATTCGACTATTTTAAGATGTCACGACTTCCAGTGGAGAAAATACCGAGATTCATACCGGAGACACAAGTATCAAGTTAATATTGTAAACACGAACACCTTCTGTTGCTTTAAATGACTCATATATAATGCTATATAATTTCGAAGTAAGAACAATAAATTCAGCCATTGTTTGCTGCGTGTATTTTAAATATTTCATTTGGTGCACCGAGGTTTTGTTTTACATTTCCTTGTACTAATTAATATGATTTTTTTTATCGATTCTTAAGTTATACGGAATCCAAAGTGAATAACTGTTCTTGGCTGCCGAATTCATATATGTAAGAGCCCTTTGGCACTGCACTAAGTTCAGTGCTGAAAATTTGAGGGTGTCAAATGAAATGCGCGTGCCGACTCAGTGTGTTCGCAGTGTTCCATTTTGTTGTACTGAATACGGAATATGCAAACAGTAAAAACTATTCTATGCGATTTCGGTCAGGTTAGGTTTTAGGTTATACGATAGAATAAAGTATATAAAAAGGAGAATTTGAATAATTTTTGTAGACCGGAATGGTTCTTGCAAATTAACTATAAAAACTGAAAATATCTACCAAACACGAATACATTACAACAAGAATTGTTCAAAACAAAAAATAAATTCTCAATTCCAAACAGTCATAATAATAAACCCTGAAAAAGTACGAAAACACCAACTCAAATTCGACAATTATTATGATCAAATGAATCAATATTGGTTTTTCAATATTGACGATTCAGGTCAAAACCGTTTTCCTGCTAAATCCAGGATATGTTTCTTCTTTTATATTCTATGGATTATACAATTCAGATATTTCTAGTTGGATACCTTTGAGCGCATAAATTTACACGATGTTTCACACTGAATTGTACTAATTTATTAATTGTACACATATCTACTGTTCTATGCTCTAAATTTTACACTGAATCTCCGTGCACATCTGATTTTTACTCTAGAATTTTCAGCACTGAATTCAATTCGCAGACCTCAAGTTTCAATTAATGCATAATACTTGGTTGTTTACTGCCAAGCACAGATCAAAATATTATATGAAATGCATCCTTGTTTTCAAATAAAATCGAATGAAATCAAGAACATGAAATATTTAGAAATTATTTAAGATGGATATTTTACTTGATCGAATAATAAAAATATAAGAAATTCATTGCATTGCAACCAGCAGTCGACCTTAGTCCCTGGGGCCTGTGTATTTATATTTTTATTACATTTCGGATAAACAGTATTTATTATATTTTCACAATGAATTATTTTCTGATTTTCACTTAATTGAGTAATGGATATATTGCATGTTTTCTTTCCGTCGTCCGACTATTGGGTTACTCATACTTCACAAAGTACTCGGAGGTCTCTTCTCTAGTGAATTTTTTTCGATTTAGGAATGTTAAACAGTAGTCGTTCAGAAGAGGAAATAATAAACCACAAAATTGCTCCTGTTATTGGTTTACCGTCTAAGAAAATAACTCACTCCGTTAGGTACCATATTTCATCCTGGTAGTTTATTCATTTCCTGGGAAGATGCAAAGGCGTACATACTCGTATACTAACTTAAAATTAGATCCGGTTGACTACCAGATGATCGGGGTAACGGAAACGTTATTTCCAGGGGGACATCGATATTTATAAATGGGTGAGAAGAAATTTCAGCACAGTCGTGCAGCTGATGGATATATTTGGTTGAGACAAATTTGAAGCTTATATATCGTTGTTTTAATTTTCTGAATCATGGGTCCGAAAAAACTTCATAAAATGATTTTGAGGACTGTCTATCTACAAAACAGATTTAGTTTTGATAATATGATGATGAAATCTTTAGATGAGTTACTTTAGAAAAAAATACCGTCAATTGGAACACAGATGGTTCTAAAACTCCAACTGAGGCTGACGCTGAATTATCTGGGTCTGGAATCAAATGCTCAAATATTGAAACCGGAAGATCTATAGAAATGTTACTAGTAAGATATGGGATATAGCGAAACATTCTGATGCTCAGTTGAGAATTAAATCACTGATCTCCCATATCAACGACGTTGAATGAAATAGGCAAGAATAACAAGGTCTGTATAGTCTAGACTAACCAGGTCATTCAGGAATCAGAGGAAACGAATGGACCAATACACTTGCCATAAAAAGAGCACACCCTCCTTTCACTGGCCTTGAACCTTACTTTGACATGGTGAATAAAACAACAAAAAACAGTTTCAGAAAAGGGAAAAACTGAAAGAAAAACTCTCTAGCGGAATCATACTGGGTTCCATAAATTTTCTTAGCAACTTTGGTACTGCGATATAATAGAAGTATCTGGATCTCAGCAGAAATACGCTACACGTTCTCACTGGATTTCTCGAAGATCACTGCCGCTTCTGGAAGCACCTCATGAGATTGGGTCTACCACAAAATGACGAGTGCACAGTCTGCCAGGATGAGGGAGAAAGCACGGATCACGGATAAGAGACCTGTAGAAGTTTGGAACTCCCAAATACTGGAGTTCATAAGAACTGTATCACCACTGACAGAAATATATCATTTGTTTCTTCAATGTCTACCAACCTTTGCTTAGCAGTACCTGATTGCAAAAAAAAAAGAAATTAAACAATGTCGGGACTTCGGGGTCAACTTGTCCGACCTTCTATTTACTCTGTTTCCATATTTTCATGCCACCAAACTATAATGCCAAAATGAAACTAAATAATGGACCGCATGTTTAGCAGTTGTGTGGTCTACTGTTCGTCCATGTGTCTTTTGCATTCTAGGGAAGGTTGAAATTCTGGTCACAGGTATATATTCACGATTGGATATTTTGATCGTGAATAGCAGCTTCTGGGTCTGCACAGCAAAATCTCCCTACTGTTCAAAAACGTGTATCATCAGCATAGCAACACGCTCTTAGTGGATATTCTGAAACCCATCCAATGTCAGTCTTATTATTACGTCACCAATTTATTTCTGTCCAATATTTTGAAATATTGATGACTAAAATGTGATTTTTCGTGAGGCCATCATACTAAAGAATCACACCAAATTCCGATACCCATTTTTCTTCTGATGAACTTTTCTGTCTACATCAAATAATTTTTATGTACAGATTTTCATAGGGTGAGTCTTTGATGGGAGATTCATGAGCTCAAAAGAAACACTTTTGTCCAATCATCAACTTCCTGATATATCTCGTAAATGAGTTTATCGAATGAAATGAAACTTCTAGGAACACAAAATTTCACTCATATGTTTTATTTTCTTTATTATGACCATTACATTCCATAGTTCTACCCTCGGTTCTACCAGAAATTTAAGGGTCCAACTCTAAAATATAAGTTGAATGCTATTTAATGAATATTTTGTCACTTTGGAAAATGAAAATTATTTCTGTGGAATGCGCATGGAGAAATCAATCATTAAAAAAAACTATATAAGCAAAATTGTTATTTTGGCTGAATGCTACATTTTTTTGAAGGTTGAATTAGTAAATTTGTTTCTAGGAAAAACTTTCGTGGTGTGTTTTTTTTACCAAGGTGCATCGAAAAACTGATGAAAAATGTATTTCTTTCGAAATGAAGAATCTATTGTTACTTGTTGTTAATATGTACAAGTGGAATACTCAACTTGTTCATAAGTGTTCCACGTGAATAACAAACTGAGTGTATAAAATGATATTTCCGCAAAGAAGTTTGATATATTTACTAATGATTTATATGAATCCATCCCTCACCATGACAATTTTATTCACATTATTCATAAATCTTCATCGCAATTTGATGAGATTTGAAGCCAGGCGTCGTTGTTCCTTATATGAAGGTACCTTAGACAAGTCAAGAAATTTTGCTTGTACTCAGGAAGAGAAAATTTTCGTCGTTATAAAATGTTTTCGTTAACCTCTTACAAGCGTCAGGTAGAATAAATATTTTCTAGTTTGTATAACGAAGCTTTATTTGGAACACCATTCATGTTTTATTGCAAATATTTCTATTTTCGAATTTTATCCGAAAGATCTGCATAACAACCGAGAATCAGGAAAAGTATAATGATTGCCTGAACTCGCACCTAAAGGGGTCATTAGCTCGAATTCCTCGTTTTACATCCTTCTGAAACCAGCGTTCGAAATCAACGAAAATAGTCTAACACATTCCCATAAAATTAGAAATGATGACGATTTTCCAATCAAGATCTCACCGATAAGCCGTTGAAATGCCGAGAGAGAGAAAATTAAATTTGTTTCTTATAAAATCGGCTGCTGGATCGCGAGCAACGATCACGTTCATCTCGTTTCAAGGTCAGTTATATACAGTCTTCACGACGGCTGGCTAGGATGTTGAAAACAGGTTCATCAACATGTATCTTATTGAAGTGGTACTGTTCACCGCGCTTCTTCCCAATAATTGATTCGGTTTTGCTAAGCAAAACCGTTGTTGTTTCTTTCGACAATAAAGGAATCCAATCCACGAATCCCCATTAGTTTTGGCTAAACGACGAGAAGGAATACGAAGGTTACGTTCATGAACTTATTCAGAGTAAGCTCTCCTTACTCTGAAGCGTTCACAAACTTACTTTGTCTTCCTCGGAGTATACTCTGTGAGCTTTCATAAACTTCCTCTGAGTAAGCTCTGCATACACACCTGTATAAACAACTTTTCTGTGAAATAAAGAAATATTAGAAATAATTACTTATTAAGTTATTATTATTAAGTTTGCGAACGCAGCAGAAATGTTAATATCTCAAGTTTGGCGATTCATGGATTATCATAGGCAAGGCCATAATGTTTTTCGCCTATGTGCCGTATGTCGCAATTATATTCATAGTATCAATGCCAAAAATCGCAAAATAGCTTGCTATCCCATCTCCTACTCGTAGCCTAGTTTAACAAAATGAAAACTCTATTTCTCTATTTCAGTATCGTAATGAGTTCTTTACAATTCTGAAAGTAGTGCTGTAATGAAACTCATTACAGCATTGTTTTCAGTTATATTTTTCGTTTTGTGGTTGTCAGTACTGACCTCTGATCCACTCAATTTTCGAATCAAATAAATTCAAATTTCGCAATCTGTAAAATTTCGTTAGTGACACCAACTGCCAAGATACATTACAAAAGTCACTAGTTTGAATTATTATTTGAATTTCGAGAGTTTCCTACAAAACTTTACTGAAATAGAGAAAATATCGGCTACTACTCGTTGCAGAAGGCAATTCCAACACTCAAGCTATCGAAATTCGCATTCGTGTTGGAATAGGAGCTCATTCTGCAGCTTGTTTTAGAATATACTATTATAGCACTGTCTTTTAAAACGCGTTTTTCTCAAAACATCAGAAAAGCACATTCGGGACTTTGGCATTGGACCGACGATATATGATGGGTCTATGATGTCCCAGGTCAGAGTTGTTTTCAGATCTCATCCCTAAATAAAAGAAGAATAGAATTCATATCTTCCCTAGTTTATATTTAAATAATTTTTTACTTCTCTTTCAATTACATTTTTATTCTTTATTTCATCAAAAGTTTTTGTGTTTAATTATCATCAATTTTAACATTTCACATTTGAATTATTTTTTCCGTGGTACATTGTTCTTAAGATTTGTTCAAGAAGAGAAGATACCAACTCACCTAAAACTTTTACGAGTAACGTTTTGGGTAGTTTTAAAACACGTAGCTTGAAAAATTCATCGGCTCGCCGTCAACAATCTCATCTCTTTAGAAGTTCATATAGGATTTAACTGCATGAAATTCGAGAAGAAAATTATCATGATTTTTTCTGCTGGTAGAGAACATCCACGAGCATTAAGGACTATAAAATCAGGTAAAGAGACAAATCTTAGAACCATTCATGCAAGGAATCATGAAATCAGTGAGATTTGTTTTTATGAAATAAAGCCTTGAGAAAAAGTTTGAGTCACAAATACTCCTATTAATTCTCGGGTCTGTTTCCACTTAGGACTCCGAATGTATTTTATATTGTAAGTGCCTCTACGAGCAGTTCAAGAACATTGTCAAATACACGTCCGGTAAAAATTGTCCAGATATAGTAAATCAATCAGTCGAAGAGAGATAAACTTACTGAACCAAGCACGGAATGAAAAGGAAGAATCGTTCTCTCCTCTCCCACTATTTCGCTAACATTTCACCTATGATTCTTTCACGTTTCTGCGGGATTAATCCACCACAACAATGAGTGGCATTGAATTTCGTTGAATACTATGATATTTAAACAGAGAAATTAAATTCAAGTATCATAGCTCAAAACAACCATAGATCGTTTTTTTCGAGTCACCAATCAATATTTCATGGTTGGGTCATAATTATAACGTGACCGAAAGAATTTATCCTTCATCATCACACTCCTTCTGGATTTCCATATTATTTCTAGTCCATTTACTTCAGAATACACATTCAAAAGGTGCCAGGTAAACCGACAGAACAATGGCGCAGCTAAATTGGAATTTATGAAACCCGAAGTAACATACCTTTCTCATATTAACTGTTGGCTTCAGCTTGAATAAATTATTTCTGCAAAAGGTATTCATTGCAACTGCAACTGTTGATGTATGTTCTGTGACCCTCCTTATGACAAGTATCACCTCAGTTCAACGAATGCTGAATCGAACGCTATTGCGTTGTTAGAGTAAATAATGCATCTTCTTGGTAGGGATGTCAAAATAGAGGAGGAGTGTTAAACTCGTGTTAAGTACCGGCTTACCGTTAGGCTCTCTATCAAGGTGGGATGCGAAGAAATTATTATCGGGAGAAATAGCAACAAAGCTCGATTGTGCGTTGGCAAGACTGATGAAGGCATTAAATTTTTTGGTACTCGAGATGAAGTTATTTATCATGCACTCATCTGCTCTTTGAATAATTCAGAAAGGATAAGGAGATTATATATATATATATATATATATATATATATATATATATATATATATATATATATATATATATCTAAGGGTTACTTCCGAGACGAAATTTGATTTCATTATTTCTGGGTTCAATCGATCATATATAAGGTAAGCTTTCGAAAGATATACGAAATATTGATATATTTTGAGTATTTTTCATTTTTTTTCGATTATTCGAAAAACCCTGTAGTTCCGGGACTTTTCAGTATATATTTGTATGTGGTCATTTTACATTTGTGCTTTTGTTGTAAATTTGTCATATATAGTTGTCTTTCCCTAACGACAAAAAGAAACTCCTAAAATAATCACTTGTTCCGATTTTATTCAGATTATTTGAAATCCGATAAACTCTGGTCCCCAACATTTGTGACCATATATTCGATATAGTGAATCTACATTTTTTGTTTATAGATTCAATCGATCATATATAAGGTAAGCTTTCGAAAGATCTACGAAATATTGATATATTTTGAGTATTTTTCATTTTTTTTCGATTATTCGAAAAACCCTGTAGTTCCGGGACTTTTCAGTATACATTTGTATGTGGTCATTTTACATTTGTGTTTTTGTACTGAATTTGTCATTTATAGTTGTCTTTCTCTCACGAAAAAAAGAAACACTTAAAATAATTACTTGTTATGATTTTATTTCGATTATTTGAAATCCGATAAACTATGGTCCCCAACATTTGTGGCCATATATTCGATATAGTGAATTTACATTCGTTGTTTATAGATTCAATCGATCATATATAAGGTAAGCTTTCGAAAAATCTACGAAATATTGATATATTTTGAGTATTTTTCCTTTTTTTTTTTGATTATTCGAAAAATCCTGTAGTTCCGGGACTTTTCAGTATACATTTGTATGTGGTCATTTTACATTTGTGCTTTTGTTGTAAATTTGTCATATATAGTTGTTTTACCCTAACGACAAAAAGAAACTCCTAAAATAATTACTTGTTCCGATTTTACTTAGATTATTTGAAATGCGATAAACTCTGGTCCCCAACATTTGTGACCATATATTCGATATAGTGAATCTACATTTTTTGTTTATAGATTCAATCGATCATTTATAAGGTAAGCTTTCGAAAGATCTACGAAATATTGATATATTTTGTGTATTTTGCATTTTTTTTCGATTATTCGAAAAACCCTGTAGTTCCGGACTTTTCAGTATACATTTGTATGTGGTCATTTTACATTTGTGTTTTTGTGCTGAATTTGTCATTTATAGATGTCTTTCTCTCAAGAAAAAAAGAAACACTTAAAATAATTACTTGTTATGATTTTATTTCGATTATTTGAAATCCGATAAACTATGGTCTCAATATTTGTGGCCATATATTCGATATAGTGAATCTACATTTGTTGTCTATAGATTCAATCGATCATATATAAAGTAAGCTTTCGAATGATCTACGAAATATTAATATATTTTGAGTATTTTTCATTTTTTTTTCGATTATTCGAAAAATCCTGTAGTTCCGGGACTTTTCAGTATACATTTGTATGTGGTCATTTTACATTTGTGCTTTTGTTATGAATTTGTCATATATAGTTGTCTTTCTAAAACGAAAAATGAAACTCTCAAAATAATTACTTGTTCCGATTTTATTTCGATTATTTGAAATCCGATAAACTCTTTTCCTCAACATTTGTGACCATATATTTGATTTTGTGATTTTACATCTATAGTTTATAGATTCAATCCATTATATATAAGGTATGCTCTCAAAATATCTACGCAAAATTGATATATTTTCACAACTTTTAACTTTTTTTTTCAATTATTCGGAAAACCCTCTGTTTCCGAGACTTTTGGGGATATATTTTTATGTGGTCATTTGACATTTGTGTTTCGGAGTAATTCACAGTTCAAATTCTTCGTTACTTTCTTGATATTTTCGAAACCACATCACTGTGTTACGGTCCAGAATTTGACTTATTCATTCAGGGTTTCATTTCAAAATTTCTTCTTTTCATAATCAACAATAATTTCAAGTTTGCAATAAAAATTCATAAAGGTCGACACTTTCAACTTAAATTGTTATTTTCGTGCAACGGAATTATTCTTCAGAGAGATATCCACAATATGTTTCAGATTTTTTTTGTCGATACAAGTTTTTTTTTGTTAATGAAATGAATTCAGAGTAATGTGACATGTTCTTTCGAGCATTTAGGCCGTCGTCGTAGATTAGTTCTCGACGCCCTCAGGCAGTTCAGTCCAGTGAGAACATCTCCTGAAATATAACTCCTGAAGATGCCAGACACTCGAACTGGCGAAACGTCGAGAACTAATCTACGACGACGGCCTAAATGCTCGAAAGAACATGTCACATTGAACGATGGCCGCGAAAGCCTCAACCAATTCATGAATTCAGAGTAGTCTTTTCATCTTTCTTTCCTGTTAGAATTTGGTTGAGTGAAGACGTAGAAGTGGTGAATTCAAAAGGAGTAGCACACTTTGAGAGTAATTTTATAGTAATTGTTGGATTAGCGTTACTGAATTATATTTCTTCTGAAAGGCATAATTTGCGATTAGATTCGGATAGCCTGAATCACCCTTCATATGCGTAAATCCTCGTGATTCGAAGATTTTTGTTTTCTCATAAATTTTGGATTTTGGATTCGATAATTTGTCTAAGGATAATTCTGGACTGGTTATTGGCTCGGAAGGAACGATAGAATTAACCTGGACGATATCACGTGTACAACATCACCTCATCACGCTGTTCCTGTGAAGAAGTCAAAAATTTCGAAGCTACGTTCTTCGAAATATAACAGAGTTAAGTGAAGTCTCATTCTTTCCTTGTTATTTTACTGATGAACCTAATTTGAAGATTAATAATTCTTACAGTGATCAATTTTTAATTCATACCCGATTTTATTTATTTTGTCACATGCAGTTAACTGTAGAATTTTTGATTTTGAAGCTTACCTGGTTAAGAAAACTCATTCAACCTTTAATCTAAGAACATTTGTTATTCAACTCGTTTGATAAGTCTCAGACTGTTGGTCACCTGTATTGATATCTAAATTAAAATAAACTGTTTAAAGTAGGTACTATAATAATTCTTTGAGTTGAGGCCATTCCTAGGTTCACTAGGGAGGGAAAATTAACCCCACCTGAACAAACAATATCATCGTTTGAAATAAATATTAAAGTTAATTGTTGCTCAATTCTTTAGCCTGGAAAATACGTCTCAACTGATCGATTCGTAATGATGGATTCAGCGAAATTATAAATCTGATCGAAAATCAAAATTGACATTCAGAACTGAGTCAGCGACGCACATGTTTGTCTTGAATTTCGTCAGAGTCGTACCATAAACAGTTTTTCAAAACAATAATGGTTGTATTGCTATTCTCAGAACAAACAAAATTTAATTTTTCAGGATAAATAGGGGAATTGAATATCTCATTCGAGTACGTAAGCGGGTGAAATCGGTTAAGAAGTCCCTTATGGCCAGTTGCAGCGTTGAGCTAAACGATGATTAAAATTTAAAACGATGTTTATTTTGCGATACCTCTTGCACCGTCTGCTAAACGTCGTTTTATGTGGACTAATCGTCAATTACACTAAACAGCCAAATTTCGTCGTTTACCCACCCGATTAAGGTTAAACAGAGATCCGCGCAAACTCAACGTATTTATATTTATAAATATTTCTAACGATAACCTAACAGTGTTTTGTGTTTTTTTTTTGAGTTCTTGTGTTCAAGCTAGTCTCCATAAAATATGGTTTCTGATGACGAACTATTAATTGATGATTATCTTGAAATTGTTGAAATCATTGAATTCGGGTTTCCACGAAAAGTCTACCAGAGGATACAACACTTCAACCAGATGGATAATTATAATTTCTTCAGACGTTTTCGCCTCACTAAAGATACTGTTCTGTATTTACTGGAATTGATAGAACATGAATTGGAATTCTATAATAACTTGTATGTAGATTATTATTTAATATATATGTATATATTTGTATTTTATGATTTCCTTGTGTTGCACAAACCTCAGCTAGGTACCTTTTTGCTTCAATATATATTGTATTAATTGTGTTATTTTAGCTCCCTGAATCACAAGAATATAAAATATATGTATATTTGTATTAAATATTGTATATGTATATTTTCTAGGAACATCTTTAATGTTGATTCTTGTACGTGAAAAAAATTATAACACTACACACTACTCAGTCACTTAACTTCAGAAAAATCGTGGAGTGAATGCAGAGACAACTCTCAATTTCTGAGTGAAAGTAAACATACAAAACTTGTAACCATGGCAACCGAATACTGAAACTGACAGAAATTCTTGATACCGTAGAAATTTTGCAATGTTGCCAAATATATCTCCTGATTAACTAAACGCCGCTCATTCGTAAACGGTGCAACCAGAGAGAATTATAAACATTGATTAGTAGTAAACGTTGACAATGATTATTCTGTGAACGGTGCAACTGGCCATTAGTTATTACCACTGGATTATATCCCTCATGTTTCTCGATATTTATAAAACTGCTTATCCCGTCGACACGGAATTCAGTTTCTGAATATAAATCAGCGTTATGCACATGTATGCAGAATTTCATAGAAATCGGATAATTACATGATTGAAAAAATAATTTATGAGCACTAAGTATTTTTGAAACAAGTAATGGATTTCAAATGTTTTATTTATTTTATTTATTTATTTATTAACGACTTTTTTAATATTATTTTTTATTTATTTTATTTTATACGCTTATATAATGTTTAGTGGACATATCTAAATAATTATATAGGTATCTGTTGAAATCATCAAACTGAACGAGCCATATTTCAATTTTCAACATCCTGATGATAATTTTGGTTTCATTTTATGCTTATAAACTCATTCTTATGGACAAAAGCTATTAGTCTCTCAATTCAACCGGTTGAGTGGCTATAATGTTCCGTGAGTGGCTAATCCACGATTTATCCGTGTTGTGGTCAAGGGTTCGAACCTCGGTTTTGTTACTTTTTCGAGAATTTTGTCCAAATATATGATGTGGAATTGAGAGCTTTGGCGAAGTCGTTCATATTGATTAAACGATCATTCAAATTTGAATATCCTGAGAGATATTTGCTCAATTTATTCATTCATGAATTGAGTTTTTCTGCTCTAATCTATAGCCTACCTTAAAAATTACAAGTTTCAAGTTGTTCCTTCCGGATGTAAAATTTTCGAGGTATGTTCGAAGCCTCAATCTATCTATTCAGTAATGCCCTGAAGTTTTTTTTTCCCAGATTTCTTTTTTCTTTCACACTATTTACGGAATCATATATCCCATCGTGTTGAAATTTCGTGTTCGAAAGTAATATATCGTCGATGATCTGACAATACCTCTTATGTACATACAAACCAACTTTTCAGGAGACCCAAATAAGTTATTTTTATTCAGTATTGCCATTATTCATTTATGAATTTAACTTCGTTTTGACGATTACATTGATGAAGGATACTTTTCAATCGATCGGCCGGCTAAAAATCTTCTGGGGAAAGGTGAAAAGACAAATTGAGTCAAAATGTTAGATAGAAGGTATTTCAGATCATCGTGGATATGATGATCCGCATGTCGTAATGATGATGATATCACAATTTCTCATGAATATTCTGTCTTGAGTATATCAAGATAAGGCCATTTCAGTAGGTTTTTAATTTAATTTTTTCATCTAGCTATAATTCGAATTAGTTCTCTATATTCATTAGACACATAATGAATAATTAAAAGCTTGTAGAGATAATTACGTGGTCCGGGTCACCAGATTCTCATTTTTTCTACCAGCTTGAATGAACACTCCTTTGTACATGAAATACCAAATTGCCGTTAATGTCATTTGATTTTGCATATGATTCTGATATGATTTGAATAGAATAACTCGAATACTAGCGAATTCAAAGGTAGTTTTCAAGTTTGATTATTTGCCATTATAACAATGATAATGATGTTTAATTCCAATCATGCTGATTTGATTCTCTGAAAACAATTCATTTAATTTGGCAGATTACAGTATACTCAGAAATAATGCAGATCCAAGGCAGAATTCACATGATTTCTCTCAACTCGAAGGATGAATGTCTCGGAAATCATGATGACTCGTATATATTAATTATTTCGTCGCCGAGTCGATTGTTTTTTCATCAACTCTGTAATCTTGGAAGTAACGGTATTTTGCATATATTATTTTTTGCTTGTTCCATCAAGTACCTATCAGGAATATTCTCTTGAACCAAAATATTTCCATTGAAAGCATAGAACTCAAGACATCATTAAGAAAAATATGTTATCCATATCCATAGTTGTTTTGTTCTATAAAATAATAGGTAACCTTTGTGAATATAGGTATACAGTTTAATCACCACATGCATATAATGGAAATAATTTCTATTAAATTTTTCCTATCTGTAGTGTGAATTTTCAAAATGAAAGAATAATTTCTTCGAAATAAAAAAAATTAAAATTCATACCATATCTAACATTGAATACAGAATTATTATTTAGGCTATCACGATCAATTCTGACGAAATGTACATAACTGCCAAATTAGAACTTCTCATTTTGCAGATAAACATCCAATTTGAAATACTGGGTTGTTATAGTAAAGGAATCGTGTCCCTATTCCTCTACTAATATTTACACTCTTCAGGTGCATGGTCACCTCTGAATTGGAAAGTTTCGAAAAGATTTGTATAGGTACTTGTTTTTCGAAGGTTGAATAGTACTTGAATTTTTGATTACTCATCGAAGATAGACATTTATATTCATTTATATTCGCGTATTCATTACCACGAGCATTACCATATACCAATTCTGAATATCTCGGATCAAAGACATCAACGGCACATGGCTTATAGCAACTACAGTAGTAATGTTCAGTATTTTGTGTAGATTCGCAAAAAATTTTGTGAGGATGACACAAGTATATAATACAAAAAAAAGTTTCATTGAAAAATACATGGTATGGCGATGTTTTTACAATATAACCTAGTTTTACCATAAAAAATTAAAAATTACTGAAGTTAGGCCAGTAGCTTTTGTCCTCTTGATCCTTCAAGAAAAACGACATATAATAATATAAAGTTGTTTTTCCTAGGGAATCAAGTCCAAAGGTCTGCTCAAATGCCTATGATTTGCAAATCTATAGAGTAGGGAATGGACTCACTGATGAATACGAGTAGTCCGAGTCGAAAACCATTCTGTCAGGTCTTTTATCCATGAACATACTGAAAATTTTCTGGCCAAACAGAATTGTTTGACATCGTAACTTTCATCAGTGAGATCAACTAAGTCGCATATAATCACGCCGCCCTGCTTAAAATTCCAATCTTACAGACATTCGGACAAAACTATGACAGTTTATTCTTCTCGGAACAAGCTATTAAAGAATTGGCGATTAATCGATGACGTTTTCCTAGCATACCATATATAAACGAAAACAAACTGATGAGAATAAAACCATCAGTGTTGGAAATTGTTATTTTAAATATTTGTTATATGCGTTGTTATTCGTTTTATACTGTCGACCAAGGACAATATTATATATTATAAGACAATAATTCAAGATCAATATAGCCCAAATATTGGTTTTAGTGTCCCCGAAGAAAGCTCAAACCAAGAGTCGAAAGCTAGGAATGTAAATCAATAAAGAGTTATACTTTATGTGGATTCTAATGAATTAATTGAAATTTTGTTCGGAAGACTGATTTAAAAAATTAAATAATGAAAAACAAAGTTAGTTCCATGAAAAAACTAATAAATCATATTCTATGTTCCAAATTCCTAACCTCAAATCTGAACTAACTAAAAGCTAAACAAGAACCAAGCGTATTATTTTTCTTCGCAATTTCTGAACTGAAGTTTTGGATTTGATCTGTCTTCACTCCTCTATCCTATCTCTCTCTATGTGGATTAAGTCAGGAGAACCAGTCTATTGTCATTTGATTTGGATTCTATTGAATTCTTGTATACCGAACCAGCCCCTTTATTTGATTAGGATCAGTTTCCTTCTGGTGAATACTCGATTAAATTTTGATATATTTTACAATATTGATCCAACTTTTCATTCCAGGAATTCACATTCATGTCGACTCTCTATTGATTATTCAACTTTTTTTCCTCACCATCGTAACGCTGAACCATTATGTATTGCTTTTAAGTTTTTAATCATCATATTGTCCAATGTCCATGCTTGAGAAGAATAAACTTCTCCGTAACAAAGCTATCTGTGAGTTATATTGTGATAAAAAATTAGGCTTTTCTCAATCATCTATATCTTGGTTCCTATTCTCAAACACCTGCTCGTTCGACTTGATCATTAGAATCAAAATCTAAAATCCACCTAGCCCTTCACTCATTCTTAATAACTAATAAATTAATCTGAATCGGAAATATTTCCTTCAAACACGATTGAAATGTTTTTGTTATTGATACATTTACATTCCATTTCGAAACAAAATTCATAACTCTACGAAATCAAAGACCATCTAGTTCCAAGACTCGATACTTCCAAGACTGCCAAAGATCCTCTACTTCCAAGACTCAATACTTCCAAGACTGTCTTGGAACTAACCGTTGCATATAAAAATCTTCCAAGACCGTCTCGGAAATCCATAAGAGTCCCGGAAGTATCGAAAGTATATAAATAAATGTCTTGGAAATAACCTTTAGACATATATATATATATATATATATATATATATATATATATTTCCTTTCACACTGATGTGGGCGATGGTATCGAATGAACCGGGCGCGGAAGCGCCAAGGTTAACCCGATATAAACGTTAATGCGGAAAGACAACATATAAAAACTCCTAAATGTATTCGAATTTTCACAAAAATACCGAGAACTATAGATTATCGATTTCCTTCGTTTTTGTGATTGTACAGGGTGTTTCTAAAAAAGGTGACCATTTCTTTAGGATAGATAGAACACTAAACATTAACAAGGGTTTGTTGACTAAAAAATTTTCGTAACGCCATCTGTATTCAAGATAAAGGGCGTTTAAAACGAAAAAACTATACACCTTTTTCAAGATTTTGCGAAACTACTGGCAACAATGTAATGAATATATTTTGGAAGCTGATACATCCAATGGGTGGTTTGCTGTGTGACTCTCATAGAGAGCGCTAGTTACACGGTTCGTAACAAGCTGTTTTGAACATAACTTTTTTCATATTAGATTTATCAAGCTGAATTTCGAGCGATCTTAAACATCATTCAATTCCACACCAAAAAGGTACTCTTGATTAAACTCCATACTGTGCAAGGTTTTCAGAATATTTTGATTTGAAAATTTTGAAGTAATAATCGATGCTAGTATAAAGTAATGATGAATGTATTAATTAAACAAAAAAATCACAAGAAAATCTTAAAAAAGGGAAAACATACAAAAACTCGATTAGAGTTCCGTTTTCACAAAAACACAAATTTATCCTTTTCTCTAAAAAATCGATTAATCTTCTTAACGCTTGGTAATCAGTTATCAAGTCACTGAATTGAAGTTGAATTCTGTCCTTCAATTCTTGAGGTGAATTTACCCCTGTTGAAGAAATTTTTTCTTCAAGGTACACCCAAACTGTGTAATCCAAATGATTGAAATCGCATGAACGAGGAGGCCAGTGAATAGGAGCTTCTACACTTCTACCAATCCATCGATTCGGAATATGGTCACTTAACCGATTATAACACTTTCCATCAATGTGGCATGGAGCTGCATCGTGCTTAGTAATAAAAAAAATTATAATTCATTTCTTCATCAATACTTGGTATGAACTATGTAATTAGCGCCCTCTATGAGAGTCAGACGTGCATCAGATGTATCAGCTTCCAAAAACATATTCTTGTAAAATTTCACTACAATGTTGCCAGTAGTTTCGACAAAATCGTGAAAAATGTGTATATTTTTTTTTCAACGGCCTGTTTCTTGAATACGGATGGCGTTACGAAAAATTCTAACTGAACGAACCCCCATTATTTTTCAGTTCTGAAACACCCTGTATCTGAGGACCGTACGTCAGTCAGTCCAGCAGCGATGGGTGTGAGCGTGGAAGGTCGTGAAACTTGCCAGAAAAATCTGAAAAAAAAGTGGTTGGAGAATAAGCCTTATGTGCTACTAAAAAAATCACCAAATTATATTGACGCATTCAATGCAATTTCTGAATGGTCAGATAGTGAAAGAAATAAACATTTTGCTGTACTGGAGGTTTTTGTATGCCAAATTCATAGATAAAAAACATTAGTTGATTTCTCTAGCCTCATGATTGAGGACATATGAGCCTATGAATTGGAAGTAGTATTCATTTCAGTGATAACTATTTTGAATTTCTTTATATTTCAAGAATGTTCTCGATGTAGTCTCCGTTATAGGCAAACATTTTTTTGTTTTTTCATTTTTTCTTGAAAAAACTTGACTATATTCTCATTTAAGTTTTACCTGGACAGTAAGTAGGAACTATAATCAGAAAAAATAGTGAGCAAGATTTTAATGAATTTTGGTCTCAATGGTGGGCAGTCGAGTTGGCAGTAGAATTGTAATTGCACCTTAGGGGTGGAATGTTTCGTCAAATTCATGTTTTTTCATGAGTGTCCGCAAATGATTATGATTCAATGGATAGTTTTTTAATTAAGCTTAAAATATGTATTAAAATAGTTTGGTATTGAAAACGCCTGCTTGACTTTTCTGCCGATTTTTTCAGAAAACCAAAAAAAGTGTCCTGGAATGATTTCGAGATCCTGCTTGTTTCGAAGGTTCGGAAAGTTGATAATGAATAAACTCAAGATCTCATTTCAGACCATCACTGAGCAGATGAAGATAGATCGAGACAAAGAATTCGATATAAGTCATATCTTCATTCCACAATTACAATATGTCTTCGTTCTCTAGAAACAGGTCATCGCTTCCTTCTAGCTTGTTAGCCTATCTTCCAATCAACTTGTCATCGCGAGAATTCAATAATTAACTTGTCCCCGACGAAGATCATCTTTTCTGTTATTAATGACGGCATCTTCTACTAAACACCATTCCAATCGGTATAATTGTCGAAACATCTTCCTGACACAAGATTCTTGTGCAAGAGCGCGGTGTTCGAGCTGTGTCGCATGTGGCATTTATTTATTGAACTATCCGTCAAACTAAATAAAACTACCGCCTCAAACACGCCATTTCGAATCAATGTTTAGCTTTCTTCTGTAGCAACCCAGAAATAGAAATTGTACTCTACGATACAGTTATAGCGCCATATGCACGGATGGTTAAATGGTTAATAAAATTTAACAATCCATGTACTATATCGTATTTCACTGAGAACATAAATAATGACGTGGAGATTTACGAATAAAGACTCTCGGAATTACAACGCGGTATTCCATTCGTCATCTACATTGTGGATACCACTTATGGAATGAAATTCTGCCATTTTGTGAGAAATTATAAGAAACCCTGGGAAACGTTTTTTGAAATCACGCGATTTTAAGCAAAAATTTAAATACACAATCTCACTCTCGCAAGCCCAGAACAGTCCGTTATCTTCCTTCAGATGAACACCCTGGTTATTGTTATCTCTCTTGAAGCTCCTCAATAATCTAACGTCTTATATGAGGTTACCCCTTCTTTCGAGCATTTCGGCCGTCGTCGTGGATTAGTTCTCGACCTTACGCCAGTTCGCATCTTCAGGAGTTATATTTCGGGAGATGTTCCCGCTGAATTGAGCTGCCTGATATGATATCTGGTATTTTATGAATGATACCGGATGAAATTACGGAAGTATTGTTTAATTTTTTTATCACGACTGACTACAAAATACTAAATACTAATACAAAATACTGAAATAAATGCTAAAACATTATCTCCACCTCGTTCTCGGCAATGAGAGTCTCCGCCGTTATGTTGTTATATTTTTCCCAACTCAATTGATAGTTCAGAAATTTCATATATGTAGTGTGATCCAGAAAATTCCTACACTACCTTATTTCTCCCGGTAGGAATTCATACTAGAGCATACATGATCTTCAATTCAAGTTGTTAAGAAGCTTCAAAAGAAAACATAAACATTTAAAATAAAGACGAGAGACTGTGCAGACTCGCTTGAATCAAGCTGTAGGTGTTCAAAAAGCACACTATTAAAGTTACAAGTTGACGTGTCGCAGTATTTTTCATAATTTCATAACATACTGCATTGTTCTGATTTTTCCTGAAGCTTTCATTCTCGAGTTATCCCGATTCTATGATGACAGCAAGAATATTATATTCATTCATTCAAAAATTTTTTCTTTCCCTTCGCTTCATTCTTTTTCTTCGTGCACAATTTCTTGTCTGTTCTAAGTAAGATCTGCAATATTCGAAAAATAATGAAATCCTCAAAAACCTTCAAAAAACTGAAATGGTATGGTAATGATCGGAAGAATACTCTGTATGAAAGTGGCTTTGAAGTGAAAACGAGAGTGAAAATGATCGGTATGACGTTGATGGAAAGATCATGTGGACATATTAGAAGTGAACATGAAGTGAGCATACGACTGAAATTATTGTGCATCTGGATGAACCGACACTCAACAATAAATGTAAAATAATTAAACTGAGAGATGAACTTGAGCTATAAATTGGAGAACCCGAATTAGAATTGCTTAAGCCCAGTGCTTTCCCCGAATCGCTGGTGGGATTACTGTTATAGTACTCAGATTGCCAGAAACAATAATAATATAAATCATAAAAATGATGAATGGGTAAAACTTCTATTTAAACACTATTTAAATCGCGTCAGTTTCAAGATGAGATTTATCTCTTCTTAAGGCTGTTTCGACATCACAGAGAGAGAGACACTGATGAAAACTGGATCAGAACCCGAGTTGTCATCTAACTGGGACTTTCTAGAATTACAAATATACAAAAAAACCAATAACTCATATGAATAAATTCTAACAATCAGGTTAGCTGTCATAATTCAATAGTGGACTATTTGTGATCGGATATTCTCTTACAAAGATGTTCCTAGTTGTTCCTATATAACTGTATTGGCAATATAGACAATTGACCTTGTTTACCTATAAGATAATATTTAAACTTCATAGCACTGGCGTCGATACGGGGGGGGGGTTATGGGGGTAATTCCCCCCCCCAGGAAAATATTTACTTTCGAAAAATAGTCGTACAATCATTACATAGGAACATATCATGACAATATACTACATTCTAAGTTTTTTTACCCCTCCCCAGAAAAAATTTCTAGCGACGCCCTTGCTTCATAGGAGTTTTGTCCTTTAGTTTATTAAGAAGTAGTTAAAAAGAATATAATAATAATAGTACCTATTATTATTATTATTATAATCATGAACAGGGGTCGTTGTGGCTTCGTTCAGCCTTCCAGGAACTTCGACCGCAAGGATATTTTGTTCTTTACCCAACTCGTTCATTTAAATCCCAAGGAGGCCATCAATGGTGTGATGAACCCAACGACATCCTTAGGAGCCTTGGCGGTTATTTCATGTGGATCCAGAACCGACTTCTGCATGTGAAGGCTTAGTACCTATAGGAAGGAGGACAAAAATTCTAAGAAGTTTGAATCTTATTTTATAAACAGAATATTTGTCTACATTGCCAACATTTTTATATAGGAAGCACTAGGCAACATCTTTATAGACATTAAGAGAGTCTTCCGGGCTTATTGGCCGTGGTCTATTAGGAATTATTTCACCTAACGTTTCGCCCACAACTGCGGTAGTCATCTTCAGAGGATTCTTGGTCTGAGGTTGTAACTCGACCGCTTTCCGAAAGTGATGCTGGATTCGATCCGTTGTTGATTGGTCCATCGCTCCCACTTCGTATTGGCTTGATTTTGGTCTTTTCCAACACCGGCAACCATGCGCTATGTACCAAAGGAGTTTCTTCCCTTCCTTTCATGTTGTTCATATGTTTATATATCTCAATGGCTTCCATGTTCATCCAAGGATAGAAACTTTTGATGTTCGAAATAGCCCTTGACTTTGAGAAAACAATATCGTGTCCATCTGTTAGAGCATGTTCCGCTAGTCTGATCGAGTCGACGGCATCGTTCATGCTCCTCAATTCTCGTATTGATACTTCGCTTCGTTGTACCAATGTCTTTGCCGCAGTCACAAGGTATCCTGTAAATACCGGGTTGAGAGAGTGGGTCGACTTTGTCTTTGGTAGTTCTGATCATTTGGCCAAGTTTTGCATTTGGCTTATAGACTGTCTCTATATTGTGCCTCTTTAGTATTGTACCAATTGTATCGGTGACCTTGGGGATATGTGGTAAGATAGCTGTTTCATTGGGGGTGAGTTGTGATGTGCTTTTGGTCTTATCGCCCTCTGAATTTCCTTAGCATGATATTCGTTCTGAGAGGTGATCCCTCTGTCGTTAAATAGTTGAGATCACCGCTGATGAGAATGAGTTGATGTGACTAAAAAGGTAAAATGGGTGAAAGTCACTGAACTGACTCCAACCCGCATATGTTCATGGTTTTCTTCTCGGATTCAAATCACCATTTGAATTTCAACTATATTTTTCACAATACTTTATTGAATAGAATGTCATCGAGAAAATCGCATCTCGTTGCTATTTCTCAAATCGGCCCCTCCTTCAACGGATTCAGCTCGTATGCGAATGAAGTGAAAACAGGGAGATACGAGAATTCGTTGGAAAATCCATTAGGGGCTCACAGATAGCCTGTCTGATTGAAAGGTTGGCCCGATGGAGATGTCCTGGAACTCGGGAACTGGTTTATACACCCTATTTACATGGAAATAACTTTCGTTTGGTACTGCGAAGTTCGGTAATTATTCTGGAGTGAAAATCTGGCTCCATTTCAGTTAGATCGAGTAGGTATTTTGAGACGACTTCTTTTCAAAGGGGAAAAACGATTAATTGAAGCTTCATCACTCATCAATTGAATTAATTATCGACTGATGAAACTGAGATAATAGTCGACAAGAGTTTGTAATTGAAAAACTCTTGAATCATAAAGTAAGATTCATCATTTTCGATAGGTAATACACAATAGGAATCGTATGAGCACAATAGTTATTTGTGCAACCAGTTGGGAAAAGCATTATTTTTCGTAATGAGCGGATTTTTGCGAAACGAGCGGAGCGAGTTACGAAAAATAGTGTTTCCCAACGTGTTTCACACAATATTTTTTCTAATTTTGAATAGGATGTGACTATTTGAATTCAAATTGAAAGTATCAAAACGTCCCTACAAGCGTCAAGTGAATTCGGAGATACATATTCATTTTTCACTTCGTTGCTATGGAAGTATCGTTAGTGACAGTGTCGTATTTCGTAATTTTGATTGTCAAAAAAGTGGAATATCATAATCGCTTCTTTATTCGCAAATAATTTCTTGAAATTGTTTCAAAGTAGAAGAAAATATACAGCAATGTCTGATTCAGAGAACGACGTACCGAGCGACATCGAGGAAGCAGCGCAATCGGCGTTATCTACAATGAGGAATGTTCACAGGTATGCAAAATCGATCGAAATTTCGTCACAGTATAACCTGTATGTATATGAAATCACTAGTTTTTGTTTCAGTCGAAAAGACCTAGTAGTTCGCATTTTACAATCCCGTGAATATTCAATTCCTCGCGGCGATGTGACGTCATACTACATTCGCAAATCGCACTTCGTGAGACGAGAGGCCCTTATATTGGACCCGGCTACGTACTGAACCTCGCAAGTCGCTGGGTGTAAAGTGACGTCACACGGATCCATCGAACTCATGTTTATAACTCGATATCTCGGGCGCTATTTGAAGTATTCAAATAATTTTTGGACACAATATTTTCATTTTCTACAAAGAATAGGAATATGTAGAAATTAAAAAATGTGAACATTCCTCATTATTCCTAAGAAGTCGAGGAGCAAGTATGATTTGTCCTATGCCAAATTCTGTTCATGGTGTGAACAAAAACGGATTACTCATTTGAACGAAAAAGTTTTGCTAGCGTATTTTCAAGAAAAAAAAAGGAACGAAGAGTTCGACCTTATGGAGCTTATATTCGATGTTAAGAACCGAATTGTGCTTGAAGAGATATATTGATATCAAGAAATATACAAATTTAGTGGTTTTCTTAAAACGTCATTCTGAAGGTTACCAACCTAAAAAGTCGAAAGTTTTTAGTAAAGAAATCATTGCCCATTTTCTGAAAGAAGCTTCCGATTGGCAACATTTAATGAATAAGGTAGCATTGATCGTTGGAGTTGCTGGAGCTTGCCGAAAAGGTGAATTAAATTTTCTTCGCGTAGAAAATGTAGTGTTTCAGGAGGAATTTGTTAAAGTTACCATTCCGAACACAAAGACGAAAGCATGTCGAGAAGTTGTTATAACCGCTGGAGCTTTTGACGGTATGAACTGCATCGAAATGGTTGAAAAATACGTTAATCTAAGGCCATCAAATGTTAAGCTTGACAGATTTTTTGTGAAATATTTGAATGGAAGATGTGAAGTGCAACCTGTAGGTATAAACACATTTGGAAATATTCCGAAAATTATCGCCCAGTTTTTAAAGTTGCCAAATCCTTCTTTGTATACTGGTCACTGTTTTCGGCGGTCATCCACTACTCTGCTTGCGGATTCTGGAGCTGATATGCTGAGAATCAAACAGCATGGAGGATGGAAGTGCAATACAGTTGCTGAAGGTTACGTGTAGAATTCCATAATTAAAAAACAGAAGATTGCGACAAACATTCTTGGGGAAAATCACAAAGAAAATACCCAAATTAATGCTATACAAAAAACTTCGTTGTCCGCTGGGGTCAATATCAATAATTGTTCAAATTGTGTAATTAATATTTATAATTAATTTTCCCATTCACGTGTTACAATTACCTGAATATTAAAGTATTGATCTTCATAATATGTAATACATGAAGGAAGTAAGAAAGTACATAGTTCAAGTAGTTTAGTCTCACAACGATTCTGTGTTTTTCACAATCAATGGCGAAATTTACTTTTCATCATCAGTTGCGAAAAGTTCTACTTTTCGTAACTAGTTACGAAAAGTAAGACGTTTCATAACGACGATGAGTTTTGAAAAGTGTCACTTTATATGTCAAAATTAGAAAAATAAAATTGTTTTCAACCAGTTTATATACTCATTTGAATCTCTGACGATCTGATCTTCATCGAATCTGAAGAACCAATGACAACAATCAAGGAAAACACTGACGTAAAATAAAATTTGAGCTTATACGCTCTCTTTCGAATTCATTGCAAGAGTGTTCATACATATACGTACCGAATCCCTCACAACCAAGCTCACAGCTGTAAGCGAACCCTTATCTGAAATTCATAACTTCGTTAATGAGATAACGGAATTCTTGATAGCACATGCTAACACAAGTTGCAGAATCGATTCATATTCCAACACGAATGCAAAATTCCTTCGAACGCTTTACTGTTGGAATTGCCCTCTGCAACGATTATTAGACTAAATTTTTTCTATTTCATTTTCAAGTTTTGTGACCTAGTGACTTTTGAATTGAATCTTGTTAGTTGGTGTGATTGTTGAGAAAATTAACAGATTAATGAATTTGAATTGAAGTGTGTTGAACACTGATGGACTGGAAGTCCATCCAGAAATAGATGGACTTCTTGGACATAGCGACGATTATGGGGTAGGCGGGGGAATGTCAATAACCTTATTCTTAGATAATCTGAAAATCGTCCATATCTGGATTCATCAGTGAAAAGGACACTACGCCATTGATCGTTCCAATTGATATGTTGCCTTGCCCATTCCAGTCTTTGACGTTTATGGTCACCTGTTAATGGAACTCCTCTTAATGGACGTCTAAAACCTAGATTCACCTCTCGATGGAAACTTGGACCCCATCTGCATTTTGAAGAGTATTCAGTAGCACTTTACACTTAGATGTAGGCTTTCTTCCCGTCAGAACGATGATTGATTAAACGATCCTGAGCAGGTGTTGTTTTTCGTCGCCCACCAAGTCTTGTTCTTCCCAACACGGAACCTGTCTCCCTGAACCTATTCCAAAACCGAGAGACTTTGGCTGACTTGGAGCCTTTCCTCAACAACAACCTAAGTTAGGCCACACCTGTAGCATTCTGATAGCCCTATTAGCCTCAGTTTGTTAATTTACGTCTTGGCATTTTCAGAAAACTCGTTTCAAATTGAAGCCGTTGATAAACTGATACCATTTCAAAATAAGAACATTCATGAAACATATACAAAAAACTAAATTTCAGTAAAAAGGCGACCAGACTGACGAAATGTCTCATACTGATTTTCATTGGATCGATTCAAGTAGTTATTGAGTTTTAAATGATTTTACAGCGATTTTCTCGAAGATTTCATACAATTCTAAACGATGGAATACGATATCCCTAACTTTTGTGGAGCATTATATATTTACTTGCAATTATATTCATATATATATATATATATATATATATATATATATATATATATATACAGGGTGAGTCGGGAGGAACGGACCAAACTTCAGGTGTGTATTCTATAGCTCGAAATAATATGAAAAAACTCATATGTTGATATCCGATTTCCATTTGTTCTCAAACTACAGCGTCATTATGAAAAACAACATTTTCTATATTAAAATAGTTTCATTCATAGCATTTTTTTAATGAATGCACGAAAATCCCGCCATTAATCTCGAAACACATTCGTCTGCGAAGGGCTCTCGATGCTTTTCTGATTGATTCGTGCTTTTCTTTAAAAAGAAATGCCGCATTTCTAATTCGTCGAATTAGAGCATCCCGAGTGTCAACTTTAACTTTGTATACCTCGTTCTTGAAGCAGCCCCACAAACAATAGTTCAATGGTATGAGGTTTGGAGATCTTGGAAGTCAACTAATACGACCACAGCGACCAATCAATAGTCCGAGAAACTCTTGATCTGAATATGGGTTGATCTTATTTAAATGTTCTCATTACCCTATTGTTTGAAAACAAATGAGAATCGGATAACAACATATGAGTTTTTTGGAATTATTTCGACCTGCAGAATACACACCTGAAGTTTGGTCCGTTCCTCCCGACTCACCCTGTATATATATATATATATATAATATATATATATATATATATATATATATATATATATATATATATATATATATATATATATATATATATATATATATATATATATATATATATATATATATATATATACTAGCTGGCCCGGCGAACTTTGTTTCGACTCAGAGATTCATAAAGTTGTATCAACAAAACTGGTACTTTTTCAAGTAGAAGGTAAATAAGACAAAATTCAATTACAAAATATACAAAAAATTTAATTACATTGAAATAGGTAGGTATGTACATTGTTATTTACATGAATAGACTTTACTCACACATTTTTAGTTTTTTCGTCATAAAATTCTCCGTAGTGTTCGGAAGAAAGAAAGCTGTGATAACACATGGACTCAGATGCGTTAATATTATTATTAAATGTAGTTCACCGAATTTATATCAAATATAATACTTATACGAAAACGCTATCAACCTCAGCGACATCTACTGGCGTTATTCGTAAGAAGGAAAATTATTTCCTACTTTTTTCCATTGCATCGAATTTTTCATTGTTTTAATGTATTTTATGTTAACCCCACCGTAGAAGAATCCAACAAAAAAACTTTCATAACAAACAGTTCATCCAATCTTGAGTTATAAATGGGGTAACCAATAATATGACCGACTGAGTTTTATATATTATGATATTCAACTTCAATTATTCATAGCTGCATTGAATGTTTTCTGGTAATATACTTTACCTCCTCCACTGAAAAACCTTCATCTACTTTCCTGATTCTGGGTCTTGTAACTGAACCTTGAATATTCGAGAAGCAATGTTCGACGTAGAAATCGATCATGACGCTCGTGAAGCTGTCACTTTCGGAGGCGTGTTACGACTTCCAATATTGCTAATGGCGGAATTCCCGCTAGCCCGCATATTGTTCTCGGCTTTGTCCACCTCCACCAATATTTCAAATATTGGTCTGAGAGGTTATATCTTTGTAATTTATGAAGAAATTATGCGATGTATCTACAGCTCTCCAACTAGACATAGGGAAAGAAAGAAATAGACGTTCAGTTGGAGGATTCTGATATATGTTTCATTCATCAATATGTAGATATGAAAAGATTTAAGAAACCAAAGACCGTAAGGGCACCAATTGTGGCAATTTCACTTTGCCTCCAGCACAACTCAATCCAGTAGATTAAGGGAAGTCGATCGCCTTCTGGTAATATCGATATTGGAAATATAATCTAGCACACGAAATACCAATATGCTCCAACATATATTCTCCGAGATATCGATTTTTAACAGATTTCAGTTAATAATTTTCGATCGACCTGCACGCCACTGATCCCGCCGTTCGGGTGCTTTCGCCAAACTGGCCGCTGGAGGCCGCTGGAAATAGTCTGCCGAGTTCACACCGGTACCGGTAAACAATTGAAACTGTCCAAATTTAATTATCATGCTTACAAGAAAACACCAGTGTATGCAGGGTGTTGTTTCTTCAATATGTTGCCCCTTGAGTTGAGAAATGCCGGCTCTTTCACGTTGTTCAAGAGACAATTGATTAGTGTGCTTAGGGAAAATGTATTTTATGGCATTACAAAATTTAAAAATTATTTCAGTAATGTTTGAGGTTTTGAAATGTTTGGAAGTGTATGTTTATTTTTCAATTAATCCTATGACCTGTCTAATACAGATTTTTTTATATTATAATTATTATTATATTATGAATAATGCAAAATCAATTTTAAAACTTCGATGTTTAATCGTCAAACATCAATGATCATCGAGAATCAATGATATTCGATCACCTCCATTTCTAAGGAAAAACCATAATAAATACCTTGCATTTGCATATTTTCTCACCCTCTAAACCTGCCCTGGAATTCCACAAATAAGTCAAGACCAAAATTAGCCAAAGTGATCCAGCCGGTTTCAAGTTCTAGCGTACCTAACGCACAAGCAATTCATTTTTATATATACAGATTAAGAAGGTGAATCACAGAATAATAAGTCTCTACGCACGGTGTAATTACTATTTTGCCTGTGAATATATGATTCGATTCTCCGTGGTTTGATCAGAACAACTGTAAGTTTTGTCTGTTATTAGAATTCGAAGTCATCATTGGCGGTATTATGGAAATATTCGAAAATTATGCGAAATATATGATGTTTAATTGTCTTATTTCACTGCACGAGAATTGAACCAAGTATTCGACCACAAAATAATAATTATACCATGACGTAGAGACATATTATTCTGTGATTCAGCCTTCTTAGTACTGAGGACGATGTATGATCGTTGATATTTTTCTGAAACGGGAATGAAACGACGATTTGATTTATAAGTCATTTGAAACTATTGTTTCCATAGGAAATAACACAACTTCATGTTAAAACTCAGCAATAAATCTTAGCACAAATGGAAGCGGAGATAATGACCAAAGTTGAAATCGCACAAATTTCAATTTTAGCTTAAAGCTCGAAAACAAATGAAGGTAGAGGAAGGCTGTTGATAGCATCATCAGTTTCTCTAAAAAAAGACGAACGTAATGTGTAACTCATTTTCCTCTATCGACTCGGTTAAAAAGTTGTAGTTCGGGTATCACCAATTTTGCCTACCCTGTACAATTATTAAATTTGTCAAAAGATTTTAGTATTTGATGAATTAAAACTAGTAGAAATATAGATTACTCATTAGTTGGATATCAATTACATATATATGAATTGAGTTTTTTGTTAATTTGATCATGAGATTGAAGCTCCAATTATCTAGGTTATGGTTAGCTGAATTCTATAGTAACTTCTCAACATCTGTCTTTTTGTTAATTTGTGTTAATGTATGCACGCCTAATCTGTTGAGCCCATTGTGATGAAATTTGAAATCCTGAATCTTTTACAATGATGAAGGATACTTTTCATCAACACAATACGCGGGTCAAAGCTAGTATTGTATAACCGATGTATAAATTTAAATTTCCCATTTTATTCCACTTCAGCTTTTATTTGCTGTTTGAAGCTACATAACTTTTCGTTGATATTTTTTCACCATGACCTAGTAAACTTAAAGTGAAATAGGCTTCATTTATATAAAATTTCGAGTATCGGCTCATGAGTACATTATGTTGTTAATATCCAATTGTGAAGTGAAAAATGTTTTCAATTCATCGCGGAAATTGGTTCTTTACTACTCGAATTAATGATAATATTAGTATTTGACATGATTGATTCAATATATTGTTCGATATTATGATTATTCATTATTGGTAGTTTGATTCAGAATCGAAAGAGAACATTGGATGTGCATGAAATAAATGAAACTATCGACTCTGGTGAATCCTATTATACCGAGTATTATACTCAGCCATTCATTTCTTAAGTAATATCTACAATTATGGGAATAAGTGCCATCCGTCAGTTATTATTGCCTCAATAATATCTCAGAAATTCTCCACATCATAATATGCGGAAAATCTTTAATCGAATATGCAAACGTACATTAGGATCGGATTGGAGACAAGTTTCACTCGCATCGATTAATCTGTTTTCTCTCCCGCTGAATCACAACGTCCAACGTTACCCAGTATTAATTTCTCGTAAAAAGATCCGACTGTCCACTTGAATTATTGTTTATGATTTTCATTATACGTTTTTAATTGGCAATTTCTGATCTCCGTTGGAAGCATCGTAAAATTGTTCGTGATTTGAGATTACAGAAGATAGGAATATTATTTCGGGACGTTGTTTTGTGTTATTTATTATAAAATTGTCTTTTAATCATTCTTTGAAATTGGAATTGGCCGAGTGAAAAAAAATCGAAGAACGCTTTTATCAAAAATATTTCTGAAACAATTCCCAATGACTCTAGGCAAGAGATAATCAATTTTATTATTTTTCGAGCGTGAACTACGAGTGAATTTTGATTGTTCTTTCCTTTTGTTGGTTTGTTCTTGAATCATTTCTTCAACAAATGTCAGATTTCGGGGAGGTTTCTCACCAAAGCGTAGTAATGTTAATGGCCGTTAGATTTTATCTGTGATGGGTCGACGTAATTCCTGGATCATGAAATCCCAAGTTAATCCTCTAGAACAGCACAATGTCTTCATTCAAATTTCATGGTCAGAGTGGACAACCAAATCGATATTTTTATTCACAACAACGTTTCGTGGCTGTTTTTGTTTGATGAGAGTAGGCACCAGTTGTCGAACATAAGGTTCCGACTTTCCGAATAACAAAACTAACATTGAAACTCAGAAAATTTCAGTTCAAATGTGAGTTTCATAACGATTCAAATTTGCTGCTTCATCTTCGGAAACTTCCCCCATCATTTATTAATTATTTGAGGATTAACGCATATTTCCCATTTCTATCTGCATTCATTTATTTTCACCATCTGGAATTAGTGGTACAGAATCTGCAAATAATACTCAGGAACAACAATAATGCAAACAAAATTTAAGAACAAAGTTTATGTTTTTCGATCAGTAAAGAATGTTTAAAAGTTCTAGTTAGAGACAGATAGGTGAAACAATAACACTTCGAAGTCTTGAAGCTTCATAGTTACGTATTTCTTGAACCGGACTTGGTGGCGATATTATAGTAATCTGGCAACATGGCACAAATGAATTAAGAAAACATTCAATCAAACAGAAAAATTACCATTAAAATAAAATAAAATGTAAATATTCGAAAATATGATTTTCAAAACTGAATGATAACAATCCACATTCGATCAAAATAAAATGTTTAAATAGGTAAAATTTAATTGGCATTATACCGCATTATATAACAAATAATTCTTTGAATAGGCCATTTATTCGAATGAATGGAATTTTAGTTTTGAAATATTTACAAAATTTACAAATCAGGGATGATAGATTTTCAAATTGATATTTGCTGCTTTTCTAAGGCTGAAATCTTCAATTACAGCACAATGATCTAACAAATGGGCTACGTCATTTCCGACTAAAAGAAAAGAAGGGGCTGAAATCCGATTTTGTAACAGGTGTGGTCACAATAATAATCAGGACAATTTCGAAAGTGGGGTAAACTTGAGTTGATTTTCTTTTCATATTATGAATTTCAACACCGGCATAATGTCGCCGTTTTTTTCCATACACACTGAATATTATTCAGTTCTCCGTACAATTCATGTCCATCAATATCATCAAAAGATTCTCCTACCGTCACAGATCGCAACTCAAAGGGTCACTTCCTCCAACATCATGTAAGTTAATGGCAACTAGGAGGATGTGAGATAAATCAGCTAAATGTTGCCAACATTTAACAACCAGATACTTCTTCAGGGCTGAACATTTAGGTATGTAAAATAAATTTAGGTAAAGCATAATAAATTAAAAAAAAAAACAATCCATGCTACATATAACTTAAATGGCCTGCTACAGAGCCATAAATCGCACAGAAACTCACTGACCAAAGCCAAATTATGTGTGTTCAAAAATTAACTTAAAGAGGGGAACCACAGCCAAAGAAATATTGGAAATATCGTTTTTGTATGTGACATCTATTGAACAACCGAATGAGAGAATAATGTCGCATACAAAAACGATAATTTCGATGTTTCGCTGTCAGTGATGCTCCTCTTTAAGTCGATAATTGAACGCATAAATTGGCTTTGGTAAGTGAGTTTTTGTACTGATCGTAGCTCTGAAACAGGCCACTAGTGTTCTTCGTTTTCTTATGTTAACAGAAGATTTTTACCATCAAGTGTTGGAAGAGATGCCGCTAATTGTAAATTTTTAGTTATCTCGCATGAACTCTGTGACATAAAAAACCCTATGAAATATGACCATGGTATAATAAATTTGAACTGTCACTTTAGGATAAGCCAAATCATCATTAGGTACGCTCTTCGTACATTGAGTTATAATTTTGAGAATGAACAATGTGTGTAAATAAATTTAATAATGAACCAAGAAAGATGCAGAGTGAAGTTTGAGTTATGTGGTGCCTTATAAAAACTTACAAGAAGAATTTTATGATCCGAAAATGCAGGAGGAACAGAAAGTGTGAGAGAAAATTATGGGTAGTGACCACAAAATATCGGAAGTCTCAACAAAAATCTTTCAATTCCAAACACTA
Organism: Hippodamia convergens; assembly: GCA_038502775.1. Lineage (NCBI taxonomy): Eukaryota > Metazoa > Arthropoda > Insecta > Coleoptera > Coccinellidae > Hippodamia > Hippodamia convergens. The sequence continues at coordinate 123,393,943 of CM076607.1, forward strand.
ATTGCAATAAACGTTGCAAAGAGTTCAGAATCGCAAACTCAAATTACGAAATTTTGTGCAAAATTGTTCCTTCAATATGACTGACTTAGATCGATACCGTTTCCCTACCAAATTATTAATCTATTTTTTCGAAAGAAATATCTTGATTTATGACACACACTTTGACAATCATTTTCTCTTTTATTTCCTAGTTATGTAGCTTTTCTTCATTTCACGGAATCTGTAAGTAATAATAAGGCTCATTTTTCATCAAAAGAAACATGTTTTCTGAAAATCTGTTCCTATTATTCAGAGAAATGGACCCATGTTAAGGAGGAGCAGTTTCAATATTATGAATCTCATCGAAGTGGTAAGTAAATAAAATTGATCTTTTACTTCCCAACATTCAATCATGTATATTTTTATATTTCAGGGTATCTGCGTTTTTGTGAAAAATATATTAATTAATGATGCTTGAAATTTTGAGATACACCAAAGAATGAAACAGAACTGAGTTGGCGAAGGAAACCAAAATTGTGTCTCAAAGTTTCAGAAATACTTCAAGATACCTACTGTTAAAAAAAAAACGATTCTATGAAATAAAGAAACTAACCTTATTGAACATTGGATGATTGCAAAATTAACATAAATTTCTCATCACTTTGATATCTTATATTTACTCCTTTCACAGAATCAAAAGTATAGATTCTTCAGAAATAATATTTGCTCTGATGAAAATGACCCGTGCCTTCGCTCTATGAACTGAAGAAAAACTACACATCTGAAGAAATACACAAGTACTGTTTCTCAAAGTTTCAAGAAACATCAAGATACCCTTCATGAAAAAAACAAACTTCATAAAATCTTCTTAAACGAATGTTTGTTCGGTAGATGGAAAAAAGTGAACTACTTCTCACTCTATTGAAATTCATCGTTTTGAATTTTTTCACCGAAACAAATATTATACCATAATCTATAGGACGGTTTCTTGTTGATTCAATGTCCAGATGAAAAATTTTCAATGCATATACCCCACCAAGAATTTGGCATCGGCCCGAGTTCGGCCCGTCCCTGCTAGGCTATGAATCAGTTTCGTTCGGTTTTGTTCAATTTTCAAGGTTTCTTCTTGAATGCATAATTGATATAACATAAAATAAATCCGGAATACAATTTTGAGGTTCAGCGGCAGACCATTAGTGTCCCACAAAAACATTTTTCATGAATATAAATAGTAATTGAGAAAACGCATTCTGCATAAATATAGGCCGAAAATGAAAAAAAACTAGATCATTTTGGTAGTAACTGCCACAACAGTTCTAGAGACCTGCCGCTAACTCTGCATACTTCAGGTCTCTACCCTGACAAGCAACATAAATGATGACAAATGGTGAGAAACCGCATTTTTAATACCAATGCGATTGTTATATTCATTCATCGATTAATAATACTAATATCCTAATTTCCGTTTCCTCAATCACGAAATTGTTTCGTAGCTTTTCTGCCGGTGTAGACAGACATTTCAGGCTCTCATGCTGTTGACGAAGAAAGGTATTCGATCCATAAAGTTGCGAAGAAATACCCAATTAGGAGTCAGGCGGTAGATATAACGGTTTCGATTGGACATTTTCTATTTTATCGACATGATTTGCATTTTATTGTGCGATCCTGTTATACAAATTGGGAAAGAGGTGAAGATTGAAAAGATTGCCCATTCTTCGAGGTGCTGAATATTCCGTAACGAATTGGTTTGCTTCAGGAATTTGAAACTATTCCGGATATCTGAAACACTATGAAATAACCATTTGATATAAGGTGTGAATGAAAACTTTTGGATAATTGATTCACAAATGACATTTCATTGTGAAAATATCATCAACTCTCATAACATTAATGTGAAAATAATTTCATGGACCCAATCATTGAATCATTGACAATAGCTTCTTCCTCTCACTTAAGATATGAATTAGTAGTTAAAATCAGTTTCATTCAAGGAATAAAGAAATATAAAGGAAGGAGAAGGGAAACGGTTGTGACCTAAATCGGCCAAATTGCAGAAACTATTTTTATTCATTTGACGAAAATTATCAAATTTGAGTTGATGATTTGCTTGATGATTTAATACTTTTTGTAGCTTTATTAGTGTTAAGAATTGACGATTAATTCGATATTCTGAAAGATTTCTGTCGTATTGTTTTCAAATTGTATTCGTGCTTGGTAAATATTTTCAGAGTTAATTTGCGGGAACCATTCCGGTCTGCAAAAACATTGCAAATCTTTTATATTCCATATTTTATGGTAATATCCGACCGTTCATGACTTTTCCATCCGTGAATACGACTACGTAAGGTTCCGTAAATACAATCTTGAAATTGTTTTTTCATCCCATTTATGAAAGAATTCCGAGTGAATTGAGTTTTAAAAGTAGATATTCGGCTTGTGCGGTGGGGGACTTTTTAGATCATATTTTCAATGCTCAGTTCTGAAAAGAAATAATTGAAATCATAATTATAAAACGTCATCCACGACTACATATCATACTTGACATTATAGGAGAGACATTGATTAATGTGCCTCATGTCGTCAAAAAGGACATGTAACTCGACCTGTGATAAAACATCGAATTTGTCAAGTAAAGAAGTTCACCGCAGAGATGATAATGTGTTGGAATTTTTTATGAGCATTTGCTCAAGTATTCTGATTATTTGTCCGCTCCTCAAGATAATGAGGGTCAAAGGTGACAAGTAACCGAGCAAAAAAACAGTTTTACATCTTACTTTTGTAACCTGTTTCGAATCAAAATATCAAGTTTTCCACTGAAACAATTTTCCGTGTGGTCAACAATTTATGAGATAGAGTTCTTGTCTTTCATATCAGCCATCTGAGACTGGTCATTCACGAAATCACATTTGTTCGGAATGTTTAGTTGTAATATTTCTCCTTTATAAAATTTCTTCTAGATGGCTGGACTGATTTTGATGAAAACTTTTTAGCTCAACATTTCAGTCCATTGGAAGTTTTAACTCGATGAATTATATTCAATATGACGGCGATCGAGATGGTGACGATTTGGTGAATAAAAATGAAAATACAAACCCGAAAATATTCAAGTGTTGTGCAAAACCAGCCAAAATATGCATTTGCAAAAACTGTTATTCTTTTTTCCATGATAGTTGCGTAAAAAAGAATAAAAACATCAAAATCGTTAATGAACTACAAGTTGAGTGCTGTGCTGCAATGGAAAACTCGGACATCAAAACCAGTCCAGAGTTTCAAAATGAGGAAATAAATAAACTGAAAATGGAAGTGAAATACCTCAAAATGCTAATAGACGAAATGGGAGATAAGAACAGAATTTTGAATCAAAATAATTCCTTATTACTGGATAGATTGAATGATCTAACAAAAAACAAAGTAAACATTCCTGAAAAAAATGAAACTCCAATATCCGTTATCTACAAAGATTCAACCAATCAAATGCGTACCAATTCAACAACTGCGCTAAATTATGCGCAAGTCGCAGAAGGAAGAGGAAGTCGAACACAATCAGAGACCACAGAACAGAACCAACGTATTGTCAATGTCAACCATGACACTCATTACCGAAATAAACAAACAGCTGAAAACCTCAACAAATCGGATGGACAAATTCTCATACAAACTAAACAAACTGATAGTATGGGAAGGAACAGGAATATTGCTGCTGCAGTTAGAGAACAACGAACATAAGAAAATGATTTTATTGAAGTCAAAAATACGAGAAGAGGAAAAAACAAACCACCAGTTAAAAATATTGGAACGGGTCGAGAAGAAAATGGATTTTCTGGGCATGAAAGAAAAGTATGGCTTTATATTTACCGAGTTAATAGAAGCACATCAGACGAGATGATCAGGGATTACTTGGCGAAAAACAGCGGATTTCAACAAACAAAAATCATGGTTAGAAAGATTCCTTCACAAGAATCAAGATTGAAGAGATTTGTGGTATCAGCACCTCTTGAAAAGAAAGATGAAATGTATCAGCCTGACTTCTGGCCGTCAGGAGTCGGTATTAAGAGGTTCGAATGATGTTTCTTTTTTGTAAAGAAGGAAACAAATAAGAAAGAAACTTCACCTGTGAAAGAAAAATGCTTTGAAAAAATCACTATTTTTCATCAAAATGTAAGGTCGATTGGAAATTCTGTTGAACAAATTGAGGACATTATCCGAACTAATCAAGACATTAAGATCCTGTGCTTGTCAGAACATTGGAAATCAGAGGATGAATTAAAGAACTATAACTTCCCAAGCATCACACTTAAAGCCAAGTTTTGCAGACAGCATGGTGAGCATGGTGGAGTAGCTATCTATGCACACAACGATATGAAAACTAAGAGCAGAAACGATATAAGCCAAGTTTCTATAAAAAACTATATGGAATGTGCAGGCATCGAACTTCAAATGGGTGAGAAGAAAACAATTTGTATGACAGTCTATAATGATGGTAATACCGATATTTTAATCGAAAGGTTAGATGCACTTCTTAATAAGTTTGAAAATGAAAATGCTCAAGTAATCATAACAGGAGATTTCAACATCAATCTTTCAGATGACTCTCAAAAAAAATCTGATTGGCTTACATTCTTAAGTTCACATAACGTTCACCGCACAATATTTGAGGCAACGAGAATAACTAGTTCAACAGCGACATGTATAGATGGCGTTTTCACCAACGTCACCATGCCTTATTCTACTAATATCCTGCATGATCACATTTCAGATCATACAGCACAGACTATCACCATAATAGCTCCAAGAACTGAGAAAGTTTTCATTTGGAGAAGACTATATTCAGAACAAAATCTAGAGAAACTAAGAACAACTTTGGGCAATCAAAATTGGTCAATACTGCAAGACATAGAAGATGTTAATGAACAGTTCAACTGGTTTCATGACATATACTTACAACATTTCAATCAAGCTTGTCCTTTGAAAAAGTTTCCAATATATAAGAAAGGTAAATATAATAAATCTTGTCCAATGCTAAAGCAGATGAAAGATAGATTAGATGTTCTTTTAGTATGTAGTAGATCTGATAAAAAATTTCAAGATCAGTACAATAAAGCCAAATATGAATATGACCGAATGCTACTCCAGAACAAAAGAAAAGCATATCAAGAAATAATAGAGAGGTCAGACAACAAGAGTAAGGCATCATGGTCAGTCATAAACTCCATCAAACGTAACTCGGATAAGAACAATTTCCCTATGAAAAGCAATCTACTAGAGATTTCGAATGAACTGAACAAATACTTTTCAAAACATGCCTTGGACATGACGATAAACAACCCATACAGAAATCAAAGAGCAGAAATTAGCAGACAGGTGAATGAATCAATTTTTTTGAAACCTATAAGTCGACAAGAACTTGAAAATATTATGAGATCTTTGAAAAACAAACAGACTAGTGGAGATGAAGGTGTATCTAATTTCATAATGAAGCAAACATCAAAAGAGATATTGGAACCTTCAAGAACAGTAGTGAACAACTCCATAAAGAAAGGAGTATTTCCAGACAGACTTAAGAAAGCCATTGTAAGACCTATATTCAAAAAGGGGGAGGTAAATGAGTTTGGAAATTACAGACCAATCAGTATTTTGCCATCATTTTCAAAAGTTTTTGAGCTGGCTATTTGCAATCAGATAATGGCATTCCTTGTAAAAAACAAAATATTTGCCAAGAACCAACATGGGTATTTAAAAGGGAAATCAATCCAAACAGCCATTTTCAACTTTGTAAAGAAGATAACTGGTGCTTTTGAAGATGGAGATCTATCCCTGGGACTATTTCTGGATCTATCCAAGGCTTAGGATTGTCTGGATGTTGATAAACTCCTGCACAAGCTTGAAAGTTATGGTATTACGGGACCGACACTTGACTGGATAAGATCATACTTCAGTAAACGTGCTCAGTTAGTGGAGATATATTCAGATGGAAATAGAATAAGATCAGATATTGGAGAGTTGAAACTAGGAGTGCCACAGGGAAGCATAGCAGGACCTCTGTTTTTTATAGTGTACCTGAATGATTACTGTTTTGACTTTCTTTGGAGTGAAGATAAAGTGGGTGTTGAAGATTATGTTGACGACAAGAATCTGCTGGTTATAGAATCCTTATGGCCAGATCTCAAAATATTGGCAGAAGAAATAATGCAATATACCGAAGAATGGTTTGCTAAAAACAACCTGGTCTTAAATAAGAATAAAACTAACTTGGTTCTATTCCACCCTCCAAATTCCAAGATGGAGGTGCCTGAATGTGTAACTCTGAATTGTTGCAGATTTAAAACTTCACAGAGCACCAGATTCTTAGGCCTTTACATTGATGAGGAACTGAACTGGAAACAACATGTGGACAACCTGAACAAGAAAATAGGAACATCCATTTATGCATTCAGAGTGATTGCAAAATATCTAGACGCTAGGGTGCTGAAATCAGTATATCATGCAACTATTGAGGCAAAGCTTAGATTTGGAATAACCTTCTATGGTTCAGGAAATATTTCATCCTTATTTGTTTTACAGAAGAAAGCAATAAGAATAATAGAAAATTTAACGCCCAGAGAATCATGTAGAGGATACTTCAGAAAGAATGGCATACTAACACTATATGCATTGTACATTCAAGAATCTTTAATATTCCTTTTTAAACATAAAGATCTGTTTCTTCAGTATCTCAATCGCAAGGAAAATTACAACACTAGAACGTTGTCATTCAATCTACCGAAGCACAGTTTATCAACCAGTCAAAGGCAAACAGAGTACAATTTTTCAACAAACTGCCAAGGGATATATAGAAAATAGAGCAACATAAACCTTTCAAAAAAGAAATATTCAAGCTGTTATTGAACATGGAACCATATAGTTTGGAGGAGTTTGCTGGGTGACCTGAACTCTGCTTTTTTTTTGACACTATTTCATTTCCTTTCTTGTTGTGAGCTTGAATTGTTTTGAAATAAAGTTGTTTCTTATCTTATCTTATCTTATCTTATATCATTGTGATCGATATATGTATTTTTAATGATGCAGTAAAATATTTCTTCAACCGCATATATCTATTTCTCATGGTAGTCAAAGTTCCATCAGATTTATAAGTATTCGAGAGGGCCTTTTATGAATACGGTTTGGATCCTCATCTGAGTAAATAAGTTATTTATTCATCAGAATTTCAATAACATTGCGAGTTGAACCGCATGAAACTAATGATACAATGATCTATGACTGTTGCTGATATTTTCAGTTTACTGAAAACATTGAAATCTTCGTTCTACCTCATGTCCAACTGTAGTATTTGTTGTATTATGAACTATGATTAACTTTTCACATACTAAGTAATAACGATAAGCTTGATACTCGGCTCGATATGAATTCAGCGCGTACTTAAAATACTGTCCGGCTCGCAAAGCGAGAGGATTTCGAAAGTTGTGAGGGATTTTGGTTATTTTGTCATTTTTTTATGAGACTCAAATTCTTTCGTCATCATAGTCTTCTCAATGTAGGCGATTGTAAAAAATATATCTATTACATACATAAAGGAATAAAACAAATTACATTTAACATTTAACAAAAAGCAATAAAACGAATAGTGAAGAAACTACTATTATTTAAGAACAATTGATTTTATTTTTTGTTAGATACACATTGAAATCAGCAGATACAAATGAAGAATGAATATCGATGGAATACAAACATCGATTGAAAAACAGAATTTTGTTTTCATTTTCAAATTATTTCACTGACAAGGAACGAAAACTGATCGGTTAAACTCGAGGTTAATATTATGAAACTACACAACAAGACAAGTAACGGCTGTTTTCAATAACTGATTCATCCGCCGAAACGATCGATAGACAGATAGTGCTTATGTTACAAATTAAATATTCTACTGCTCAGTAATCTGAGTATCTATCTATCGACCGTTTCGGTGGATAGATCTGTTATATATTGAACGGTCATGAAATGGGTTCAAAGATCAGGTAGGTGTCTCATATTTTTACCCTTTGTAATTGCCTTAGTTTACATGAAGCATATGCGATGTGTATATTAGAGACATTAGAGAGTTATCGAAACTCGAATATAGGCCTAACTTCATTAAAAGATCCTATAATAAAAGATCCCTCAACCTTGATCGGATACTTGAGTTATCGCAACGATTTATTTCTTGTCAAATTTATTATGACGTTTCCTTTATTTTGACAGTTGTGAGAAGGTGTTTGACCTAGACTATTCGGAGAACCGTCAAAATAAGAGATCTTTTATTTAAATACGGCTGTCCTTTATTTAAGTTAAATACAAGAGGACCGTATTTTATTACAGGCCACCTTAAAATATTTTGCGAATGCGCATGACTATATGTCAAAATAAGGGGAACTTCATTTCTCTATTCATGCATCTTTCACACCTTAATTGCGACTCTTTCAACAATTCTATTCTGATTGAATATAAGGATATTGCAAACAAAAACTGTTCATTCAATTAGCATTCAATACTTCAGAAGCGGGATAATGCAGAAAAACTGCATTATACTTTGGTCTTCAATATTTCAAACACCGACAAGGAATGATATTTTGGAACTATCTATGAAAATAAAAAAATGAAGGCTCATGCAAACTTTCATCTGAATACTTCACTTCTTCGGTATGAAACTCCCATTTTACTGGAATAATATCGCGTGTGGTGAAAATTCATTCGACATCTACCCAAAACATACTCACTTCCCTCATCTTCGCAATCGTTAATTTGAATATCGTGCCAACAGCCGGGGATGCAAAACTAATTAGCAATAAATCCAGGTAAATTAATATCACTCTTCGTTAGAAGCGCTAACCCGAATTAATAACAACCGTAGGGAAAGCGTCAGAACGCGAGATATGTTAATGAACTTATAATTTCACCTTTCTCGTTAATACCCGACCTATGGCCCTATCCAATTCTGCCAGATTATAGTACCGACGTCTCCGAATGCACCGATAATTGTTGGGCAGGCAAATATTTTCAGTTTAATAATCCTCAATCATTTAAGGGGGCGTTCCGCCGATATGCCCCTTTCGTTCGAGGATGAATCCATGCTCGGACTGGCCCAAGGGGCAATGCTTGAAGGCGATCGAGGAGCGAGATGACGAAGACTGTGGGTATCCGAAAGAGTACTGTTCTTTCAGGTGTTCAGCCACTGGAAAATCACATTCCACCATTCGGTTTAATGAGATTTCGTCCTCTCTGATTACTACAAACCCCCACTATTGTTGGTTAATACAATTCGCAAAATTGGATTTGTGAGAGATGCTCATTTATGTACTAATCTACATTCACGTATTCCATAGAGAATGAAACGAAAGAAAGAAGAAGTATGCGCGGAAACAGTTCTTTGTTAACAGAGTCGAAGGGACACCAATCAAAGTCGTTCAGCCATGTACAATTGAAAAAAAGTTATACTCATACGTTATCTCACGGTTAGTGAAAATAAACAAAGGTTGATGGATTTTCAAGTATTTCGATTTTTTGTGTTCAGGTATCGTATTCTCTCTCTTAGCTGACAAATCAATGAATAGTACATATAGAAAGCAGTTATTGGCGACAATGATCAAGGTTGTTTTTACTGCGCGAATTGTTGTCTTGATTAACGCATTACTATTGAAGAGATTCATATCAGAAAACGAAAATAATAATTTCATAAAATATATCCAGAATATACAGATATTAGAAGTTGAAAAATACATGATTCTGATGAGTCAATCAGAATGTCCTTCGCGACCCGTTGTTTAGAGAAGTAGGGCAAAACTCATTCGAACTACCTTTCGTAACTCTCGAATCAATAATATCCTCTACGGGGTGTTTGAAAAAAATTTCGTCTCTAGGTTAGATAGAAAATCTAAAAATAATCGGGAATTGTTCATAAAAAAATTTTCGTAACGCCATCCGTATTCAAGATATACACATTTTACAGTTTTGCCAAAACTACTGGCAATATTGTGATGAAATTTTATTTGAATATATTTTGGAAGCTGATACATCCAATCATTGCCGCCCACATAACTTTTCTCGAGGGGGAACGAAATCATGATTTTATGAAGCGAAGGTGAAATCAGTATTCGATTCTGCTTGAGAATGAGAGGGGCTCAAAATCCCTGGCCCCCTGGCCCCTACAGGCGCCCATGCATCCAATTAGTTTGTTTTTATGTCTGACTCTCATAGAGGGCGCTTGTTACACGATACGTACCAAGTAGTATTGAACGTTACTTTTTAATATTAGATTTATTAAGCAAAATCTATAGTAGACTCAAAAATCACCTAATATTACACCAGAGTTTACTTTTGATGAAACACCATACTATGTACTGTGTAATATGTCATAATGATTGATATATCAATTAAACCAAAAATCACAAGATATAAATTTAAAAGACCAAATACATAAAATAGGATTCAATTCGAGTAAGTGTTCAAAATTTCTTCTGTTTTCAGAAAAACACGAGTCTATTTTTTTAACTGAAGAATCCATTAATCTTCTTAAAGGTTGGGAGTCACCTATGAGCTTATTAGTGACGTTTAATTCTGTCTATCAATTTTTATCAGCTTTCGAAACATATGAGTATAAAATTTCATTACATTGTTGCCATCAGTTCGAAAAAAATTGTAAAAAATGTGTATAATTTTTTTTCTTCAATTTCCATCTTGAATACGGTTGGTGTTGCCTGAAACTATTTATCACAAAATTTTTTCACCAAACAAACCCCCTACAGACGGGATCCCCTTTTCTTGAAACACCTTGTATTGTATCCTCATGCGTTCTTCAATCATTTTGAAAAAAAATCTGTACCTAAAGCCTAAGAGTAAGCTAAGGGATTTAAAGATGAGTTAAATCATATCCTAGCTTTTCTCTCATCCACACTATATTATTAACGATTCAACAATCAAAAGATTTCCTTCTTTCATTTAAATTATGTAAATTGAATTTTGTTGAAGATTGATTCACACTTACTCATTTGAATCAGCTGCTTCTCAAAATAGGAGATGAAAAATTATTCATGGATCGAGAAGCTACTACATGATTATTGCTCTGCAAAAGACGTTCTTTGGGTGAATGGTGCAACTTTGAAAATTGGGAAATCAATGAACTATTGATAATTCAAGGTAGGGACTTTTGGAGGGCAGTATCTCTTATAGTTGTATGATTGTTCTAAAATGGAATCTTTTGACCCTTTGGTATCAATTGAGTTTTGAGTTGAAGATTTGTACCACTGGAGAAAAAAAATTCTCATCAGTAATTATTTTTTATCAACTTTATCTCGCTGAAAAAGAGTCGACATGTATAATTAAATTCAATTCATGGCCATACAGGGTGTTACTTTCTCTGTCATGGGTTTTTCATTTCGTTCATACTGATACCACCTAGGAAATCACACAACTTTCCACAGGTTTGATGCTGAACGCAATATTATTGTTTTTAATAGGGAGCAGTAAGCCTTATACGAAATATTGAAATTTCTGACGTTTACATTCAATTGTATGAAATCATATCATATAACCATATGCACTCACTGAAGTAAATCGTTTAATTGTGAGGATTTGGAAAACGTCTCAGAAGCCATTTTCTTCATTTCGTTGTGATTCGAATAGACCCGGCAAATCCCCTTCGCGGCTTTCACTACGAACATGTGAGATGGACATGTGCTGCGAGAAACCAGCTATTTCATTCATACCCACCCATTTTTTTATATTCCCTGACCCAGTCTGCATGCACGTCTCTGTGAAGAACCATCTCATTCCATCCTTTGTACCTTCCCGCTTGCGTCATGTTCATTATCGCAGTCTATAATCTAACATAACCTGTTTATTTGTTGTGCCTATAAATCAACCATGTGAAACAAAAGATCTATTCTTTCACGGGAATACGCGCCCGAGTACGATCGGAATTATGCTGAAATTATAATCTGGGCGCATGTTCTTTATTTTCTGGAGGAATTTGAGTATACGCAAAGTGGACGGGTGAAAATTACGAGATTTCCGAAGTTGACGCAGACCTCTATTAAGGTGGGATTGCATGTTTAAAATGATTTTTCGGTTTTACGGAATATCAAAAAGGGGAATTTCTCCTTTAGGTTTTATTCACACGTTTCTATTTTCAATTCGGAAATAATCAACAATCAGTAGAATTGTGAATTTAAATTGCAGTTCCAGTCGATTTCTTGTTTAACT